>CM054943.1:14512208-14592964 GCA_029168755.2 Tillandsia fasciculata | reverse complement strand
GCCTCGAAAAGCGTGCCAGCCCCTTAGCACGGATTCCGATGCCCCACTCAAAGCAAACGCCTTGACCCCTATTCCGGAAGATCCGTAACTCGAATTCGAATCGTCGCTTTGCCGTGCTCCGTTTTGCGAGCTCTACCGCCTAAAATTGTCGCGAGCCCGACGGACTGTTCGGAAAGACACCCAAAATTAGACCCTCAGTCGGACATCATGAGAAGAGGGGGTAACGGGGTTCTACGTTTTCACAAGAGGTAAGGCAGGTCTTAAACTCTCCCCTCAGATCCCATGTTTTTACAGAGTTTTAGGGTCATCTTTGTTACCCTTCATTTCAGTCTAGAATCCTGAATAGTCCTCAGTGTTTTGGTTTTTTCGAATTGTAGGAGTAGAATTTTTAGATGATTTTTGCTGGGAAATTTCCAGGACTCGAAGATCTACAATATTGGTATGTATCATTTTCCCCAGATCTGAGTTTTTATTAGGGTTTAGGCATGATCTTTGGAGCACCTTGCTGCATTCGTGTAGAGATGGAACTTGGCGGATAGTTCAAAGTGTTTATGGGTTTTCTCCTTCATCCGAGCATGAAAATTGGAGTTCTTTAGCTCAATTTGTATCTACTCTCGACAAGGAATCTAATGGTACCTCTCTTGCAGGATTTGGAGCACGTTTGGTTAGGTAACTTTAATGTTCTTTTCAAGTGCTGTTATATGGATTACTGCAGTCCCTGGTTTAGTTTTGATTTGAGCAATGCACCTTAGAATGCAGATAACTTTGTGGATACAAGGTCTTTTTCAGAAATTCAAGTTGGCACTTCTTCTTAACTTCAAGTTGAGAAAATTCCTTTTGTGATCTGTGGATGAATCCCTTTGGAAAAGCCCCTAATTAAGCTTGGAAATGCTAGCCAGTTTATGTTAGCAATTTTGGACAGCATTGTGATTTTGCTTCATTTGAATGTTAAGGGAAATTAATGGTGGACTTTTGAGGACTTGAAGATGTTTGTATGAAAGAGGATATTTTTGTTTTACTGCTAGGAACTTCAACTTGAGGTATTTGGGGCTGCACTTACATCTTCTTAAACTTTTTTCAATTGCTGAAATTCTGGAATTTGAGTGCGCAGTGTGCATTGTTTCAGTGATTGCGCCCAATCCGTGAGGTGGATTTAGATGATTTTCGCGGCATCGGACTCCTGGGAGGATAAGGATTACTCACGCCAAAATTCAGCCAGATCGGGCATCGGATCGTCAAGTTTCAGGTGGGTGGTTGTGCTTTGCCGAAAACGACGATTTACCCACTCGGACTATTGGTTTCCCTCATGACATAGTTGATTGTTGTTCATTTCTCCTTGGTATAATATGCTTGGATATCCATGTTTAGATTAAGTTATTTGATGCTCTGTGTATACACGAGTGAATGAATAGTTTGATTGATGTTACATTATCTCATATGAAGTTGATTATAAGCGATCATCCTTAAACCTATGCTATGTGAGGGTAATTGGGAAATTAATCTTTAGCCTACACTTTGTGAAGAATGGTTAACATAATTATGTGAGAATGATGGTGATAGTTATATGTGAATGGTTGGTTGATTTATGTGAGGACTTGATGGGTTATGTGAGAAGTGCTTGGTTGCTTGTGTGAGAAGGACTTGGTTGATTTATTTGAGAATGACTTATATGAGAGTAGTTGGTTAAGTGATCCTTAGCCTCCACTTTGTGATAAAATTATAGTTGTCGATCCTTAACCTACAGTATGTGATATTGGGCATTGATGTTGATTCTTAATCTCTCTATGAAAGAATGAATAGTTGATTGATCTTTGATCTAGCTTATGTGAAAATGGGTGTTGATGTGGGTTATTGATCTAGTTGATGTGAGAATGACCTATGCTTTTGATTTCCAATTCATTCATGTTAAGATGGATATCATTGTGAGTTGAGGCCTATTCCTTATGAGACTAAGCATTGTTCATGACTCCTATTACCCCAAATGAGATTGGACGTTCTTGGTAGATCCTATGTTCACCCTAGGTGAGATCATGAAGGTTGTGAGCCTTAGACTATTCATGGCGAGGACATGGATTGAATGTATATGATTAAGTAATGTTA
Organism: Tillandsia fasciculata; assembly: GCA_029168755.2. Classification (NCBI taxonomy): domain Eukaryota; kingdom Viridiplantae; phylum Streptophyta; class Magnoliopsida; order Poales; family Bromeliaceae; genus Tillandsia; species Tillandsia fasciculata. Next base: position 14,590,864 of record CM054943.1, on the reverse strand, counting down.
AATGATCCTAGCATGTTACATGTATGAATGTGAGGTTTGACAAGGTTGTACCATCTTATGTGATTTAGATTAAGTGTGGCACTTCCTTATTTTTAGATTTTGGGAGATCGTGTATTGTGGTATAGGCAGATAGGCTATGTTTAGCACTTAATGTTCTTAGCAATCTCAATATTTGGAATAGTGTGCTTAATAAATGCTAGAGGCTCGACTTGTAGGCAGTTTCCGTACAGATGGCGGATCTGTTAGCGAGCCCGGGTCGCAGTTTCGACCCCGGGGCGTGACAGGCCGCCTTTTTCTGCTACACTATCATGTTGGACTTGACTTAGAGAAACCATGTTTCTTGCTTTTCTCCCTTTCATACTAGGCTCAGGTATTTGTAGCTCGTGTGCGAGCAGGTGGTTTTGGGATAGTGTAGACAGACTCTTGGGATCTGGGACAGGCTGGCTTGAGGTCAGGGTATTGCGGCTACCGCGGACTTTGGGCGGTTGACCGGATGGTGACTTATGCATCGGATTAGGGATGACAGGTCGGGCTTGATTTGGGGGATTTGTGGGATATTGCGGCGACCGCGGACTTTGGGGCGGCCGACCGGGTATTTACAGCTGCATCAGATTAGGGGATCGGGCTTTATGTAGTGGATGGGGTTTTCCCACTTTGATTAGAGTCGTGATCCAGTCCTGCTATATTATTGATATTGGTTACTTATTACTCAGGCACTTTACTCGTGTGGGTCGCTCCCTTCGAGTGCCACTCCGGAGTGTGCTATATACAGACTTTGAGTCCTCGGACTCCTATCCCCTATCGGTGTTATGCGTAGGCTGGCATACCCGATTTGGCAGGCACAGCAGGCAGTACCAGTGTTTACTAGTGGTCGAATTGGGTTTATTCAGGCAGGCATTTATTTACTGATGCACATATTTAGCTATCCTTATTAGCTCGGTATTTAGAGGCATTTTAGTGGTAGCTTCCTTTTATCAGTAGTTCTGTTTATAGCTTACCACCTCTCTTATTCCTTTTCTTGCCTCTGGTAGACTTAGTGAGTACGTCGGGGTTTGAGGCTTTACCCACAGGGGGAGGCTACTGTTTTACTAGTGGTTCTCACCCCCATTGTTATTTTTTTCCCCTTTCCTCCCTTTGTTTTGCAGTGTCTGCTGCGGGAGTTGCGGATCTTTCGGTTGACGGTTCGAGGCGAGGGAGTCGCGAGATAGATCCCTACCAGTGTTGATTTCTACAGTGGGATAAATGTACCAACCCGGATTGTGGGTTTCACTGTACACAGTTGTATTTTATTATTTCATTTATCTCCCTTTCTGGATTTATAGATTGTCACGCCCAGGGGGTTCGTTTTAGCGGAAACGGTTCACAGAAGTCGAACATTTGACGTATAAGAAATTTTTTTTTTTTTTTTTTTTTTTTTTGATAAAAGAAAACCTTTATTCCCCGGCGCATGCCCAGACCCGCCGCATATACAGAATCTCTCTGCAAACGGACAGAGTCTCCTCTGTATATGCACGGCGTAGCGTTTAGTACAAGTTCCAACACAACCAACCATTCAATCACAACAGTCACTAACACACAACTAGGTACCATAATTTATTAAAATGCACGGCCGATCAGTTTGAAAGGATAAATCCACAGTCGTTGAAAAAGCGCCTACCCGGCACTCAGATTTTGAAAACGCATTTCGAAAACAGCATAAATCCACAGGGTTTGAAAACAGTGCCCACACGACACTCGGGTTTTGAAATTCATTTTCGCAATCCATAAAATCCACAGGGTTTTGAAATCGGTGCCCACACGACACTTAAATTTTAAAAACGGTTTTCGCAGTCTTTTCTTTGGTTTTGTTTTTCTTTTTTTTTTTCAAACGGCCAACAGGAACAAAGGGAAAATAAATGCATAAGAAGAGAACCAAAAGTAAACCATGCCGACATCCACACCGACCCCACGAGGGTATCGAGAACCTCACAAATAACTACAAACGTAAATGAAATGTAAAAATGAAAGAGGAAATACAGTCCAGGGTCCCCAGCGACCCAGAAGCTCCTGCCCCGTCCTCACCGTCGCCTACCGCTCCCCCCGTCTGGACCCTGTCACGATATGGGAAGTCAGTGACGAATAATAACAATAGAGCAGGAAAAGTAGTAAATCAAACCGTAAAGCAAACCGGAGTAACCACCCTCCCAAGCGTGGAGAGATAACCTGTGCCCCTGTATCCTGCAATACCCGGCCCCGTCGGACAACTAAACCGGCGGGCCGTACCGTACCTGTAATACCTGGCCCCGTCGGACAACTAAACCGACGGGCCGTGCCGTACCTGTAACAAACCCGACCACGTCGGACAACTAAACCGACGGGTCGCACCGTACCTGCAAAAACCCGACCACGTCGGACAACTAAACCGACGGGTCGCACCGCTCGCACCTCGGCGCCTCAAACCCCACAACTAATAAGGGGCCCCACTACGTCACCTCGTGGGTATACACGGGTCATAGACCACTTTTCCGGAAAAGCGCACCCTTTGCGGTGGCCAAACCGCGGGTGCGCGTGCTGCAGCCTCGAGCCAAGTAACCATAACCACCATCATGTTAGCATCATAATATATAACAAAAGTAAAACGGCAACATGTATAATTAAAAGTAAAACAGCAACATGTGTGATCGAAGGTAACCCGCTAACATGCATACTCAACAATAACCACAAGGAACACCATGTTAGCACAATTAGATATTTATTTTAAACAAGATACAATTGCCGACAACCCGACGCCGAATCCCAAACCAGACCCCACAATAATGAACCAGTACCCAAACGTAACCAACAATAGTGAGCCGAGCACACACCACACGATAATCATGACAGTAACGAAAATGGGCAATAAAGGGGTTCTAAGGATGTACCCACCTGAAACGCGAAGGAGAAGGTTTGCTGAACTCCCGCTAAAACACTCCCACCCTGTGCCCGAAAAAGTTACAGTAAGTAATAATGTTAAAAACATCGTCGCGGTCAAAAACACTCAAAAACGGGGCGAAACGGGCCAAAAACGGAGCTTCTGGGCTCAAAAGCTGAAGGCTGGTGCACGGTCCAGGCGTGGACCGGGTCTGCGGCCAAGGGTGGCGGCCCTCCAGGCCGGGCGCACACTGTGCGGTGAACCGCCCCATCCTGGGCCGGGCCGCGCACGGCAGAAGGCGCGCGCCGGGTTCATCACTTCCCAGCCGCGGCGCAGCACCGGGCGCACACTGTGCGGTGAACCGCGCTTGCGGGCTGGGCCGGCGCACGCAACCGTGCACCGGGTCTGCGCCCCCAGGCCGCGGGGCGTGCGCCGGGTGCACGCCCGGCGTGTGGACCGCGCACTTGCGGCCCGGTCTGGCGCACGCAGCTGTGCGCCGGGTTCACGCCCGCAGGTGGCCGAGCCGTGCGCCGGGTGCACGATCGGCCGGTGGACCGCGGCTGAGGGAGCCGTACGGGATGAACAGTAGGTTTCCCGTCTTCGCGTTTTCTCTCCGTTTTCGCTCCCGTTTCGCGATTTCTTCTCCGTTTTCGCTCCCGTGCGACACCGGCGATGACCCCGCGAACACGGTAACGGCGGCGGCAGCCTCCCGTTTAACAACGGCGGCGGCGGCCTCCCACTTAGCACCAAACTCGTCTCAAACGCGATACGACAACAAGGAAAACCTCCAACCGAAGAGGAACGGAAAGGTCCAAACCGCTCACCTCGTTTTCGCTGGTAAGGGAGGAAGAAGGAGGATCGTCCCGCTCTCGTTCGCCGGGTTCCGCAGGGCGTGCGATCGTTCTTCCTTCTCTTCGTCTTGCCGCCTCGGTTCCTCACGCCTAACGTCGGATGGTGGAAAGAAGGTAGGAGGAGGGTTTGGGTTTCTCCCGCACTCATCAGAAGAGCCCTAACGCACGAACCCAAAGGAACGAGAAGTAGGGAAAATAATTTAAATCCCCAAAATCAAAACTTAAACGATCGGGTGCAAACCAGCGGTCCCAAAAATTACCTCGAAAAACGTGCCGATCGCCCGCACGCCTTTCGATGCACCCGAAACCGCTAAAAACTTCGAAAAAATATTCTGGGAGGTCCCGGAGTCCGAATTCAAATCCGATCGCACCGCCGCTCATCATTTTGCGGCCCCTACCACCTAAAAATATCCACAAACCCCGACGATCAGCCCAAAAATTCTCGAATTTCAATCCCCTTCTCTAACAACTAAGCAGATTCAGTTAAGACCAAAACGGAAAACTGGAAGGTTGAGGTACTACAAAATAAATAAAACAACCCACTGACAGAAATAAGATGAGACGTCCGATCGTAGAAGTATCCAGTCCGATCACCTCGAAAAGTGTGCCGGCCACTTAGCACGGATTCTACTGCACCACTCGAAAGCAAACGCTTTGACCCCCATTCCGGGAGATCCGTAATTCGGAATTCGAATTCGATCGCTTTGCCATTCTCCGTTTTCCGAGCTCAAACACAGAAAAATACCCGCAGTCCAGGCCGGTCCATTGCAGAAAACACCGTGAACAGTTTTCCCAACACTCCCGTCATGAAAAGAAGGTATACAAAGGTATTGGAACGCCAGGACTCTACATCACTCACCACTTAAAAGAAGTTTCGTCCTCGAAACTTGATCCTGGCCCGCGATGAATAAATCTGGGCAGCACTCGCTCATCTTCGACTCCAGTTCCCGAGTCACTTCACGTTCTTCCTGGTTGCTCCACCGCACCTTCACATAGGGGATCGTCCGGTTGCGCAATCCCTTTTTGTCCTCTCGTGCTAAGATCCGCACCGGTGTTCCGTCGAAGCTCAGGTCCTCTCTAAGTTCAAAAGCAGTGACCATCCATCACCCAAATCAAGTACGCAGGCTCGGAGCGCATCATCGAGAATTCTGGTTCACTTGTTCGACTGTCCGTCGGTCTGGAGGTGGAGCCGTGCTGATTTGCTCCCATTTCCATTCTGGTACCGGTAGAGATTGTAGTTTTCCCTGCTGGGCGCTGAAGTTCGAACTTTACTTGTTAACCATCTAGACAGCGAGCAGTGAACAGTGTTACATCCCCCTTTGGTTTAGTCCACCAAAAATTTTGCTTGAGGTCCTTGTACATCTTCGTGTCACCTGGATGCGCCGCATAGGGAGCGCAGTGCGCCTCTGATAGTATCTCTTTCTTCAACTCTGGCAGCTCGGGCACGCAATCTCGCCCTCGAAACGTACTGTGTCGTTCGCACTCGCCGAAAAGTCGCTCGTGTGGTCCGGGGGTCTTGTCTCGAATAAACTGTATCCGCGCACCCATTTTCTAACCTTCTAGGGTTTCTCTAAGAGGGTTGGCTTGACCATCAAGGACAAAAGTCGCGCGACAATACCGGTCCTGCTGAGTGCTCGTGCTCATCGGTTTCCCCCCTCGATTTGACCCTTCCTGCTCCAAACATCCGCTACTACACTGCCCTTCCCGGGGTGATACTGAATGGACAAGCCGAGTCCTTCAGTAACTTCAGCCAATGTTTCTGCCGCAAAAGTCAAATCCTTCTATGTGAACAAAACTTAGGACTCTGGCGATCCGAAAGCACATCGCGATGAACTCCAAACGGTGGTGTCTCCAAAGCTTTAAAACGAAAACAACTGCTGCCAGTTCCGGATCGTATGTCGGGCAGTTCCGCTCACATTCTCTGTGATTCCCGTTGCTGACACAACGTGCCCCAAAAAGTCCACTTCGCGAAGTCAGAACTCACATTCTCGAACTTAGCAAACAGCTTCCGGTCCCTGAGATTCCGGAGAAAAATCCGTAAGTGCGCCTCGCAATCGATTAGAGAGGTCGTCAATCCCGGACTCGTTCTTTACTGCAACCTTGTTTATCTCCCGGTAGTCGTTGCGTAGACGTAGGCTCCCGTTCTTCTTTCGCACGAAGAGCCCGGGTGTGCCCCAAGACGACACACTCGGTCTGGTGAACCCTTTAAGGTCTAAAACAACTAACCCGACGACAAGGAAAACTAACCACACTAACGCCCTCACAAGGCTCCAAGAGGTGCCAACAAAATAGGCTGGGTTATTAACTATCCGAAATTTTCCCCCAAAAACAACGAACTCCCCTGTCACCCACACGGACCACTCCCCTACGTCACCAACACGGGCCACTTCCACCCGTCACCAGCACTGGCCACAAGCTCGGAGCATAACCACCATCCCGGACCACTCGTTCCGACTATCCATCCTACCGAGGCGACGGTCAAGACTAACGTTAGGTTTCAGCTCTAAGACCTACCACAAGGTCTACCCTACAAAAAGGGCTGCGTACAGGGCCTCCTAGCCGAAGGTGACCAGTACTAAAACTCCGAGTAGTCGCCAGATCCCCCCCCTTGACTCACACCAGCCCCAAAAGATCACAATCCACAACGCTCCCAACCAAGCCTCAAGGCTATGCGTTAGTCATAGGAAGCTGGCGACAAAACCCACAAGGTAAGGTTCTACTTCCGTCCTGGCACCGACGGGGTGCGACGCTCCAAAACGCAACTAGCTCTCGGTCCCAAACCGTTGCCCCACCAAGCACCGGGCATCTAATCAAGCGGCAACTTCTAGGCCAACACTGACATTCCCAACTAGAAGAAAATCTAAGCTCTAGGTCCGTTCTGCAAAGATCTCCAGGTACTGAAGACTATCCATCTGAAATCTAAGGGTCGGAAGAAGACAAACAACGAAAACAGCGAGAAGAACCGTGTCAAAAGTTGCCTAGGTTCACTAAACGCACTCGAGGGATCACACGCCAACCCACCAGCAGGACAACCGAACCGACGCACTTGTGCAGAAAACAGAAACCCAACCCAAAGCTTTACCACCACAACCCCACTAAAAAGAGCCACCCGTGAACCCAACACGACGATCTCTACAACCAATCGCAGTGGTTACGGTGAAAAGCCGAACTATGGGTAACGATCATAGGGGAGGAATCCTCATTCCCACCAGTACCTAGCCCATGGTGCAAAAGGAATCGACCGACTACCCGCTGTAACTTAACACCAGGAAACCCAGAAGGTACAAGTTTAGACAAACAGCTATCCGGTTACCCATGGCCGACAGACGGCCAACAAACCAACAACCACCGGTGGGTTGTGCTACCACCCGAGCCATAAAGAGAAAAGAACTCGATAGTCCCCGCACTCTCGCATTTGTTGCCGCAGGAGCTAGTTTTTCGTGGCCGTCGACGTCGTCGTATCTGCCTCCGCGTCCCCGGCCGATGATCTGGTACGGGCCATATCTGTACACACACAACAAGAGTCAGCCCTAGACTTCACTTACAAAACAACGAACCACCTAGCGAGAGAAAAGGACTCGGACTCTTCCCCCCCTCGATCACTCGCGTTCTACCTTCCTATGCCCTACCCATTTCATTCACCTGTAGGCAAGTGAGGTATCCCCACGGATGTCGGCATTAACTGTTGTGATTGAAAGAACCTCTCTGATACCATCTTAATCTGTCACGCCCCGGGGGTTCGTTTTAGCGGAAACGGTTCACAGAAGTCGAACATTTGACGTATAAGAAATTTTTTTTTTTTTTTTTTTTTGATAAAAGAAAACCTTTATTCCCCGGCGCATGCCCAGACCCGCCGCATATACAGAATCTCTCTGCAAACGGACAGAGTCTCCTCTGTATATGCACGGCGTAGCGTTTAGTACAAGTTCCAACACAACCAACCATTCAATCACAACAGTCACTAACACACAACTAGGTACCATAATTTATTAAAATGCACGGCCGATCAGTTTGAAAGGATAAATCCACAGTCGTTGAAAAAGCGCCTACCCGGCACTCAGATTTTGAAAACGCATTTCGAAAACAGCATAAATCCACAGGGTTTGAAAACAGTGCCCACACGACACTCGGGTTTTGAAATTCATTTTCGCAATCCATAAATCCACAGGGTTTTGAAATCAGTGCCCACACGACACTTAAATTTTAAAAACGGTTTTCGCAGTCTTTTCTTTGGTTTTGTTTTCCTTTTTTTTTTCAAACGGCCAACAGGAACAAAGGGAAAATAAATGCATAAGAAGAGAACCAAAAGTAAACCATGCCGACATCCACACCGACCCCACGAGGGTATCGAGAACCTCACAAATAACTACAAACGTAAATGAAATGTAAAAATGAAAGAGGAAATACAGTCCAGGGTCCCCAGCGACCCAGAAGCTCCTGCCCCGTCCTCACCGTCGCCTACCGCTCCCCCCGTCTGGACCCTGTCACGATATGGGAAGTCAGTGACGAATAATAACAATAGAGCAGGAAAAGTAGTAAATCAAACCGTAAAGCAAACCGGAGTAACCACCCTCCCAAGCGTGGAGAGATAACCTGTGCCCCTGTATCCTGCAATACCCGGCCCCGTCGGACAACTAAACCGGCGGGCCGTACCGTACCTGTAATACCTGGCCCCGTCGGACAACTAAACCGACGGGCCGTGCCGTACCTGTAACAAACCCGACCACGTCGGACAACTAAACCGACGGGTCGCACCGTACCTGCAAAAACCCGACCACGTCGGACAACTAAACCGACGGGTCGCACCGCTCGCACCTCGGCGCCTCAAACCCCACAACTAATAAGGGGCCCCACTACGTCACCTCGTGGGTATACACGGGTCATAGACCACTTTTCCGGAAAAGCGCACCCTTTGCGGTGGCCAAACCGCGGGTGCGCGTGCTGCAGCCTCGAGCCAAGTAACCATAACCACCATCATGTTAGCATCATAATATATAACAAAAGTAAAACGGCAACATGTATAATTAAAAGTAAAACAGCAACATGTGTGATCGAAGGTAACCCGCTAACATGCATACTCAACAATAACCACAAGGAACACCATGTTAGCACAATTAGATATTTATTTTAAACAAGATACAATTGCCGACAACCCGACGCCGAATCCCAAACCAGACCCCACAATAATGAACCAGTACCCAAACGTAACCAACAATAGTGAGCCGAGCACACACCACACGATAATCATGACAGTAACGAAAATGGGCAATAAAGGGGTTCTAAGGATGTACCCACCTGAAACGCGAAGGAGAAGGTTTGCTGAACTCCCGCTAAAACACTCCCACCCTGTGCCCGAAAAAGTTACAGTAAGTAATAATGTTAAAAACATCGTCGCGGTCAAAAACACTCAAAAACGGGGCGAAACGGGCCAAAAACGGAGCTTCTGGGCTCAAAAGCTGAAGGCTGGTGCACGGTCCAGGCGTGGACCGGGTCTGCGGCCAAGGGTGGCGGCCCTCACAGGCCGGGCGCACACTGTGCGGTGAACCGCCCCATCCTGGGCCGGGCCGCGCACGGCAGAAGGCGCGCGCCGGGTTCATCACTTCCCAGCCGCGGCGCAGCACCGGGCGCACACTGTGCGGTGAACCGCGCTTGCGGGCTGGGCCGGCGCACGCAACCGTGCACCGGGTCTGCGCCCCCAGGCCGCGGGGCGTGCGCCGGGTGCACGCCCGGCGTGTGGACCGCGCACTTGCGGCCCGGTCTGGCGCACGCAGCTGTGCGCCGGGTTCACGCCCGCAGGTGGCCGAGCCGTGCGCCGGGTGCACGATCGGCCGGTGGACCGCGGCTGAGGGAGCCGTACGGGATGAACAGTAGGTTTCCCGTCTTCGCGTTTTCTCTCCGTTTTCGCTCCCGTTTCGCGATTTCTTCTCCGTTTTCGCTCCCGTGCGACACCGGCGATGACCCCGCGAACACGGTAACGGCGGCGGCAGCCTCCCGTTTAACAACGGCGGCGGCGGCCTCCCACTTAGCACCAAACTCGTCTCAAACGCGATACGACAACAAGGAAAACCTCCAACCGAAGAGGAACGGAAAGGTCCAAACCGCTCACCTCGTTTTCGCTGGTAAGGGAGGAAGAAGGAGGATCGTCCCGCTCTCGTTCGCCGGGTTCCGCAGGGCGTGCGATCGTTCTTCCTTCTCTTCGTCTTGCCGCCTCGGTTCCTCACGCCTAACGTCGGATGGTGGAAAGAAGGTAGGAGGAGGGTTTGGGTTTCTCCCGCACTCATCAGAAGAGCCCTAACGCACGAACCCAAAGGAACGAGAAGTAGGGAAAATAATTTAAATCCCCAAAATCAAAACTTAAACGATCGGGTGCAAACCAGCGGTCCCAAAAATTACCTCGAAAAACGTGCCGATCGCCCGCACGCCTTTCGATGCACCCGAAACCGCTAAAAACTTCGAAAAAATATTCTGGGAGGTCCCGGAGTCCGAATTCAAATCCGATCGCACCGCCGCTCATCATTTTGCGGCCCCTACCACCTAAAAATATCCACAAACCCCGACGATCAGCCCAAAAATTCTCGAATTTCAATCCCCTTCTCTAACAACTAAGCAGATTCAGTTAAGACCAAAACGGAAAACTGGAAGGTTGAGGTACTACAAAATAAATAAAACAACCCACTGACAGAAATAAGATGAGACGTCCGATCGTAGAAGTATCCAGTCCGATCACCTCGAAAAGTGTGCCGGCCACTTAGCACGGATTCTACTGCACCACTCGAAAGCAAACGCTTTGACCCCCATTCCGGGAGATCCGTAATCGGAATTCGAATTCGATCGCTTTGCCATTCTCCGTTTTCCGAGCTCAAACACAGAAAAATACCCGCAGTCCAGGCCGGTCCATTGCAGAAAACACCGTGAACAGTTTTCCCAACACTCCCGTCATGAAAAGAAGGTATACAAAGGTATTGGAACGCCAGGACTCTACATAGATGTTGTATAGGTGGCTTTTACTTGTATTATAGTTTCGGTGGACCGGATTATTGTATCTTTTATTTTTGGGAGATGGATATTGTACCATTATTTTTCAGTTGTACAGTGATTCGGATTTTTATTACAGCAGTTTTCTTCAGCTCTGATATCTATTTAGTTGTTAGATGATACTTTGCAGGTTGGACGCTTCGCCTATGCGGGATTTCGCATAGGTGGCGGATTTGTTGGCGAGCCCGGGTCGCAGTTTCGACTCCGGGGCGTGACATGTTTGCTGTATCCTTGTGTAGCTAATATGTGATTACTCCCTTTATTCTTTCTTGAGGCACGATTATGCGTTGGGCAGAGTGCGCCCACGTGTGGTGCGCGTCCCCGCGCAGGGGACACGCGGCGCCGCGCCATTGGCGGGCGCCGCGCCTGGCGTGGCCCCATCCGGGCAATCCGCCCGCAGGCGGGGCGCCCGGATGGGTGCCACGTGCCCCCGCCTGCGTGCGGGCTAGACCGGGCGCTAGACCTAGCCCGGTACTGTGCACCGCACAATACCCCCCCTCCTCTCTCTTTTCTTCTTTCTTCTTCTTTCTCCTACTTAAGCTCTTCTACCTCCTCATTCTCCCTCTTTTGGAGCTTCCAACTTTGGGAACTTCTACAGAGCACTCATCTGCAACTCTCCTTCATATTCATCAGCAAAGAGATGGACTAAAGGGGCTTCATCACCATCATCTTCTCCATGAAGCAAGCACCACCATTGTTGCTGTTTGTGAACTTCTCCGTCGCGTTTCGGTGCAAAAATTCTACAGAGCTGACCAGGGGGATTTTTGACCTGATTTTTAGTTCTACGTTTTCACAAGAGGTAGGCCTACAACTTTGGTATTCAAGTATTCCCTTAGCTCATATGATTTTGCAGAGGTTTAAAGCCATCTTTGGGACCCTTTGTTTCAGCCTGGTTTTGGGCAGTCTTTGGTATTTTGGCTTTTCTGGATTGTACGAGTAGAACTTTTGGATGATTTTTGCAGGAAAATTTCCAGGACTCGAAGATCTACAATATTGGTATGTATCATTTTTCCTAGATCTGAGTTTTTACTAGGGTTTATTTATGATATTTGGAACACCTTGCTGCATTCGTGCACAGATGGAATTTGGTGGATAGTCCAAAGTGTTCATGGGTTTTCTTCTTCATCCGAGCATGGAATTTGGAGTTCTTTAGCTCTATTTGCATCTACTCTTGACAAGGAATCCAATGATACCTCTCTTGCTGGATTTGGAGCTCATTTGGTTAGGTAACTTTAACGATCTTCCCAGTGCTGTTATAAGGTTTACTGCATTCCCTGTTTTAGTTTTTGATTTGAGCAATGCACCTTGGATACAGATATCTTTGTGAATATTAGGTCTTTTTTGGAAATTCAAGTTGGGACTTCTTCTTAACTTCAAGGTGAGTAAATTTTCTTTTGTGATATGTGGATGATTCCCTTTGGAAAAGCCTCTAATTAAACTTGGAAGTCCAAGCAAGTTTATGTTAGCAGTTTTGGGACAGCAATGTGATATTTGTTGTATTTGAATTTTTAAGGGAATTAATGATGAATTTTTGAGGACTTGGTTGTATGGAAGAGAACATCTTTGTTTGACTGTTGGAGACTTCATTTTGAGGTATTTGAGGTTGCACATACTTTTTACTTAGCTTCGTTACACTTGCTGAAATTCTGGAATTGATTGCGCAGCATGCATTGTTTCAGTGATTGCGCCCAATCCGTGTGGCGGATTTGAATGATTTTTACGACATCGGACTCCTGAGAGGATAAGGATTATTCACGCCAAATTTTAGCTATATCGGGCAGCGGATCGTCAGGTTTCAGGTGGGTTGTTGTGCTTTTCTGAAAACGACGATTTACCCACTCGGGCTATTAGATTTCCACATGACATAGTTGATTGTTGTTCTCTTTTTCCTTAGTGAATCACGCTTGAATATCCACGTTTATGTTAGATTAATTGATCCTTAGTTTATACATGAGTGAAGGATTAGTTGGTTGATGTTACGCTATCTCATATGAAGTTGATTACAAGTGACCATCCTTTAACCTATGCTATGTGAGAGTGATTGGAAAATTATTCTTTAGCCTACACTTTGTGATGAATGGTTAACATAATTATGTGAGAATGATTGTGATGGTTATGTGTGAATGGTTAACATAATTATGTGGGAATAATTGTGATGGTTATGTGTGAATGGTTAACATGGTTATGTGAGAATGATTTTGGTTGTTATATGCGAATGGTTGGTTGATTTATGTGAGAAGGACTTGATGGGGTTATGTGAGAAGTGTTTGGTTGTTATGTGAGGAGTACTTGATTGGTTCATGTGAGGGTGGTTAGTTGTTTATGTGAGAATAGTTAGTTGATTAATCTTTAATCTAGCTTATGTGAAAATGGATGTTGTTGGTAGATCCTATGTTCATCCTATGTGAGATCAATGAAGGTTGTTGATCCTTAGTCTATTCATTAGTGATACTTGATTGAATGCCCATATTTAAGTGATGTTAAATGATCTTTAGCATATCCAGGTGAGAATGTGAGGTTTGATAAGCGTTGTACCACCGTATGTGATGTTGATTATAAGTGACACTTCTTTAACCTATGCTTTGTGAGAGTAAATGGGTAATTGATCATCAACCTACACTATGTGCAAATGGATAGGTCATGTGAGGGTGGTTAGTGGTTTATGTGAGAATAGTTAACTTCCTTAATCTTGATCTAATTATGTGAGATTCATTCCTTATGAGATTAAGTATGGTTTATGACTCCTAGACCCCTCAATGAGATTAATTGTTGTCGGTTATCTCCTGATTCATGATTGTGATGGTTACTATTCTCCCTTTATTTCCAAATGAGAACAATTTCATGCTTGTATGGACATCTAGATAGGCCACTAGTTATTGCTACACTATCATATTGGGACTTGACTTAGGAGAAATCATGTTGACTCTTTTCTCCTTTTTATTCAGTTGCATGATGTATATTGCTCGGGTTCGAGCAGGGTTGTTGGATAGTGTAGCCGAGATTATCGAGTCTGGATTGGTTGTACCAGATTGTGGATTTGTGGGGTATTGCGGCAACTGCGGATATTGGGCGGTTGACCGGATGTCGGTTGTTGTACCAGATTGGGGATTTGTGGGGTGTTGCGGCGACCGCGGATATTGGGCGGTTGACCGGATGTTTACTTATGCATCAGATTGGGGATCGGGGTTTCTTTAGTGGAGGGATTTGTTCCACTTGAGCATAGTAGTAATCCAGTCCTGCTTTTATGATACTTGTGACATGATAACTTTCCTCGTGTGGGTAGCTCCCCTTGAGTTCCCCTCGGAGCGTGGGGGTCAGACAGTTATTGAGTTTTGCTATCACATCGGCGCGACTTTACTTACCCGATGATGAGGGCGGCAGCAAGAGTTTTTGCTATCACATCGGCGCAGCTTTACTTGCCCGATGATGAGGGCGGCAGCAGGCAGTACCGGTTTCTACTGGTGGATAGATTGGGTTTATTTGGACGGTTACGGTTACTGATGCATACATACTGTCATTCCTTTCGGCATTGCATTAGAGGCATAGTAGTGGTAGCTCCTCTTTATCAGCAGTTCTGTTTACAGCTTTACCACGTATTCCTTTCCTTGTCTTTGGTAGACTTAGTGGGTACGTCGGAGTTTGAGGATTTACCCAGTGAGGGCTACTGGTTTACTAGTAGTTCTCACACCCTCTGTTAGTGACAGTTTTGCAGAGGTTTCCCCTTCTGTCCCTGCTTCAGTTGGATCGACGGGTCGAGGCGAGGGAGTCGCGAGATAGATCCCTACCAGTGTTGTTTACTACAGCGGGATAGATGTACCAACCCGGATTGTGGGTTTCACTGTACACTGTTGTATTTTATTATTTTTAGTTTATCTCGCATTTTGGATTCATAGATGTTGTATAGGTGGTCTTTACTTGTATTCAGTTTCGGTGGACCGAATTATTGTATCATCTTATTTTTGGGAGATGGATGTTGTACTTTTATTTTTCAGTTGTATAGTGGTTCAAATTTTATTTACAGTAGTTTTTCTTCAGCTCTGATATCTGTTTAGTTGTTAGATGATACTTTTAGAGGTTGGACGCTTCGCCTATGCGGGGTTTCCCGTATGAGTGGCGGATCTGTTGGCGAGCCCGGGTCGCAGTTTCGACCCCGGGGGCGTGACAATACTGGTTCATTTGATTGGGTTTATTCGGACAGATATTTTTATTATTGCACTCATGCCTGGGGGCTAAGTGGAGTCTAGTAGCTGAGATTAGACCAGTGCAAGTGTTGTTGGGAGCCGTTTGGATTGACGGTGGTCCCGTGTCGTTGAGAGTACTTCGACCGTTGTGCGAGATGTTGAGGATCTTGAGTCTATCCGTTCTGAGAGAGAGAGTGGATTTCGACTATAGCCTGCAGGTGCCACTATTCGATAGCAAGTTAGTCCGATTGGACACCCTACGTGGATACACTAGGGAGGCGCAGGCTTGACTGGACCAGATGTGGCAGTCAGCTCGATTGGGTCGATTGTGCACCTCGTGTGCGAGTAGTTGCATACCTTTCATTGGTCTTTCCCCATTTGAGCATTTAGATAGAGGCATGGTAGCGGTAGAGTATCTCCAGCTTTCTTGTTCAGTTTTTACTGCATGGTTATCTTATGCCTCTAGTAGACTTAGTGGGCAGATCGTCGGGCCTGGTGGCTGTACCCACTGAGAACTCCCTTTTGGTGTAGTTCTCACACCCGTTGGGAGTTTTTCCCCTCCTTTCTCTTTCCTCTCCTTTGTTTTGCAGAGTCTTAGCGGGTGTTACTGATTCTGCTGTTGCTGTTCGGGGCGAGGGAGTCGCGAGCTAGATCCCTACCTATCTTTGGAGAGTAGCTGTACCCCTACATTGGAGATCCAAAGTACAGTTAGTAGATTATGTTATTTCCACTTTTGAGAGATCATTGTATTGTGAGGATCTGACTTATACTGAGAGCCTGTACACTGATGTATTATTTCGATTTACCTCCTTGTTGAGTTTCGGGTTATTGTACTTGAGGATATTGTATGATTATCACTTATGGGAGATGGATATTGTATCATTATTTTCAGTTGTACAGATGGTTGGTTTATAGTTTTACAGCAATTTTATTTTTATAGCTCTGATATCTGTTTAGTTGTAGTCTCTTTTCTTGCAGGTTGGACGCTTCGCCTATGCAGAGTTTTGTATAGGCGGCGGATCTGTTGGCGAGCCTGGGTCGTAGTTTCGACCCCAAGGCGTGACACATAATTTTAGTAAACTAATGTTTTCCTACTGAATTTCGAAGGGTCGCCGGAGCCTGTTCTTGTTTGATAGGGTGAAGGCATTAGCCCTTTGGAGTTTGGAAAATAAAACTTGTTTTGACTAATTTTCTTAAAGAACTAAAATTCATTAAATTAGGTTTCTTAAATAAAAATATTTTTTTGGTAATAACTATCATCTTTTCTTACAAAACTTTCTCACTCGAGAGGGTTTGAGTGATCTGGGTTCTAGGGGCCATTTCCTTATTGGGGACGAAAGCTACGGGGGCTGTGCTTATAACCTGTTCTTGTTTGATAGGGTTGTAGGTGCTAGTCTTCCGGAACTTTCGGATCCTGATTGGTTCCCTCCGGATGGTTTTCCCGAGGGAGTTGACTTTCCCGAACTTTAAGGGGTCAAGAACTTCGAAAGGTTGAGTCTGGAGTCTGTTCTTGTTTGATTGGGATTCTAGACGCCGACCTTTCGGGATTCTCGGGTCCTTACTGTGTCGGTTGGTTCTTTCTCGTCTGTGTCACGCCCCGGGGTTTTTAGTTAGCGGAAACGATGTACAAAGCAGGCGTCTGACGCGCCCATTTTCTTTTTTTTTTTTTTGAAAGCCCCCTCCCCGGCGCGTGCCCAGACCCGCCGCATACACAGATTTACTCAAAAATCGGGCAGAGTCTCCTCTGTATATGCACGGCGTCGCGTCAAGTACAACAGTCAAACACTTTCCATTTAATCACAACAGCTTGGAGTTAACTATGCTTGAAGACTAAAAACAATGCCCGTGGCCAGTTAAGTTGAAAGGATAAACCCAGAGTTTTGAAAGCGGGTCCACACGACCTCAGGTTATCAAAAACAGTTTGGAAAAATGCCATAAGTCCACAGGGTTTGCAAAACGGGCCCACACGACCCAAGATTTTGAAAACGGTTTTCGAAGTTCTTTCCTTTTGTTTTGTTTTGGAAAACGGCCAAACGGGGATAATAAAGGAAACAGTAGTGCATAACCAACATAAAAGTACTCAACATCCACACGACCCCACGAGGGTATCGAGAACCACACAGTAACCACAACACGAAATGAAATGCGGGAAAGTAAAGAAGAAATAAAACAAACTGGGGCTACCACAGCCCGATCGCTCCCGCCTCGGCCTCACCGTCGCCTACCTCTCACCCCTGGAAGTACCTGTCACAGAGTGGGTAGTCAGCGACACTATCATGATAAGGACAATAACAAAGCAATAAAGAGTACCAAGCTACGAAAGCTAGAACAGCCGGAGCAACCACTCTGCTCATAAAGGTAACCCGCGAACACCTGTACCCCCCTGTAACCTGAAGCACCTGTAACACCTGACCTCGTCGGGCACCTATCCCGACGGGTTGCACCGCTCACACCTTGGTGCCTCAAACCCCACACCTACGGGGGCCCCCACTACATCACCTCGTGGGTAAACACGGGTCAGAGACCGCTTTTCCGGAAAAGAGCACCCTTAGCGGTGGCCAGACCGCGGGTGCGCGTGTCGCAACCTCGAGCCACATAAACCGATGCAGGTAATAGTGTAACACACAGAGACTATTAGCATTAGGGATAATAAGTTAGAAAATTAACGGTAGTACTATTTCCCAACCTGTATAACCAGTCTCAGAGCAAGAACCCATACACGGGGTAATTCATTAAACCACAGAAACCGTCAGCGATAGTACCGATTAACCTGTAATTCATATCCTTTCTTAAATACTAACACTGCACTATACCACAAGAGAAAAACCCACCTTGGTCGTTGACGCACTCCCGATCGATGCTAGGTTCCTTCGCGTCTCGGTGAGTCCGCCCGGGCCTACACGAACCTGCGGTACGGGAGTTAGTAATTCAAAAGTTTGCTAAGCTAATAAAACTGGAACACCCGACTCCTACCCCTCGTGCCCTGCCCGCACGAGCATACCCGGCCCCGCGCGGCTGGGTGGCGTGCCGCCCGTGTGCGCGGCCGCCCGCACACGGCGTCACCGGCACGCGACGCCGCCCGCACGCGGCGCTGCCCGCATGCGGCGCCGCCCGCATGCGGGGCCGGCCGCATGCGGCGCCGCCCGCATGCGAGGCTACCCGCATGCGGCGCCGCCCGTGTGCGGGACCGGCCGCATGCGGGCTGCCCGCATGCGGCGCCGGCCGCATGCGGGCCGGCCGCATGCGGGGCTACCCGCATGCGGCGCCGCCCGCATGCGGGGCCGGCCGCATGCGGGACCGGCCGCATGCGGGCCGGCCGCATGCGGGACCGGCCGCATGCGGGCCGGCCGCATGCGGGCCCGCCCGCATGCGGCGCCGGCCGCATGCGGGCCCGCCCACATGCGGCGCCGCCCGCATGCGGGGCTACCCGCATGCGGCGCCGCCCGCATGCGGGGCCGGCCGCAGGCGGGCCGGCCGCATGCGGGCTACCCGCATGCGGCGCCGCCCGCGTGCCGGCCGGTCCCGCATGCGGCGCCGGCCGCATGCGGGCCGCCGCATGCGGGCCGGCCGCATGCGGGCCCGCCCACATGCGGGCCGCCCCATGCGGGGCTACCCGCATGCGGCGCCGCCCGCATGCGGGGCCGGCCGCAGGCGGGCCGGCCGCATGCGGGGCTACCCGCATGCGGCCCCGCCCGCGTGCGGCGCCGCCCGCGTGCGGGGCCGGCCGCATGCGGGGCTACCCGCATGCGCGCCGCCCGCATGCGGGCCGGCGTACGCGGGGCCGCCGCACGCGGGGCCGTCCGCATGCGGGCGCGGGCGTGGTGCCGCTCGCGCCGGCCTCCGGTGGCTTTTCCTCTCCCCCCCCAAGAACAAGAACGGGAACTTCAAACCATGAAACCTTAATTATGCTCACCTTGGTTTCGTCGGCTTAGGATTGGACAATGGAGGAAGAGGGATCGTCCTGTTCTTGCGCGCTTGGTACCGAAGGGCGTGCCGGCGATCTTCCCTTTTCTCGACCGCTCCGCCTTGGTTCTCCACGCGATCGGATGGGGAAGGGAAGGGTTGGGGAAGTGGGTTCCTCGTTTCGCTCGGTGTCGTACGCCTAGGGCAAGGTGGGGGAAAAATAATACGAAGGGGGTTTTTCCTCGAACCCGAAAACCCCCAACCGAATTAAATAGCCGATTTGGCGCAATCGGGCTAATCCCAAAATCATTTAGGAGGGTCGATCAGGGTGCGAACTTGGGTCCAGTCCGCCCCCGATATTTTGGGTTAGTCACCTGAGTCGTACAAAACTTCCGGAATTTATTCTGGGAGATTCCGGAGTCGGAATCCAAAATCGATTGCGCTGCCGGTCTCCGTTTCGCGAGCCTTATTTTTTTCAAAATTTCCCGCGAGCCCCGACGGCCTACCCAGAAAACACGAAAATTATCCGCCACCCCCCGGACCCCTTGGTCGGTAAGCGGTTAAATAAAAAAAACAAGAGAAGGCCCAGAAAGGCAAACGAACCCACGGTTACTACACCACTCACCTCTAAAAACGAGTTTCGTCCCCAAAACTCAATCCTGGTCCGCGGTGAAAGGAAAGGGGTAGGTCTCCCGCAACTTCGACTCTAGCTCCCACCTCGCTTCCCGCTCCTCGTGATTGTTTCACAGCACCTTCACGTAGGGTATGACTCGGTTTTGTAGTGTCTTGCTTTCTCTCTTGCCAGGATTCGCACCGGGGTTTCCTCGAGGCTTCGGTCCTCTTTCCGTTCGAGTGTCGAGACGTTCAGAACATGGGATGGTTCGGGAGGGTATTTCTTGAACATCGAAACGTGGAACACATCGTGGACTTGGTTGAGGTTCGGTGGTAGGGCGAGTCGGTAAGCCGCTGGGCCAATGTGCTCCAGGATCTCGAACGGCCCCACGAACCGCGGGCTCAACTTGCCCCTTAACTCGGATCGCTTGATCCCCCTGGACGGCGAGACCCGCAAAAACACGCGTTCTCCCACCTGGAACTCCAAGTCGCGGCGTCTCCGATCCGCGTAGCCCATTTGTCGACGCTGGGCGGTTAGCAAGCGCTGTCTGATGCGATGCACCTTCTCCTCCGTTTCTTCCACCAAGTCGGGTCCCGAGCTCTTCCGTTCTCCCAAGTCGTCCCAACAGATCGGGGATCGGCAGCGTCTCCCATATAGGGCTTCGTAGGGCGCCATCTGGATGCTGGCCCGGTGGCTGTTTGTTGTAAGCAAATTCTACAAGTGACAGGTAGCGCTCCCAACCGACCCCCCAACTAAGTACACAGGCCCGAAATAGGTCCTCTAGCGTCTGTATCCCTCGCTCCGTTTGCCCGTCTGTCTGCGGGTGAAAGGCCGTGCTGAACTGCAGTTTGGTCCCCAAGGCTCGCTGCAGACTCTGCCAAAACTTCGAGACGAAGCGCGTGCCTCTATTCGATGTGACCGACGCCGGTACTCCATGCAGTCTTACAATCTCGCCGAGGTAGACCTGAGCCAACCGCTCTCTGGTCCAGGTCGTGTGGGTGGGCAGGAAGTGCGCTGACTTGGTCAGCCGGTCCACCACGACCCATATTGCGTCATGTCCTTGCTGTGAACGTGGGAACCCGGTGACGAAGTCCATGGTGATATGATCCCACTTCCATTCTGGCACTGGCAAGGGTTGTAATTTCCCCGCCGGCCGCTGATATTCCGCCCTTATCTGTTGGCGCACCAGGCGTTGAGCCACATGTTGCGTCGCATCCCTCTTCAACTTGGGCCACCAGAAGGTCTGCTTGAGGTCTCGGTACATCTTGGTGCCTCCTGGGTGTGCCGCATAAGGGGCGCTGTGTGCCTCTGTTGGAATTTCCTCCTTCAATTCTTTCGGATCCGGCACGCAAAACCATCCGCGGAACCGTATATTGCCTTTGCTTCCCACTGCGAAGTCATTCTCCTGGCCTGGGGAGGTTTTATCTCGCACGTGCTGCAAGTGCGAGTCCGCCCATTGTCCTTCTCGAATTTTCTCGACTAGTGTCGGCTTAACCACCAAAGTTAGCAGTCGCGCAACCGTGCCTGCCGGCACCACCTCCAACCTTAGTCGTGCGAAGTCCGCAATCAAGTTGCCCTGCCTAGTTATTGCGGCTGCTGAACCCCCCTTCCAAAGCCGGTTCTCGAGGCGTCGCAGTACACCTTGTAGTCCTCTCCGGGGGTCGGCAGCACCAGTATTGGTGCCCTGGTTAGCCTTTTCTTTAGCTCCTCGAAGCTTTCCTAGCATTGGGCCGTCCACACAAATTTTTCTCCTTTTCTGGTCAATCGGTTTAGAGGGGCCGCAATTTTCGAAGAACCCTCGACGAAACGTCTGTAGTACCCCGCCAATCCCAAGAAGCTGCGAATCTCCGTCACCGTCGTCGGTGGCTGTCATTCAATCACCGACTCCACCTTCTTGGGATCCACTGCGATTCCTCTTGCCGAGATCACGTGTCCCAGGAATCCCACCTCGCGTAGCCAGAATTCGCACTTTTTGAGCTTAGCGAACAGCTTCTGCTCTCTGAGGGTTTGGAGTATTGTCCGTAAATGGTCCTCCTGCTCCTCGTCGGTGGGTGAAAAGATCAAAATGTCATCGATGAAGACCACTACGAACCGGTCTAGGAAGGGTCTAAAGATCCGGTTCATCCTGTCCACAAAAGCGGCGGGGGCGTTCGTAAGCCCGTGCAGCATCACCGCAACCTCGTAATGGCCATACCGGGTCCGGGAGGCGGTCTTCGGGATGTCCTCGTTCCGAACCCGGTGCTAAGAGTAGCCCGATGGCAGGCCAAACTTAGAAAAGACCGTCGTTCCCAATTTTTATGCGGAAACCGGAGCGGTCGAAGAGTTCAAGGGTAAGGCTAGAGGTAGGGAAAGGCTCGCAAGGGTCAAGAGGGGGCAGGTTGCTCCGGCTCGGAGAGTGTTCCTATCTAGACAACATAGGAGAGGAAAACAACAAGCAAAACGCAAAAAAAAAAAAAAAAAAAAAAAAAAAATATAAGTACGTACCTGTCACTCCCTACTCTGGGAGGTCGCATCGTCCACCGGAGCGGCCGAGGAAGCCTGCCCACAGCCCTTGGGCCAGCGTCGCACCGAGTGTTGCGGTAGGGGTCTGCTGTCAAAAGAGTCCGCGGATTGCTGGTCGCCGGGGGTGTCCTTTACCCGAACGGGAGCCGCAGTGCTCTCCGGTCCTCGCGGCGGTGGAGGTACGGGGGCGGGGTCGCGGGTTGGTCCCTGGGGGCAGGAGGCGCAGGTATGATCCGGCAAGCCGCACCGGTTACAGTAGTGGTACCTCCAAGTGCATTCCGCTACTGGGTGCGCACCTTTGCAGATGATACAGGGTTCCGGTTGCACGTGCGCGTTCCCTCTAAGTCCTCGTTCGCCTTCCGGTGCGTTCTTCGGGTGCAGGCTCGGCCGGTTCTTTGGGGCGGGGCCCCCCTGAGGGGTGGGGGCGGCAGCCCCCTTAGGCTCCTCAGGCCACGGCGCCGGGGATCTGGTGGCACACGGCTTCGAAGGGCAGTCATAACGTGTGTGGCCCGGCTTGCCACACCGGAAGCAGTGCCCGTCCCGCCACGGGCAACTCGTCATGAGGTGCGCGTTGCCGCATATGACGCACGGCTTCGGTGGCCTAGGTTCCTCTGTCGCCTGACCAAGGTTCTGCTCGGCTCTCGGGCGTTTGTTCGCCCGGTCCTTCCGCTGGGGGTCCCCTGCCGGCCCGGGATAAGAGTACCCCTGCCGGGCGCGCTCCTTGCTGGTATACACGGCCAAGTTAGCACCCTCCTGGAAGGCGGGAGGGCCCGTCGGTGGCATGCCGAGAGGGGTGAACCGTCCGCTGCCGCCCCGGAATTTGTCGACGCCCTCTAGTTCCTGTATCAGTATACTCAGGCGCTCTGCAAGGGTCAGCAGTTGTCCCGCCACGTCTCGCAACTGGTTGCGGAGCAGGCGATTGGCTTCGTCGGCTATATCCATTTCCGTTGTCAGTTGCTCAGTTGGCCAACCCTCTATCTGTACACACACAAAGAACAGTCAGTTCTAGCCCTTACGAATACGCGTCCGACCACTTATCGAGGAAAAAAAAAACTCAGACTCTTTCCCTCCCCCGATCTCTCGCGTCCTACACCCCTACGCCCTACACATTTCTTTCATTTGCGGTTAAGTGTGGTACTCCCGCGGATGTTGGACCGTCACCGTTGTGATTAAAGGAATGTTTTTCTCTGATACCATCTTAATCTGTCACGCCCCGGGGTTTTTAGTTAGCGGAAACGATGTACAAAGCAGGCGTCTGACGCGCCCATTTTCTTTTTTTTTTTTTTGAAAGCCCCCTCCCCGGCGCGTGCCCAGACCCGCCGCATACACAGATTTACTCAAAAATCGGGTAGAGTCTCCTCTGTATATGCACGGCGTCGCGTCAAGTACAACAGTCAAACACTTTCCATTTAATCACAACAGCTTGGAGTTAACTATGCTTGAAGACTAAAAACAATGCCCGTGGCCAGTTAAGTTGAAAGGATAAACCCAGAGTTTTGAAAGCGGGTCCACACGACCTCAGGTTATCAAAAACAGTTTGGAAAATGCCATAAGTCCACAGGGTTTGCAAAACGGGCCCACACGACCCAAGATTTTGAAAACGGTTTTCGAAGTTCTTTCCTTTTGTTTTGTTTTGGAAAACGGCCAAACGGGGATAATAAAGGAAACAGTAGTGCATAACCAACATAAAAGTACTCAACATCCACACGACCCCACGAGGGTATCGAGAACCACACAGTAACCACAACACGAAATGAAATGCGGGAAAGTAAAGAAGAAATAAAACAAACTGGGGCTACCACAGCCCGATCGCTCCCGCCTCGGCCTCACCGTCGCCTACCTCTCACCCCTGGAAGTACCTGTCACAGAGTGGGTAGTCAGCGACACTATCACGATAAGGACAATAACAAAGCAATAAAGAGTACCAAGCTACGAAAGCTAGAACAGCCGGAGCAACCACTCTGCTCATAAAGGTAACCCGCGAACACCTGTACCCCCCTGTAACCTGAAGCACCTGTAACACCTGACCTCGTCGGGCACCTATCCCGACGGGTTGCACCGCTCACACCTTGGTGCCTCAAACCCCACACCTACGGGGGCCCCCACTACATCACCTCGTGGGTAAACACGGGTCAGAGACCGCTTTTCCGGAAAAGAGCACCCTTAGCGGTGGCCAGACCGCGGGTGCGCGTGTCGCAACCTCGAGCCACATAAACCGATGCAGGTAATAGTGTAACACACAGAGACTATTAGCATTAGGGATAATAAGTTAGAAAATTAACGGTAGTACTATTTCCCAACCTGTATAACCAGTCTCAGAGCAAGAACCCATACACGGGGTAATTCATTAAACCACAGAAACCGTCAGCGATAGTACCGATTAACCTGTAATTCATATCCTTTCTTAAATACTAACACTGCACTATACCACAAGAGAAAAACCCACCTTGGTCGTTGACGCACTCCCGATCGATGCTAGGTTCCTTCGCGTCTCGGTGAGTCCGCCCGGGCCTACACGAACCTGCGGTACGGGAGTTAGTAATTCAAAAGTTTGCTAAGCTAATAAAACTGGAACACCCGACTCCTACCCCTCGTGCCCTGCCCGCACGAGCATACCCGGCCCCGCGCGGCTGGGTGGCGTGCCGCCCGTGTGCGCGGCCGCCCGCACACGGCGTCACCGGCACGCGACGCCGCCCGCACGCGGCGCTGCCCGCATGCGGCGCCGCCCGCATGCGGCGCAGCCCGCATGCGGGGCCGGCCGCATGCGGCGCCGGCCGCATGCGGGGCTACCCGCATGCGGCGCCGCCCGTGTGCGGGACCGGCCGCATGCGGGCTGCCCGCATGCGGCGCCGGCCGCATGCGGGCCGGCCGCATGCGGGGCTACCCGCATGCGGCGCCGCCCGCATGCGGCGCCGCCCGCATGCGGGGCCGGCCGCATGCGGGACCGGCCGCATGCGGCCTGGCCGCATGCGGCGCCGGCCGCATGCGGGGCTACCCGCATGCGGCGCCGGCCGCATGCGGGCCGCCCGCATGCGGGCCCGCCCGCATGCGGCGCCGCCCACATGCGGGGCTACCCGCATGCGGCGCCGCCCGCATGCGGGGCCGGCCGCATGCGGGGCTACCCGCATGCGGCGCCGCCCGCGTGCGGGGCCGGCCGCATGCGGGGCTACCCGCATGCGGCGCCGCCCACATGCGGGCCGGCCGTACGCGGGGCCGCCCGCATGCGGGCGCGGGCGTGGTGCCGCTCGCGCCGGCCTCCGGTGGCTTTTCCTCTCCCCCCCCCAAGAACAAGAACGGGAACTTCAAACCATGAAACCTTAATTATGCTCACCTTGGTTTCGTCGGCTTAGGATTGGACAATGGAGGAAGAGTGATCGTCCTGTTCTTGCGCGCTTGGTACCGAAGGGCGTGCCGGCGATCTTCCCTTTTCTCGACCGCTCCGCCTTGGTTCTCCACGCGATCGGATGGGGAAGGGAAGGGTTGGGGAAGTGGGTTCCTCGTTTCGCTCGGTGTCGTACGCCTAGGGCAAGGAGGGGGAAAAATAATACGAAGGGGGTTTTTCCTCGAACCCGAAAACCCCCAACCGAATTAAATAGCCGATTTGGCGCAATCGGGCTAATCCCAAAATCATTTAGGAGGGTCGATCAGGGTGCGAACTTGGGTCCAGTCCGCCCCCGATATTTTGGGTTAGTCACCTGAGTCGTACAAAACTTCCAGAATTTATTCTGGGAGATTCCGGAGTCGGAATCCAAAACCGATTGCGCTGCCGGTCTCCGTTTCGCGAGCCTTATTTTTTTCAAAATTTCCCGCGAGCCCCGACGGCCTACCCAGAAAACACGAAAATTATCCGCCACCCCCCGGACCCCTTGGTCGGTAAGCGGTTAAATAAAAAAAACAAGAGAAGGCCCAGAAAGGCAAACGAACCCACGGTTACTACAGTCTGTGAGTTTGATGTCCTGTTTTGGGAGCCGTTAGGTAGACGACGGTCCCGGCTGTTGAGTACCTCCAGCCAGTGGGTTAGTATTGTGAGTTGGACATTGTCGATTTGATTGATCGTGGATTTGGATTATAGCCTGCATGAGCCATATTGAGCTCGACAGAGATGCGCGGATACTTTCCTCGGTAGGGTCGCGCCCCTCTGTAGGGTTATGATAATATGGATCTAAATGTTACGGAATTTGAGTTGGCGCATTTCGTGAATAGTTCAAGTCTTGAAGATTGAAGATGAAGAAACTCTGGATCATATACCTCAATCTCAAGAAAGAAGAATTCAAAAGGATCAGGTACGTTTAACTAAATAATTTTGATGATCCGAATACTTCTTATAGTGTAGAAACACCTGGAAGAGGTTTTAATTGCATATTCATCAAAAACTGGACATGGGACATGTTCAGGATCCGGATCATGTCTTTCAATCCGGATCCCGAAGGGTGTTCGTTCATACACTAGTTCAATCCGGATCATGGCATTTGATGATCCGGATCCCGAACATGAGTTTTACCTGTTGGCTTGAACGATCCGGATCGTGGAATCTCAATCCGGATCCCGAACACATTGTTCTGGTAAAACTGTATGAACGATCCGGATCGTAGATTATGATCCGGATCCCGAACAGGCGGTTTTCTGGAAATTGCTCTCTACGCGTCTGCGATCCGGATCGTGACTTCGCAATCCGGATCGCCGTCGGTAAAACTTTCCAGAAAAGTTTGTTTTTGATCCGAATATTCTTCCTAGGGTTTCTAACCTATAAATAGCCCTTCCTTTCATTTCTAGGGCAATCCACATATCGGAAAAAGAGCCGTCATTTTCAAATATCATTTTATACGGCCTTAGATCCACATATAGAGAAGAACGGAAATCATTAGATCTATTCTATGGTTCTTCATCTATATTGATTAGTTTGATTCTAGGTTTTCATACTCATATCTTGAGTTGAATCAAACTAATGAATACTTAGATGGTATTTCCGATCTACTCTTGATCTAAGTATTCGGCGGATCATCACCACCCAAACAAACAACGATTTACCCCAAAATCGGCGCGTGGACTCGCGTGGCCTTGTGGATTCAAGGTGTTATCGCTCTCGTGGATTCGGAGCGAGGTGCGTTCGTGGATTCGAAGCGTACCATTGGGTGAAGACCGTGGATTCGGTCGGACGTCGTGGACTCGACGTTGGACGCTGTGGATTCAGCGTTGGGCGCGGATCGTGGATTCGAGAAGCGTCGTGGAGCGAGCGGAGAAGATCTACTAGGAGCGTATGGTAAAAGGTTGAGTCGTCTGTGAGTACGTTATATCACCTTGTACGTGTGTTAATTCTAGTGGATTTCGCCGTGTTATCGGTCCCGTGGTTTTTTACTCCGGTTTGGAGTTTTCCACGTAAAAATCTTGTGTGTTCTTTTATTTTTCCGCATTGGGTTTTATCGCACAATGATTTTTTGAGTGTTTATTGTTTACACCTATTCACCCCCCTCTAGGTGTTTTTTCCCCTATTAGATCCTTATTAACCTAAACCCAACAAGTGGTATCAGAGCGGGAATAGGGTTGTAAACAATGGTTGAAGGTGGAAACATCAATCGACCCCCTTTCTTTGATGGAACTAATTATGCGTACTGGAAAGTACGGATGAAAGCTTTCTTAATTTCCATCGACGAAAGGGTGTGGCAATCAATTGAATTAGGATGGTCTAATCCAACTGAAATTTTAGATGATGTTCGCACCTTAAAACCTAGGTCGAAATGGACCAAGGAAGAGATAGACTTATCTTCTTACAATGGCAAAGGGATTAATGCTCTATTTAATGCTTTGTCACAAACTGAGTTCTCTCGCGTCTCGGCATGTGAGACTGCGAAAGAAATCTGGGATGTTCTTCAAGTTACGCATGAGGGAACTAACCTAGTGAAGATTCAGAAACTGCAAATGCTTACGAGCAAGTTTGACTCTATCTCTATGGCAGAGAATGAATCCTTCACTGACTATTACACACGATTGCAAGACATCGTGAACTCATGTGCTAACTTGGGAGAGAAGATTCCAGAATTTAAAGTTGTAAGAAAAATTCTAAGAACTCTTCCTGAACGATTTCGCCCGAAGGTTGCAGCCATTGAAACAATTAAACACCCGGACGAAATGCGTGTAGAAGAATTAGTAGGTGCTTTACAAACTTATGAAATGACTTTTCCTACTAACTATTCTTCTGGAAAGGCATCCTCTTCTAAGTCTTCAGGTTACGCATTGAAATCAACTAAAGAAGAAGACGCGGATTCATCCTCCTCGGACGACGACGAGAACATTTCTATGGAGGACTTTGAGAAGCAGCTCGCTCTCTTGACAAGGAAGTTTCGCCGCAACTTTCGAAGGGGAAATTCAAGCAAAACTCCATCCTTCGGAAAGTCGAAGAAAGGCAAGGGATTCTTCAAGCTACAAGTCAAGAAGCCAAGAGAACTTCTCAAAGGATAAGAAAAGTTCTGAGGGACAAGTTCAGTGTTTCAAATGTCGAGGCTACGGCCACATAGCAACGGAATGTCCCAACAAGAATCCGGCTAAGAAGAAAGCGATGCAAGCAGTTACTTGGGATGACAACTCCACGTCAAATGAGTCATCGTCAAGTGATGAAGAAGACAACGCGACAGCTTTCCACGCGTCCACCAAATCTTCATCCTTCATGTGCTTAATGGCAAGTACATCCGACTCACTGTCCAACTCCACTGTGGAAAAGATTGCAACGGACGATGAATCAGATAATTCGGAAGGTGAAGATTTTGTTTTAGCCTACCATCAACTTTTGAGGGATTCAAAGAAACTGGCTAAACAAAACAAGGGGTTGAAAGAGAGATTACAGGATCTTGAAGATGAAGTAAAAAGAGTAACCTCTATCTCAACCGATCTTGAAGTGGAAAGGGACAATCTGATTAAGACAAATGTTTCCCTTCAAGAGTCCAATGAGCATTTCGAGAAGAGTTATGTAGATATGGTGAACAAAGCGAATTACTTCTTGAAGCTCTACGGCGAGGCCCGACAGGAAAAATTGGAAATGACAGAGACCATACGCCAACTAAAGGATGACTTACAGAGATTTTCTTCTGGAAGGAGTAAGTTGGACAGACTCCTTGGTCTCGGTCAAAGAAACAAGTTCGGCCTCGGATACACTCAAACTGGAGACATTCCAAGTTCGAGTGGTACGGTATTTGTGCCTTCGTCGGTTTCTCCTCCTCCGACACCGGTGTTCACGCCAAGCAACGACAACGAACCTACTACATCATCTTCGGAATCGACAAGAACCAAGGTATGTTTTCGTTGTGGCATTTCAGGGCACATCAGAAGAAACTGCAAGACTGGAGCCAAATGCACACCTCGGCGACGTATCATCAATGTTTGAACATGATAGACGAGTCCACAATTGTCAAATCTCTTCACAAGCTGCCTCATGTCACTCAAGCTTCTGCATCTGGAAAGAAGCCTGACACGGATGCATCACCATCTCATCAAGCACCTGGCACAGATGATGAAGCATCATTGACTTCAATTTTCAAGTTGCAGCAACGACTATCCGTTCAGCAGGAACGAATGTTGAAGGAACAACAAAGGGTTGCGAATGAACTGGAGCTAATCACAGCAGCTCACATCACCATCACGAAGAAAATAAACTCAATGGACAAGCGGATGCGAAAGATTATGTCCAAGATTGGTTGCATGAGTTCAGACTTTTCAGATTCTGATAACTAACTTTGTCTTTTTGTGCAGGATTTATTTCTCGATAACTGAATTTGGATTAGTTTAGTTGATTCTTTTAGTCTAGTTTAACTCTCAGTTTGTGCATATTCTTAGGTTAATTCTCTTTTTGTGCATATTGTTAGAAACTTATGAACTTTTTGTTTACTCTCCTTACATATTGTAGCTCATGCTACATTTTTGGCTTTATTTGTGACAAAAAGGGGGAGAGAATGAGAATGAGAGTGAGAGAGTTGAAGAGTTATAAACTCTGAACAATGAAAAACAATGAACTCTGAACAATGACTGTGAATGAATCAAGGAATGAATCAAGGTAAGTATGAATCTCAACTCAACTTGGTTTTTCTTTTGTGGAATGTGACATGCTGATACTAACTATTTGACTAACTATTTGGGCATGTAATATGACTAACAAGTTGATGTTGGACTAACATACTTTGACATTTGGTTTTCAACTGCTTAGAAGATATGTTGGTTTTAACTATGTTCTTTCACATATCTGTTTCTTTCAAATGTCATGATGAGATCAAACTCTAATTCTGCTTTTGGTTTTCAATGTTTCAATTCTTGAGGTATCTAACGATTTTGTTTGTCAAGAATGTTTTCTGTGTGCAGAAGTTACAGATGTCTAAGTCTAGAGTCTGTTCTAGGAGTTTATCTCATGTTTTTATTTTTCTGGAACTCTTTTGTAAATTTTTGTTGTATGGTGATAGCAACAAAAATATCCTTTTTGAATTTTCTTTGTGGATTGTGTTTTGTCACGAAACCGCCAAAGGGGGAGATTGTTACGGAATTTGAGTTGGCGTATTTCGTGAATAGTTTAAGTCTTGAAGATTGAAGATGAAGAAACTTTGGATCATATACCTCAATCTCAAGAAAGAAGAATTCAAAAGGATCAGGTACGTTTAACTAAATAATTTTGATGATCCGAATACTTCTTATAGTGTAGAAACACCTGGAAGAGGTTTTAATTGCATATTCATCAAAAACTGGACATGGGACATGTTCAGGATCCGGATCGTGTCTTTCAATCCGGATCCCGAAGGGTGTTCGTTCATACACTAGTTCAATCCGGATCATGGCATTTGATGATCCGGATCCCGAACATGAGTTTTACCTGTTGGCTTGAACGATCCGGATCGTGGAATCTCAATCCGGATCCCGAACACATTGTTCTGGTAAAACTGTATGAACGATCCGGATCGTAGATTATGATCCGGATCCCGAACAGGCGGTTTTCTGGAAATTGCTCTCTACGCGTCTGCGATCCGGATCGTGACTTGCGCAATCCGGATCGCCGTCGGTAAAACTTTCCAGAAAAGTTTGTTTTTGATCCGAATATTCTTCCTAGGGTTTCTAACCTATAAATAGCCCTTCCTTTCATTTCTAGGGCAATCCACATATCGGAAAAAGAGCCGTCATTTTCAAATATCATTTTATACGGCCTTAGATCCACATATAGAGAAGAACGGAAATCATTAGATCTATTTAATGGTTCTTCATCTATATTGATTAGTTTGATTCTAGGTTTTCATACTCATATCTTGAGTTGAATCAAACTAATGAATACTTAGATGGTATTTCCGATCTACTCTTGATCTAAGTATTCGGCGGATCATCACCACCCAAACAAACAACGATTTACCCCAAAATCGGCGCGTGGACTCGCGTGGCCTTGTGGATTCAAGGTGTTATCGCTTTCGTGGATTCGGAGCGAGGTGCGTTCGTGGATTCGAAGCGTACCATTGGGTGAAGACCGTGGATTCGGTCGGACGTCGTGGACTCGACGTTGGACGCTGTGGATTCAGCGTTGGGCGCGGATCGTGGATTCGAGAAGCGTCGTGGAGCGAGCGGAGAAGATCTACTAGGGGCGTATGGTAAAAGGTTGAGTCGTCTGTGAGTACGTTATATCACCTTGTACGTGTGTTAACTCTAGTGGATTTCGCCGTGTTATCGGTCCCGTGGTTTTTTACTCCGGTTTGGAGTTTTCCACGTAAAAATCTTGTGTGTTCTTTTATTTTTCCGCATTGGGTTTTATCGCACAATGATTTTTGAGTGTTTATTGTTTACACCTATTCACCCCCCTCTAGGTGTTTTTTCCCCTATTAGATCCTTATTTAACCTAAACCCTACACTAAATAGAGGAAAAAACACCTAGAGGAGGGTGAATAGGTGTAAACAATAAACACTCAAAAATCTTTGCGTAATAAAACCCAATGCGGAAAAATAAATAACACGCAGAGATTTTACGTGAAAAACTCCAAAACCAGGAGTAAAAAACCACGGGACCGATCACACGGTGAAATCAACTAAGATTAAACACGTACAAAGGTGATATACCGTACTCACACACGACTCAACCTTTTCCATACGCTCCTAGTAGATCTTCTCCGCTCGCTCCGCAACGCGCCTCGAATCCACGATTTGCGTCCAACGCCGAATCCACGGCGTCCAACGTCGAGTCCACGACGTCTGACCGAATCCACGGTCTCCACCAAGTAGTACGTCTCGATCACACGAACGTACCTCGCTCCGAATCCACGAGAGCGGTAGCACCTTGAATCCACAAGGCCACGCGAATCCACGCGCCGATTTTGGGGAAAATCGTTGTTTTGTTGGTGGTGAAAATCCGCCGAATACTTAGATCAAAGATAGATCGGAAATACCATCTAAGTATTCATTAATTTGATTCTACTCAAAATCTGAGTATGAAAACCTAGAATCAAATTAATTAATATAGATGAAGAAACATAGAATTAAATCTAGTTATTTCCTTTCTTCTCTATATGTGGATTTATAAGTTTTTCTCCGTTAATTTTTCTCGTTCATT
The DNA here is from genome assembly GCA_029168755.2 of Tillandsia fasciculata. Lineage (NCBI taxonomy): Eukaryota > Viridiplantae > Streptophyta > Magnoliopsida > Poales > Bromeliaceae > Tillandsia > Tillandsia fasciculata. The sequence goes on along the minus strand of CM054943.1, from coordinate 14,558,331 downwards.
TACGGAATAAAAAAACTTATTGCGGATTACCCTAAAAGATAGAATTAGGGTTTACTTATAGGTTAGAAACCATTAGAAGAGGATAAGAATCAAAAACTTACTGTAACAGATTTTTACCCGCACGACGGTCCGGACTGGATTTAGCTTGATCCGGACTGTCGTTGTTTTTCAGAGAATTCCTGAAAAAATAGTGTTCGGGGTCCGGACTGAAATACCCACGGTCCGGACTGTTCATGCGATTTCAGCAAAATCCACATTCGGGGTCCGGACTGAAACAGGGGTGTTCCGGACTGGATTTGCGCATGAACCTACCGATGTTCGGGGTCCGGACTGTAGTACCCTGATCCGGATCCTGAACATATAACAGTCCAGTTTCTTGATTTTTATGCGATTAAAAATCCATCCAAGTGTGAAGACCCGAAATTCCCACTTATGGAGCACTGTTGCATCTACAGCTTCTGGAGGCCTATGTGGCGCGTCGGCGGGGTTTGTGCACAATTTGGACATAAGTGGGGGACTTCGGGCTTAAATGGATCACGTGGGTGATCAGATGGCCCCGTCGAATGCTTAGAAGTGGTTTTGCGCGCAATGGATATTAAAATTGGGCTCAGCGCGAAGTTTGGACAAAAGAACATCTTTCCGGATGCCTTCGGCAATTTTTAGAGTTGGAATTTGGCAAAATGGACTTCGGATTTGGATTCAGAGCGCGAAAACGATGAAAATGGACTACCTACTTGAATTTTTCGGAGCTCGGATGACCTGGCACGGATTTCGAGGCACCTTGACACTGTTCTGGCGGCCGGCGGGCAGCGGCGGCGGCGGCGGGCAGCGGCGGCAGCCGCGGAGCGCGGCGGTGCAGGCGCGGGCAGGTACGCGGTCCACCGCGGAGGCGTGCACCGGGCGCGGGCCACGTGGCGGACCCCGGTTGGCCGGCGCAGCGGGCGCGGTCCACGGGAAAAGCGCGGTGTACGGTGGACCGGTGGGTGGACATGTGGCGCGCACTGGTTGGCCGGTCCACGTGCGCTCGGTCCACTGAGCAGGTGCGGCCGCCTCGGGGCGCGTGCCTGGCAGGTGGGGCGCAGGCGGCGCTGGCAGCGCGCACGTGGGTGTGGCAGCGATGTGTTGACCAAGTGGTTGCCACGTGTCGATCCCTCGTTGGTCCACGTGTCGAGCGGTGAGGGGCCAATCTTGCTGTAGCCTGTTTGGTGGGCTACGTGGGCTCCTGTGGGCGATCCGGGCTTGCACAATGTTGGGCCGGGCCCAACACTGTAGCAGCCCGAACCTTTTCGGGCGCCCGGAAACCGGGACAAATCCGGTATTATTTGAATTGTTTCTAGAGCCTATAAAAGGGACCCGAGCTTCTTCTTCTTCCCTTCTTTTCGCGTTTCTGAGCTTCGAACCGCCTGGAGGTCTTCAGCAAAGTTGCTCCCCTACTTGTTGCGCACCCTCTGGAGGATTTCTAGGATTTTTGGTGGCACGCTTATCGAGGTTTCCATTTTTACGGCGCGGCAAGACGCTCGTCCTTTTGGGTTCCCCTTCGTCGCGTTTCGGTGCGCGAGCTCCCCCGGCCTACTCCGACCTCCGCTTTAGGCGATTCTTGCGCCGTTGGATCCGCGACTGACAGAGCTACGATCTTGGTATTTTCTGTTTCCCTTAGTTTCGTGCTTTTCGAGGAGTTTTTCCATGCTTACTGGGACCCCATTTTCTGATGGAATTTCTGGATGGCGACACATTGCCGGATTTTTATCTCCGTAACTGGGCATCGGTTGGAGACGTGCTTGTACACTTTTTTCATCTAATCGACGCAAGGATTATTACAGTATTTTTCTTGGATTTTTCTGAGGCTTGCCCGAAGGTATATGTTTTCCCCCTTATCTGTGCATGGGATTACAGTTATGTTGCTGTGTGGATTTGCGCACCCGTGTTGTGGAATTTGTAACTCGGCCTACGGGGCTCGGAATTTGACGTACAGGTACTCGTTTCGAAGGTATCGACGCGACTATCGCGACAGTATTTTTGTGGGATTTTTCAGAATCTGTTCTGCAGGTGAAATCTGCACATCTTTGGGGCTGTTTTCGGAGATTGTGTATACTTGGAATATTTTTTGGATAAAGTGTAACGTTGAACCTTATTGTTGTACCCAGGGATGTTTGCAAGTGTTGCTAGACCCGTTGGATCTGAAGACTCTGATTTCGGGGTACTTTCAGCTGTTTGGAACCGAGGCTTTCGCGACTTGTACCGATGATGCAGTTTCGGCAGAATTTGGACTCTGAGCATCTGCACTCTTCACCGACCTCAGGTTTGCCTTGGTTTAAGCACTTCAGGTGGGTAAACTTATTAATGGTAACTGTTTAAGGGAATGGCAGGGTTTATATGCACGTTATGTCTTATGGGAGGTGTAATAGTGGATGTTCATGTATGGTTAGGATAAGCTTACCTGTGGGAATGTCACCCTCTATGATTGATAGCATGCCTAATTTAATGTACAATCAATATGAGCGAGAGGTAAGTATGGAAACGGCCTAGATCATGGGATTGATGCTTTCCTGATAATTGTACAAGTTTGTTGAACTAGATGATGTAGAGATCATACATGGTTATTCATTGGCCTATTTATACGAGATTGGTATATCATAGTAGGAATACTATAGTATGCTTTGCAACTATATGTTTTATTCTCTTATATCGTTTCCGAGGACAAAAGCATGCTTGTATGGACATATAGTTAGGCCACCTTTTCCTACTACACTACTTATTGGAACTTGACTTAGGAGAAACCATGCTTTTCCTTTCTCCTTCTTTGTTAGTCAGGTGGTCAGTGTTGCTCGGGTTCGAGCAGGGGTCTGGATAGTGTAGTCGGGACTTTGTGTCTGGGACAGGTTGGATTAGTTGTGGGGCTTTGCGGCAACCACGGATATTGGGCGGTTGACCGGATGCTTATCTATGCACCATATTGGGTATCGGTTTTCTCTAGTGGATGGAGTTTCCCACTTATCGTTTAGTTGCATCCGACTGAGGTCGAGTCTTTCTTTAGTGGTTGAGTTTTTCCACTTTGATCAGATTTGTGATCAAAGTCCTGCTATACAGAGATACTTGTTACAGAGATACTTTACTCGTGTGGGTCGCTCCCCTCGAGTGCCACTCCGGAGGTAGGCTTTTCGGACCCAGCCTTGTGTGCCGGTCTGATACTTATTTTGGGATGCGAGCCGTGCGGGCCGATCCCGCGGTTTCGAGCCTTGTGTGCAGATTCCGCTGAGCAGGCAATGCCAATTTTGCTGGTGGCACTAGATTGGATTTATTACAGATATTTGCCTTATTATTGAACTCGTGTCAGGGGGACCGAGTGGAGTCTAGTAGCTATGTGTAGACCAGTGCTAGTGTTGTTGGGAACCGTTGGGGGTTTGACGGTAGTCCCAAGGTCATTATGAGTTGTTGACCGTTGTGCGAGAGTCTTGGTGATCTTGAGTTTATCCGTTCTGAGAGAGAGCGTGGATTTTGACTATAGCCTGCATGAGCCACTACTCGATAGCGAGTTAGTCCGTTTGGACGCCCTACGTAATTCCTGCCCGTCAGCGAGAGGTGGTTGTAGGTGGGCGCAGGTTTGACTGGACCCGATGTGGCAGTCAGCTCGATTGGGTCGATTGTGCACTTCATGTGCTAGTGGTTGCATACCATTATCTGGTTCTCCCCTTTTGAGCATTTAGATTGTAAGATCCCTGAACTCCACACAGCTTTTTCCCGCATTTTCTCTATGCTAACACCTGTTGATGGTGTATTCGGCCCATAGCGCATCAAATGGATGCCACAGATGGACCCTGTGAAGCTTTGGCTTGTTGTGTTTGGCCGTCGGCTGTTTTTGCCGAATGTTAGAGAGGTTTTAGGCCAAAGCGGAGGTTTGTTGTGGTTTTCTGTCGATTTGGAGCTTTTCTGTTTGTCTGGGAGCCCATTCGGGGTGTTAGAGGTATCTGCGCGCTTTTTGGAACCAAGAAAACGACCCGACGTGAAAAATGGATTAAGTTTACCTTTCCGGGAGCCCCCGGCAAATTTTGGAAGTGGATTTTGGCGAAACGGACGTCTTATTTGGAATCAGCGCGCGAAAACGGTCAAGATGGGCTATTTACTTGCTGTTTTTGAGCTGGCGGTTACTGTTCACGCCGGAACAGTGTCTCCGGCGATCGCCGGCGGCGGCGGGCAGCGTCGGCGGGCGGCGGCGCAGCCTCGGGCAGGCGGCAGGCGGTGGCACGCGGCGCGGGCAGGGCGCGGGCAGGCGCCCGGGCGCGCGGGCAGGTGCGCGGTCCACGGCGTCGGCGTGCGCCAGTGCGGGGTGCCACGTGGCGGTGTCCGGTTGGGTGGTCCACGGCGCGCAGTCCACGGACCGTGGGCGTGGGTGCACGGTAGACCGGGCGGACACGTGGCGGCTGTTGGCTGGTTCGGTGTTGTGCTCCCGGTCCACGCATTGGGGTGGAGCCGGTGACCGGGGCAGGTGGCCGTACGGCGGGGCAGGTGGCCGTACGGGCGGGGGCAGGCGGCGACGTGCGCGGTGCACGGTGCGACATGCGCGGTGCACGGGTTGCCGGGGCCACGTGGCGCGACGCCACTGGCGGGCGCAGGTGCGCCGGGTGCAGCGGGGCCGGGGGAACTGTGGATTTGGGCTACGTGGCGGGCCCGAATCACTTCGGGCATGCACAGTAATGGGCCGGGCCCATTACTGTAGCAGCCCGAAAGATTCGGGCGCCCGAATTCCGGGACAAAATGGGAATTTTCCCAATTGTTCCAACTACACTATATATACCAACCCGAGCCCCCTTCTTTGCTTCTTTTCTCTCAACCCTTTCACCTTCTGCCCGAGCCCCCTTCAGCAAAGTTGTTCATCTCCAAGTTCTTGATCTACCTGCCAAGTTTCTAATTTTCTGGAGGCACGCATCCCGAGGTTCCCCATTTTACGGTGCGGCGCGGCGTTGCATTCCTGGGTTCTTCTTCGGCGCAGCGACAGTGTTTTAGCTCCCCGGGGCTACCCCGAGATCATTTTGCTGTGATTCTTGCGCCGACAAACTCCTAAGAGGTAGGGCTTCATCTCTCGTTTTGATCGCGTCTTCCCGTTTCGAGGTTTTGGCATGGATCCCGAGGCAAACAGTGACCCCTTTTTCTGTATGGATTTCCTTGACAGCAGCGGGGTATTTTGGCCATATCTTCGCGCACGAGCGTCAGACGAAAACGAGCTTATACAACTTTTTCATCTACGGATCGCAAGGAACGCGCTCGTATTTTTCTTGGATTTTCCAGAGGATTATTTCGAGGTGAAAATCACTGTTTTCTCAGTGAACAGTGTGCAGTTTTTAGCACAGATTTTTGTATGATGTACCCCTTTTGCCGAATTTATATCTTGACTTACCGAACTCAGATTTGGGCGTGCAAGGTACCGTTGCGAAGCTATCGACGCGAGGATCGCCGTGAAATTTTTCTTGGAATTTCCTGGGCAATTTCTGCAGGTGATAATTTAACAGTTTTGAATCTGATGTTGTATGTGATTATAAGAGCAATATTTGGGAGCCTAAGTGTATTTAGTGGACTTTGTAGTGTACCAGGAGTATTACGGGTGTGCTGAATTTGTGGAAGCAAGGATTTGGAATTTGGTATTTTCATCTGTACGGATCCGGACAGTTCGCACTTCAGGTGGGTGGTTGTTGTACTCCTCTCCTTTGATATGCCCACTAGGAACATCAGAACGCCCCCACATTGTTGATGCTAATTTGTTGATTGGTAGACTTGCATGCTCTAGGGAAATTAATTATTGGTTAATTGATCCATGTGGAATTTGTGGTAGCATGATTACCTTAAATCAATCGCTTAATTATTCTGGACTGCATGTTTAGGGGCAGAATATAAATTGAGGACTGCAAAATGATGATTGTTCATATGTGACTGTCACCTTAGCCTTTATCCTCTAAACTGATTATTCTTGGAAAATAGACAAAATATTGAGACAATGCATGATTAAACGGGTCACTTAATTATGTCATCTTTTACTGCTATACTATCTTTTGGGACTTGACTTAGGAGAAACCATGCATTTATTCTTTTCTTCTCCTATTATTGATAGACTTGCGGCATAGTCGCTCGGGTTCGAGCGGGTGTTGGACAGTGTAGTCAGGTATTGGGGATTTGGGACAGGTTGGGCTTTTGACAGGGTGTTGCGGCGACCACGGATCTTGGGTGGTTGACCGGGTTGTACTATTGCATCAGATTGGGTGTTTTGGGGATCGGGCTTTCTTTAGTGGACGGAGTTTCCCACTTTGATCATAGTCATGATCCAGTCCTGCTATTATGAGACAGTGGTTACAGAGATGCTTGTTACAGTGATACTTTACTCGTGTGGGTCGCTCCCCTCGAGTGCCACTCCGGAGTAGGCTTTCCACGGTGCAGAGCGCCGGGCACCATGCTGGGTTCTTGAGTTCGACAGCAGAGCAGGCAGTGCCAGTGTTCACTGGCGGTCAGATTGGGTCGATTTGACAGGCTTCTTGATACTGATGCATTACTTTCTCCATCCTTGTGGTTGGTCATGTAGAGGCATATTAGGGATAGCATTTTATCAGTTGCTTTATTTATCTGCACCCCCTCTTTCTTCTCCTTTCCCTTTTGCCTCTGATCACCTGGTGGGCATATCTGAGCTGAGGCTTTACCCACTAGGGGAGGCTACTGTTTATAGTAGTACTTACCCCCATTGTCTTTCTTGTTTCTTTCTTCCCCTTTGTTTTGCAGAGTCCTCTGCGGGAGTTGCTGGGCCGTCAGCAACTGATCGAGGTAAGCAGATTGCGGACTAGATAGAGAGCCACCCGAGGGTTGTAGCTGGAGATTTTGGGTACCTGGTCTTCTCAGACAGTTTTTGTTTACTTCTTTTTGGGTCTGGCTTCTGCCAGCTGTTTGTATTTTAGTGGTGAGCTGGGAGAGACATCTGTATTTTATTTCACTGTTGTACTCTTTACTTCCAGCTTCTGTCTGAGATACAGTAGTTTTAGTTTAGCTCTGATTATTATGCTCTTTTATTATTATTTCTTATATCTGAGCAGGTTACCGACGCTTCGTGTATGTGGGAAATACCGCATGCACGGCGGATCTGTAGACGGGCCCGGGTTCTGGTTTACACCCGGGGCGTGACAGATTAAGTTGGTATCAGAGCTTAGGGATAGGTCAGTTGGGACTTAGGAAACCCTAGGCTTTTGGCAGACCCTAGGATGTTAGGGCGTGAGTGGCGTGATATTTTGCGAAAGTCAGTGATTTTGGTCAGTTGACTCTTCCAGCTAGTGAAGAGGGATCGACAGACCCTATTTCTGTTGAACAATTATGTTGGCTGCAGACAACATAAAGTTGCAGAAATAGGGGAATGTCTTCGACTTTCGCTAGATTGGGTCTTGTGGGGTTTGGTTGCTGATTCTTGGTTTACTGTGGCAGGATGTCTCCGCGTCGTCGTTCACCCACCCGGGGTACCCCCGCTCATTCCGAGGAGTCTGAGCGGGCGGTGACCGCCGAGTTGGGAGAGTTGCGGGCTTTGGTGACCCAGTTAGTGGCGAGGAGCTTTTGTCAGGATCAGCGCTTGGAGCGGTTACTGGCACAGCAGGGTGACTTGGCGATTGGCGAGGGGGCCGAGGCTTCAGAGCAACGTCCAGACAGGAAACGCCCAGCCCCGGATGATGATGGACAGGCCAGTTCAGGGAGACCATCACGACCCCCGCGGCCTCAGCCTCCTGGCCGTGGGCGTCATGATCGACGAGGACCTGGTAGGACTCAGAGGCCACCGCAGCAGCAGTCTCGACGGTCTCGGGCGTCGGCCCGGTGTGTTTTCTGTGGGGGGCAGCATCCATCTGATACCTGTAGCTTGAGGGAGGGTCGTTGCTTCCGATGTGGGCAGCCGGGCCACATCCGAGCTACGTGCCCCTTTCGGACCTTAGTAGCACCTCCTTCAGCATTGGCCCCTACCACCTCCCAGCAGGGGTCGCAGTCGAGATTACAGAGATGGCAGCGACAGCAGAGGCGGCCTCAGCAGGCAGACAGGTGCATTTTCTGTGGAGGTCAGCACCTTGCCAGTACTAGTGATCAGCAGCAGGGACGCTGCTATCTTTGTGGCTAGTTTGGACATTTGCGGGCTTTGTGTCCCCAGCCGGCATGTGCAGCATCGACTTCGGCATCTGTTCCTACCACTTCCCAGCTGCGACCGGAAGCTTCACCGACAGGTCTCCAGGCAGACCGAGTTTCGCCTCCACGCTCTTCTGGTGAGAGACAGCCGTTGTTGAGTGGTCAGGGCGGCTTAGCGCAGGCGGGGGATCCTGCTACGGCTGACTGTGTGGTGGCAGGTATGGTTTATTGTTGGCATTTGGATGCTTGTCTTATTTGTTATTCGAGCATTACTTTCCTTTTGGGAGGACATTTGCATCCCTACTTGGTATAGAGGTAGTTTCTCTATCGCATGCATTAGAGGCTCTGGTTCCTGATCATGTTTTGCATGTCAAGAAGCGTTGTGTGGCTTGCCCGGTGCAGTTAGGGCCTTGGATTTTGCCTGCAGACTTGCTTGTCTGGCAGCAGCTCCAGGATTTTGACTTGGTGCTTGGGATGGATTGGCTGTCACGGTATTCCGCCACTATCGACTGCAGAGAGAGGACGGTGACTCTCCGCGAGCCAGGACAGGAGGAGTTCATCTTCAGAGGCTGCCAGAGCACGCTGTTCGCAGCGACTATTTTTCCTCGGCGAGAGCTAGGAGGATGTTGAGCAGAGGTTGCACTGCCTTTTTGGCCACTGTGGTAGAGGTGCCTACGGCGGCACTGGGACTCGAGGATATCCTTATTGTCCGAGAGTTCCCAGATGTGTTTCCACCTGAGTTGACGACGATGCCGCCGGAGAGGGAGATTGAGTTTGTGATTGATGTAGTCCCTGGGACTGCACCAATCTCAAAGGCACCCTATAGGATGGCGCCAGCTGAGTTGAGGGAGTTGAAAGCCCAGCTTCAGGATCGTTTGGATAGGGGCTCATCAGACCCAGTGTTTCTCCGTGGGGAGCGCCTGTGTTGTTTGTGAAGAAGAAGGATGGGTCACTTCGGTTGTGTGTGTGGATTATAGGGAGTTGAATAAAGTGACCATCCGGAACAAGTATCCCCTCCCCCGGATTGATGATTTGTTTGATCAGCTGCAGGGAGCGTCTGTGTTCTCGAAGATTGATCTGCAGTCCGGTTACCACCAGCTGAGGGTGAGGGCCGAGGACATCTCCAAAACGGCTTTCAGATCGCGGTACGGGCATTATGAGTTTACTATGATGCCTTTCGAGTTGACAAATGCCCCTGCCGCATTCATGGATTTGGTGAACAGGATATTTCAGCCGTTTTTTTGGACCGGTTTGTGGTGGTGTTCATCGATGATATTCTGATCTACTCCCGGAGTGATCTGGAGCACGAGGAGCACTTGAGGACCGTGCTGCAGCTTCTGCGAGAGAAGAAGCTGTATGCTAAGTTCAAAAAGTGCGAGTTTTGGCTCCGGGAGGTCGCCTTTCTGGGTCATGTTGTTTCAGCTGCTGGAGTGGCGGTGGATCCGGCCAAGGTGGATGCTATTCGAGATTGGCCGAGGCCGACGACTATTACTGAGGTGCGGAGCTTTCTTGGTTTGGCAGGCTACTATCGGCGTTTTGTGGAAGGCTTTGCGAAGCTTTCCTCTCCCCTCACTCGTCTGACCAGGAAAGGGGTTAAGTTTGTTTGGAGCGAGACTTGCCAGAGCTGCTTTGAGGAGCTGAAGCAGAGGTTGATGACCGCCCCAATCCTTGCCCTCCCAGTTATGGGGGAAGGATTTGTGATTTACAGTGATGCTCACATAGTGGTCTGGGGTGTGTGTTGATGCAGCATGGTAGGGTAATTGCCTATGCTTCACGGCAATTGAAGGACTATGAGAAAAATTACCCTACTCATGATCCGGAGTTGGCAGTGGTGGTGTTTGCTCTGAAGCTGTGGCGGCATTATTTGTATGGAGAGCATTGCGAGATATATACTGATCACAAAAGCTTGAAGTATCTCTTCACCCAAAAGGAGCTGAATTTGAGGCAACGCCGGTGGTTGGAGCTGTTAAAGGTGTTGGGTTATAATAATATGGATCTAAATAGGGGAAAAAACACCTAGAGGGGGGTGAATAGGTGTAAACAATAAATACTCAAAAATCGTTGCGCTATAAAACCCAATGCGGAAAAATAAATGAACACGCAAGATTTTTACGTGGAAAAACTCCAAACCGGAGTAAAAAACCACGGGACCGATAACACGGCGAAATCCACTAGAATTAACACACGTACAAGGTGATATAACGTACTCACAGACGACTCAACCTTTTACCATACGCTCCTAGTAGATCTTCCCGCTCGCTCCACGACGCTTCTCGAATCCACGATCCGCGCCCAACGCTGAATCCACAGCGTCCAACGTCGAGTCCACGACGTCCGACCGAATCCACGGTCTTCACCCAGTGGCACGCTTCGAATCCACGAACGTACCTCGCTCCGAATCCACGAGAGCGGTTGCACCTTGAATCCACAAGGCCACGCGAGTCCACGCGCCGATTTTGGGGTAAATCGTTGTTTTTGGGTGGTGATGATCCGCCGAATACTTAGATTAAAGATAGATCGGAAATACCATCTAAGTATTCATTGATTTGATTCTACTCAAAATGTGAGTATGGAAAACCTAGAATCAAATCAATCAATATAGATGAAGAAACATAGAATAAATCTATTGATTTCCTTTCTTCTCTATATGTGGATTTTTCTTTTCGGCTATTTTTTCTGTAATAGCCTCTATTTGGATCGATGCCCTAGAAATGAATATAGGGCCTATTTATAGGTTAGAAACCATTGGAAGAAGATACGGATCAAAAACAAACTTTTCTGGAAAGTTTTACCGACGGCGATCCGGATTGGATTTGGCGATCCGGATTGCAGAAGCACAAAAGACGGTTTCCAGAAAATTGCCTGTTCGGGATCCGGATCGTAGTCCCCGATCCGGATCGTTCATACAGTTTTACCAAAACACATGTTCGGGATCCGGATTGCAGTTCCTGATCCGGATCGAGCAAGCAAACAGGTAAAACTGTGTTCGGGATCCGGATCATGAATGCTGCGATCCGGATTGAACCAGTGTATGAACGAACACCCTTCGGGATCCGGATTGCAAGGCCTGATCCGGATCCTGAACATGTCCCATGTCCAGTTTTTGATGTTTAAGCAATAAAACATTCTTCCAGGTGTTTCTACACTATAAGAAGTATTCGGATCATCAAAATCTTTAGTTAAACGTACCTGATCCTTTTGAATTCTTCTTTCTTGAGATTGAGGTATATGATCCAAAGTTTCTTCATCTTCAATCTTCAAGACTTAATACATTCACGAAATACGCCAACTCAAATTCCGTAACAATCTCCCCCTTTGGCGGTTTCGTGACAAAACACAAATCCACAAAAGAAAATTCAAAAAGATATTTTTGTTGCTATCACCATACAACAAAAATTTACAATGGAGATCCAAAAATTAAAAACATGAGATAAACTCCTAAAACAGACTCTAGACTTAGACATCTGTAATCTCTGCACAAAGAAAGCATTCTTGACAAAAGAAATCGTTAGATACCTCAAGAATTGAAACATACAAAACCAAGTACAGAGATAGAGTTTATTCTCATCATGACATTTGAAGAATTCAGATATGTAAGAGAATCATAGTTAAAAACCAACATATCTTCTATGTATTCAAAACCAAATGTCAAAATGTTAGTCCAACATCAACTTGTTAGTAATAATACATGCCCAAATAGTTAGTCAAATAGTTAGTGGGGGCATGCAACAAATCACAAGATAAAACCAAAGTTGAGTTGGAGTCATACTTACCTTAATTACCAAAGTTGAAGTTGAGTCATACTTACCTTAATGTTCACAAGGTAGTCACACAGTTTTCAGTTTTCACATCATCATTGTTTCATCATTGTTTCAAGTGCTCTCTAAATTCTCTCCCCCTTTTTGTCACAAATAAAGCCAAATAATTACAAAACAAAAGAGAGTTGAAAAGATAAACAAGCATGAAAAGAGAAAAACCTGCAAAAAACAAAAGAAGGTCAGAACAACAACTTATTCCTGAGAGTCGGAGTCATCAGAGGTGGTGCATCCCATTTTTGCAAACATTTTCTTCATCAATTTTTTCATTAAAGAGACAGACTTGGTCAAAGTAATTTGAGATGCAGTGATGATCTCCAGATCCTTTTTCACTACTTGAAGTTCACCCCTCATTTCAGTGAACTCAGCCGACATGCGTTCTTGTTCATTGGAAAGTCGCTGTTGTTCCTTAAAAATTGAATTAACTGAAGCATCATCTTCAGAGGTTGATGGAGGCGCTTGTTGTGCTGGTGGAACAGGAGCTGTAGAAGTAGTTGCTGGTTGTTGAGCTCATCGGATTGGAGGAGATGGGGGATCATCTTGCTTTGTTGACAAAGACTTTACAATGGTTGTCTCATTTATTGTCCCTAAACTATACATGTAAGAGCTCGCGCTTGTATCCACTTTAAACTTCTTAAGGATGCGCATGATAATCATTGGGTATGGTAGTCGCTCTGTGGGGTGAGAGTGTTCGACATACCGCGTCATCCTATTCCAAATGAGATAAGGAATGTTCAGATTTGCTCCCATCAACGCAGTCGGGTTGCCCAGAAGATAGAGAAAGAGCATTCTATCCCATCGAAGGACTTTCGTGTTCATATTGGGAAGAATGTTGTAACAGACAATGAAGTTTATGTACTTGTACTCTTTCTTAAGTTCTTTGGAGAAAACAGAATTTCCAGTAGACAAAGTGTCCGGAACGCAGATTCCATTGACTACAACTCTCCAGGAGTTGTCGTTGAAGCTTTGAGTCTTTAGGTAATGGATTCCATCAGATCTGGCTTTCATACTGAGCACCTCTCCAATCAGTTGGGGAGTGACTTTGATTTTTAAACCTTTAACCACTGTATGAAATTCTCGACGTCCGTCATCATGATCAGTTAGACTTGCAGCATTCTGATAAAACATTCGAACTGAATGTGGACAATACCCAGTTGATTCAGGAAAGTTGCAAATTGGACCAAGACCAACTTGATTAAACAAAATCCCAAAAGCTGCAGATCGTTCCTCATTGTTTGACATTGACATGTCTTTCACCAATGCATTCCCTTTTTCAAAATCCTTTATTCTTGTGGAGCTAATGAATTCCTGAGGGGGAGGCTGGCTAGCAATTGGTTCCTCAATTGAAATTCCCTTAGCACTGCCTCGTTTTCTTGCACCAGTCTTTGTTCTTGTTCTGATTTGACTTGGTTCCATGGGAGCTTTTTCCTTTTCTGCAGCAGTAGGAGGAGCCTTTGTCGTCTTTGAGGCTTCTGCAGGTGCTTTCCCTTTGGATACAATAGGGACATCTTCCTCAATCTCTAGGTTATCCCAGTCAATCGAGTCCGTTTCCGAATCCGTGTCGGAATCATTTTCAGCTCGCTTGGTTCTCTTGGCCCTTTTGGTTTGGCAGTATCCTTCACATGGACCATGGCAGCAAGTAAGAAAATGATCCAGGTGATCACCATTGCTGACAGTGCTTTGAGTTTAAAGAAACCGTCCTGTGAAGAGCCAACTCAAGAACACATGAAAAATCGTCAATTTTGAAAAATTTGAAAAATTGTACCTAGACAATCATAATCATGTAGAGAAGCTAAGAATCAAATTAGTTTTGCAAAAAGAATTTCAAAAATAGATCAATGCCATGATTTTCAAAAATTCCTCTTTTATGCCCTAAAACAGAATTTTTAGAAATCGAAGCCTAAAAACTCGTTAATTAGGTGACAACCCAGCATAAAAGAAAACAAATCGACCCAGAGTTCTTATTTCAAAAGAAATTTGATCAAAAACCACTTAGAAACGAAAAAGATCCAAGATTTCAACTCACGTTTGATGAAAAAGGAGAAAAACTGTGAAAAACCGAGTTTTGATCAATAAAACTTACTTGAATCGAAGAACTTTGAGTTTTGAAGCTCCAAGATGCAAGAAATCTAGAGAGAGAAGCTCTGGAGACTTGAGAACAAAAGATTAGGGTAAAAGAAATCAAATCCTGTTTGTTCTTATAAGAACCCTAGCCGTGATCCGGATCGGATCGAGAATGTGATCCGGATCGGCTACCCGCAGGAAGAATCCTGCGTTCGGGATCCGGATCACTTACCCCGATCCGGATCGGCTTCAACTTTTTCTCCAGAAAAATTAGAAAAATTCCATAAAATCCAGAAAAAGTATGTAAGCACTTTACCATGTCAACTTTAAACAAAAATCATCGTTTCATACAACAAGAAATAGATTATGCAAAATCTATCAAAAATACTCAAAAATGAAACGAAAATTTACGAAAGTTAAAACACTTAAAGTTGAACAACTTCAATTACATCTATCCTGATCTTATGTGTAATGCCTTTATCAAATCATCAATTTTGGTAAAGAAAATGAAGTACCAAGATCAATAGATGTTTGAAATCCCAGATAAGTTAAATAATATATCTAGACAATCTGTTGAAGGAGTGGCTCTTTGAGCATCTTATATCAAAAATCCCACCTTATACCAACCATGAAATACGACTGAGTCAAGTATTTCAATATGCATTTCATAATTTTAAAAAAAATTTGCTTTTCATTCATGGAGTATCTTTTTTTTCTTTCATTTTCTCCATGTGGTGGTAGTTTTCACACTCCTCATTGGGATGTAACTCTTTCCACATCTTTTGAGCATTTTACATTTCATTGACTCCCCCTCAATTGGCTATCAATTATTTAATATATAAGGTATTCAACCAAACCATTGATCTCGAATTCATACTCGACTAAGCAATCAAATATGATAATGACTATACCAAGAGATCATTGAGAGAGAAATTGACTTTGATCACTTAAAAGATGGTTTAATTAACGTAAATGATCATTGCAACATTGAAATATTATGACATCAAAAGCATAATAAATTTCTAAATGCATAAAAGGATGCAATTAAAGTCAATTATGATTTATGCTCAATTAATGTCCTATGTACAAAACATAGATAAAGAACAAAACAAAAACAAAAACAAAACCTAACCTAAGCAAAGGTTTCAAAAGAGTTTATTTCAAGGAAAGCATGCCAATTGCTTTACGCAAGTGAATAAAACGTTTTTGATCCAAAGGTTTTGTTAAGATATCAGCTAATTGATCCTCAGTTGAAATATATGACAGTTGAAGAATGTTTGATTCAACTAGCTCTCTAAGAAAATGATATCTAAGTTCAATATGTTTTGTTCTAGAGTGCAACACAGGGTTTTTAGAAATGTTAATAGCACTAGTGTTGTCACATAAAATGGTTACCGAAGATGTTGAAATCCGGAAATCGCTCAACACGCTTTTCATCCAAATCAATTGGGTTGAACAACTTCCTGCAGAAATGTACTCCGCTTCGGCAGTCGAGAGTGCTATGCAATTCTGCTTTTTACTGTGCCATGCAACAAGGCAATGGCCAAGATAGAAGCATGCACCACTCGTGCTTTTCCGGTCATCCACCGATCCAGCCCAATCGGCATCTGAGTATCCAACAATATCCAAAGTCGTTCCCATAGGATACCAAATTCCGAAATTGATTGTACCTTTGATATACCGGATGATCCGTTTCACCGCTTTCAGGTGAACCTCCTTCGGTGCTGATTGATATCTCGCACAAATCCCAACACTGAAGGATATATCCGGGCGACTAGCCGTGAGATATAGTAGACTTCCAATCATACTGCGATACAGTTTCTCGTCTACATTCTCACTATGTGATTCACTTCCAAGTCCCTTATGGCTAGTTCCCATTGGAGTCGGAAAATCCTTAGAATTTTCAAGATCAAACTTTTTGACCAACTCCAGTGCATACTTGGATTGACACAAGTGAATTCCTTCATCGTTTTGTTTAACTTGTAATCCAAGAAAATAAGTCAATTCGCCCATCATGGACATCTCAAATTCGCTTTCCATGGTCTCCGCGAATTTAGAAGCATCATTATCTCTTGTTGCGCCAAAAACAATGTCATCGACATAGATTTGAGCAACTATGAAATTGTTTTGATAATGCTTCACAAAGAGAGTCCTGTCAGCTCCCCCTCGAGTGTAGCCCTTTTCCAAAAGGTGCTTTGTCAACCTTTCGTACCATGCTCGCGGTGCTTGTTTCAGACCGTAAAGAGCCTTTTTCAGACGAAAAACATGGTTAGGTAGTTTATGATCCACAAAACCTTTCGGTTGAGCCACATAAACTTCCTCATTTAAAAACCCATTTAAAAAGGCGCTCTTAACGTCCATTTGAAATAATTTGATTTTAAAATGACAAGCAATCGCAAACAATATACGAATGGACTCGAGTCTAGCTACAGGGGCGAAAGTTTCATCAAAGTCTATACCTTCTACTTGAGAGTAGCCTTGAGCAACTAACCTTGCTTTGTTCCTGATGATAGTACCTTCTTCATTTTTCTTGTTCTTGAAGATCCATTTGGTACCTATCACATTGTGTTGCTTCGGAGGCTTCGTTAATTCCCAGACTTTGTTTCGCTCGAATTGATGGAGCTCTTCCTGCATTGCTTTAATCCAGTAGTCATCTTGGAGAGCTTCATCAACATTCTTTGGTTCGATTTGAGATACATAGCATGCAAATCCGCAAACCAATTGTCTCCGTGTTCTAACTCCTTCTTGTGGATCTCCAATGATGTTCGATTCAGGGTGATCCTTGGAGATGCGTAACGTTTGAGGTAGAGGAGTAGACGGAGGTACACGAGATGATTCCTGCACATCAGATAAACTTGAAGAACCGTTAGATGCATCATTATTATCGAAAGAATTGTTAGAAGAAGATGCATTAGCAGGTGTATCATCATCAAGAGAGATATCGAGGGTAGATTTTTCAGATTCAAAGTGAAAAGCTTCATCTACCTTAACATTTATCGATTCTACGATCGTCTTAGATTCTAAGTTAAAAACTCGATATGCTCTGCTGTTTGTAGAATAACCTAAGAAAATCCCTTCGTCACTTCGAGAGTCAAATTTTCCAAGATTCTCACGATCACGTAAAATAAAACACCGACTCCCAAAAAGAAAATATTTGATGTTAGGTTTTCTACAAAACCAAAGTTCATATGGTGTATTCAAAGTCCCCGGGCGCAAATACACGCGATTAATAACATAAACAGCAGTGTTCACCGCTTCAGCCCAAAAATATAAAGGTAAGTTCCGGCTGTGAAGCATAACACGTGCCATTTCCTGTACGACCCTGTTTTTGCGCTCGACTACACCATTTTGTTGAGGTGTGTAAGGTGCGGAGAATTCATGTTTAATGCCATTAGAAGTGCAAAAATCAATGAATTTGGAATTTATGAATTCCCCACCTCTATCACTCCTAACTCGAGTAATCCTTTCATTCTTTTCAATCATAATACGATTGCAGATTTCGAGAAAAGAATCAAAGGTATCAGCTTTTTCTTTTAAAAATGCTACCCAAGTATATCTAGAAAAATCATCAACCAATAAGAAAATATACCATTTACCTCCCAGAGATGGTTGACGAGTTGGCCCCATTAAGTCCATATGCAAAAGTTCCAAAGGCCGTTTTGTACCTATGTGGTTCAAGTTCTTGTGTGCAGTCCTAGACTGTTTTCCCTTTTGGCAACCGCCACACACAAGGTTTTGTTCAAAAGAAAGTTTCGGAACCCCCTTGACCACATCTTTGTTTGAAATTCTAGCAAGTTCCTTAAAGTTTATGTGACCTAGCCTTTCATGCCAAAGTGTTTCATTTTTCAAAGATGCTAGGTTACATTTTTCAGAAATCTTAGAAGGAACTACATAACAATTGTTTTCTGATCTAACCCCCTTTAAAAAGAAAGCATGGTTCATGTCAGTTACAGTGCATTTATCAGATGAAAAATTAACTGAATAACCACTATCACACAGTTGACTTATGCTTATGAGGTTAGTCTTAAGGCCATGAACAAATAACACATTATCTAGAACCGGGCCATCTGGAATAGCTACCGTTCCCTTTCCAACAATTTTGGAAGACCGACCATCTCCGAAAACAACAAGTCCTCCGGAGTTTTTCTCAAATGTTTGAAAACAGTTTTTATCGCCGGTCATATGACGGGAACACCCGCTATCCAGATACCAAGACGAACTATCATATGCATGCAAGGAAACATTGGTAGCAAGACAGGGAAAGATTTCACCTTTGCGCACCCAAACCTTTTTGGAATGCGTCGGTAATGGTCGTGAAGTTGATTTCCTAGGTGAGAGCGTCTTGCTTGAAGAATTGCTGCTCCTTGATGATGTCGTCTTGAGCGGTGTACTACCAAGGCTCTTTTCCTTCAATGATTGCAGTTGTTTTTCGAGGAATAGCCTTTTTGGTAGTCATTGCAAGAGGTGCTTGAGGTGTGCGTTTGGCTCCGTCTTGCAATTTCTTCTTATGTGCCCTGAAATGCCACAACGAAAACATACCTTGATTCTTGTCGATTCCGAAGAGGATGTAGTAGGTTGTTGTCGTTGCTTGTCGTGAATTCCGGTGTCGGAGGAGGAGATACCGACTGAGGCACAAATACTGTACCACTCGAACTTGGAATGTCTCCAGTTTGAGTGTATCCGAGGCCGAACTTATTTCTTTGACCAAGACCAAGAAGTCTGTCCAACTTACTCCTTCCAGAAGAAAATCTCTTTAAGTCATCCTTTAGTTGGCGTATGGTCTCCGTCATTTCCAATTTTTCCTGTCGAGCCTCGCCGTTGAGCTTCAAGAAGTAATTCGCTTTGTTCACCATATCCATATAATTCTTCTCGAAATGCTCATTGGACTCTTGAAGGGAAACATTTGTTTTAATCAGATTATCCCTTTCCACTTCAAGATCGGTTGAGAGAGAGGTTACCCTTTTTACTTCTTCTTCAAGATCCTGCAATCTCTCTTTCAACCCCTTGTTTTGCTTAGCCAGTTTCTTTGAATCCCTCAAAAGTTATGGTAGGCTAAAGCAAAATCTTCACCTTCCGAATCATCTGATTCATCGTCCGTTGCAATCTTTTCAACAGTGGAGTTGGACAGTGAGTCGGATGTACTTGCCATTAAGCACATGAAGGGTGAAGAGGTGGACGCGTGGAAAGCTGTCGCGTTGTCTTCTTCATCACTTGACGATGACTCATTTGACGTGGAGTTGTCATCCCAAGTGACGACTTGCATCGCTTTCTTCTTTGCCGGATTCTTGTTGGGACATTCCGTTGCAATGTGGCCGTAGCCTCGACATTTGAAACACTGAACTTGTCCCTCAGAACTTTTCTTATCCTTTGAGAAGTTCTCTTGCTTCTTGACTTGTAACTTGAAACCCTTGCCTTTCTTCGACTTTCCGAAGGATGGAGTTTTGCTTGAATTTCCCCTTCGAAAGTTGCGGCGAAACTTCCTTGTCAAGAGAGCGAGCTGCTTCTCAAAGTCCTCCATAGAAAGGTTCTCGTCGTCGTCCGAGGAGGATGAATCCGCGTCTTCTTCTTTAGTTGATTTCAATGCGTAACCTGAAGACTTAGAAGAGGATGCCTTTCCAGAAGAATAGTTAGTAGGAAAAGTCATTTCATAAGTTTGTAAAGCACCTACTAATTCTTCTACACGCATTTCGTCCGGGTGTTTAATTGTTTCAATGGCTGCGACCTTCGGGCGAAATCGTTCAGGAAGAGTTCTTAGAATTTTTCTTACAACTTTAAATTCTGGAATCTTCTCTCCCAAGTTAGCACATGAGTTCACGATGTCTTGCAATCGTGTGTAATAGTCAGTGAAAGATTCATTCTCTGCCATAGAGATAGAGTCAAACTTGCTCGTAAGCATTTGCAGTTTCTGAATCTTCACTAAGTTAGTTCCCTCATGCGTAACTTGAAGAACATCCCAGATTTCTTTCGCAGTCTCACATGCCGAGACGCGAGAGAACTCAGTTTGTGACAAAGCATTAAATAGAGCATTAATCCCTTTGCCATTGTAAGAAGATAAGTCTATCTCTTCCTTGGTCCATTTCGACCTAGGTTTTAAGGTGCGAACATCATCTAAAATTTCAGTTGGATTAGACCATCCTAATTCAATTGATTGCCACACCCTTTCGTCGATGGAAATTAAAAAGCTTTCATCCGTACTTTCCAGTACGCATAATTTGTTCCATCAAAGAAAGGGGGTCGATTGATGTTTCCACCTTCAACCATTGTTTACAACCCTATTCCCGCTCTGATACCACTTGTTGGGTTTAGGTTAATAAGGATCTAAATAGGGGAAAAAACACCTAGAGGGGGGTGAATAGGTGTAAACAATAAACACTCAAAAAATCATTGCGCGATAAAACCCAATGCGGAAAAATAAAAGAACACGCAAGATTTTTACGTGGAAAAACTCCAAACCGGAGTAAAAAACCACGGGACCGATAACACGGCGAAATCCACTAGAATTAACACACGTACAAGGTGATATAACGTACTCACAGACGACTCAACCTTTTACCATACGCTCCTAGTAGATCTTCTCCGCTCGCTCCACGACGCTTCTCGAATCCACGATCCGCGCCCAACGCTGAATCCACAGCGTCCAACGTCGAGTCCACGACGTCCGACCGAATCCACGGTCTTCACCCAATGGCACGCTTCGAATCCACGAACGCACCTCGCTCCGAATCCACGAGAGCGGTAACACCTTGAATCCACAAGGCCACGCGAGTCCACGCGCCGATTTTGGGTAAATCGTTGTTTGTTTGGGTGGTGATGATCCGCCGAATACTTAGATCAAGAGTAGATCGGAAATACCATCTAAGTATTCATTAGTTTGATTCAACTCAAGATATGAGTATGAAAACCTAGAATCAAACTAATCAATATAGATGAAGAACCATAGAATAGATCTAATGATTTCCGTTCTTCTCTATATGTGGATCTAAGGCCGTATAAAATGATATTTGAAAATGACGGCTCTTTTTCCGATATGTGGATGCCCTAGAAATGAAAAGGAAGGGCTATTTATAGGTTAGAAACCCTAGGAAGAATATTCGGATCAAAAACAAACTTTTCTGGAAAGTTTTACCGACGGCGATCCGGATTGCGAAGTCACGATCCGGATCGCAGACGCGTAGAGAGCAATTTCCAGAAAATCGCCTGTTCGGGATCCGGATCATAATCCACGATCCGGATCGTTCATACAGTTTTACCAGAACAATGTGTTCGGGATCCGGATTGAATTCCTGATCCGGATCGTTCAAGCCAACAGGTAAAACTCATGTTCGGGATCCGGATCATCAAATGCCATGATCCGGATTGAACTAGTGTATGAACGAACACCCTTCGGGATCCGGATTGAAAGACACGATCCGGATCCTGAACATGTCCCATGTCCAGTTTTTGATGAATATGCAATTAAAACCTCTTCCAGGTGTTTCTACACTATAAGAAGTATTCGGATCATCAAAATTATTTAGTTAAACGTACCTGATCCTTTTGAATTCTTCTTTCTTGAGATTGAGGTAGTTGATCCAGAGTTTCTTCATCTTCAATCTTCAAGACATGAACTATTCACGAAATGCGCCAACTCAAATTCCGTAACACTTAAGACTAACCTCATAAGCATAAGTCAACTTTGTGATAATGGTTATTCAGTTAATTTTTCTTCTGATAAATGCACTGTAACTGACATGAACCATGCTTTCTTTTTAAAGGGGGTTAGATCAGAAAACAACTGTTATGTAGTTCCTCTAAGATTTCTGAAAAATGTAACCTAGCATCTTTGAAAAATGAAACACTTTGGCATGAAAGGCTAGGTCACATAAACTTTAAGGAACTTGCTAGAATTTCGAACAAAGATGTGGTCAAGGGGGTTCCTAAACTTTCTTTTGAACAAAACCTTGTGTGTGGCGGTTGCCAAAAGGGAAAACAGTCTAGGACTGCACACAAGAACTTGAACCACATAGGTACAAAACGGCCTTTGGAACTTTTGCACATGGACTTAATGGGGCCAACTCGTCAACCATCCTGGGAGGTAAATGGTATATTTTCTTATTGGTTGATGATTTTTCTAGATATACTTGGGTAGCATTTTTAAAAGAAAAAGCTGATACCTTTGATTCTTTTCTCGAAATTTGCAATCGTATTATGATTGAAAAGAATGAAAGGATTACTCGAGTTAGGAGTGATAGAGGTGGGGAATTCATAAATTCCAAATTCATTGATTTTTGCACTTCTAACGGCATTAAACATGAATTCTCTGCACCTTACACACCTCAACAAAATGGTGTAGTCGAGCGCAAAAACAGGGTCGTACAGGAGATGGCACGTGTTATGCTTCATAGCCGGAACTTCCTTTATATTTTTGGGCTGAAGCGGTGAACACGGCTGTCTATGTTATCAATCGAGTGTATTTGCGCCCGGGGACTTTGAATACACCATATGAACTATGGTTTTGTAGAAAACCTAATATCAAATATTTTCGTATCTTTGGGAGTCGGTGTTTTATTTTACGTGATCGTGAGAATCTTGGAAAATTTGACTCTCGAAGTGACGAAGGGATTTTCTTAGGTTATTCTACAAACAGTAGAGCATATCGAGTTTTTAACTTAGAATCTAAGACGATCGTAGAATCGATAAATGTTAAGGTAGATGAAGCTTTTCACTTTGAATCTGAAAAATCTACCCTCGATATCTCTCTTGATGATGATACACCTGCTAATGCATCTTCTTCTAACAATTCTTTCGATAATAATGATGCATCTAACGGTTCTTCAAGTTCATCTGATGTGCAGGAATCATCTCGTGTACCTCCGTCTACTCCTCTACCTCAAACGTTACGCATCTCCAAGGATCACCCTGAATCGAACATCATTGGAGATCCACAAGAAGGAGTTAGAACACGGAGACAATTGGTTTGCGGATTTGCATGCTATGTATCTCAAATCGAACCAAAGAATGTTGATGAAGCTCTCCAAGATGATTACTGGATTAAAGCAATGCAGGAAGAGCTCCATCAATTCGAGCGAAACAAAGTCTGGGAATTAACGAAGCCTCCGAAGCAACACAATGTGATAGGTACCAAATGGATCTTCAAGAACAAGAAAAATGAAGAAGGTACTATCATCAGGAACAAAGCAAGGTTAGTTGCTCAAGGCTACTCTCAAGTAGAAGGTATAGACTTTGATGAAACTTTCGCCCCTGTAGCTAGACTCGAGTCCATTCGTATATTGTTTGCGATTGCTTGTCATTTTAAAATCAAATTATTTCAAATGGACGTTAAGAGCGCCTTTTTAAATGGGTTTTTAAATGAGGAAGTTTATGTGGCTCAACCGAAAGGTTTTGTGGATCATAAACTACCTAACCATGTTTTTCGTCTGAAAAAGGCTCTTTACGGTCTGAAACAAGCACCGCGAGCATGGTACGAAAGGTTGACAAAGCACCTTTTGGAAAAGGGCTACACTCGAGGGGGAGCTGACAGGACTCTCTTTGTGAAGCATTATCAAAACAATTTCATAGTTGCACAAATCTATGTCGATGACATTGTATTTGGAGCAACAAGAGATAATGATGCTTCTAAATTCGCGGAGACCATGGAAAGCGAATTTGAGATGTCCATGATGGGCGAATTGACTTATTTTCTTGGATTACAAGTTAAACAAAACGATGAAGGTATTCACTTGTGTCAATCCAAGTATGCACTGGAGTTGGTCAAAAAGTTTGATCTTGAAAATTCTAAGGATTTTCCGACTCCAATGGGAACTAGCCATAAGGGACTTGGAAGTGAATCACATAGTGAGAATGTAGACGAGAAACTGTATCGCAGTATGATTGGAAGTCTACTATATCTCACGGCTAGTCGCCCGGATATATCCTTCAGTGTTGGGATTTGTGCGAGATATCAATCAGCACCGAAGGAGGTTCACCTGAAAGCGGTGAAACGGATCATCCGATATATCAAAGGTACAATCAATTTCGGAATTTGGTATCCTATGGGAACGACTTTGGATATTGTTGGATACTCAGATGCCGATTGGGCTGGATCGGTGGATGACCGGAAAAGCACGAGTGGTGCATGCTTCTATCTTGGCCATTGCCTTGTTGCATGGCACAGTAAAAAGCAGAATTGCATAGCACTCTCGACTGCCGAAGCGGAGTACATTTCTGCAGGAAGTTGTTCAACCCAATTGATTTGGATGAAAAGCGTGTTGAGCGATTTCCGGATTTCAACAACTTCGGTAACCATTTTATGTGACAACACTAGTGCTATTAACATTTCAAAAAACCCTGTGTTGCACTCTAGAACAAAACATATTGAACTTAGATATCATTTTCTTAGAGAGCTAGTTGAATCAAACATTCTTCAACTGTCATATATTTCAACTGAGGATCAATTAGCTGATATCTTAACAAAACCTTTGGATCAAAAACGTTTTATTCACTTGCGTAAAGCAATTGGCATGCTTTCCTTGAAATAAACTCTTTTGAAACCTTTGCTTAGGTTAGGTTTTGTTTTTGTTTTTGTTTTGTTCTTTATCTATGTTTTGTACATAGGACATTAATTGAGCATAAATCATAATTGACTTTAATTGCATCCTTTTATGCATTTAGAAATTTATTATGCTTTTGATGTCATAATATTTCAATGTTGCAATGATCATTTACGTTAATTAAACCATCTTTTAAGTGATCAAAGTCAATTTCTCTCTCAATGATCTCTTGGTATAGTCATTATCATATTTGATTGCTTAGTCGAGTATGAATTCGAGATCAATGGTTTGGTTGAATACCTTATATATTAAATAATTGATAGCCAATTGAGGGGGAGTCAAAGAAATGTAAAATGCTCAAAAGATGTGGAAAGAGTTACATCCCAATGAGGAGTGTGAAAACTACCACCACATGGAGAAAATGAAAGAAAGAAAAAGATACTCCATGAATGAAAAGCAAATTCTTGTTTTAAAAATGTTGATGAAATTCATATTGAAATACTTGACTCAGTCGTATTTCATGGTTGGTATAAGGTGGGATTTTTTAAAAGATGCTCAAAGAGCCACTCCTTCAACAGATTGTCTAGATATATTATCTAACTTATCTGGGATTTCAAACATCTATTGATCTTGGTATTTCATTTTCTTTACCAAAATTGATGATTTGATAAAGGCATTACACATAAGATCAGGATAGATGTAATTGAAGTTGTTCAACTTTAAGTGTTTTAACTTTCGTAAATTTTCGTTTCATTTTTGGATATTTTTGATAGATTTTGTATAATCTATTTCTTGTTGTATGAAACGATGATTTTTGTTTAAAGTTGACATGGTAAAGTGCTTACATACTTTTTCTGGATTTTATGGAATTTTTCTGAATTTTTCTGAAGAAAAAGTTGAAGCCGATCCGGATCGGGGTAAGTGATCCGGATCCCGAACGCAGGATTCTTCCTGCGGGTAGCCGATCCGGATCACAATCTCGATCCGATCCGGATCGCGGCTAGGGTTTTTATAAGAACAAAGAGGATTTGATTTCTTTTACCCTAATCTTTTGTTTTCAAGCTTCTAGAGTTTCTCTCTCTAGATTTCTTGCATCTTGGAGCTTTCAAACTCAAAGTTCTTCGATTCCAAGTAAGTTTTATTGATCAAATCTCGGTTTTTCACAGTTTTCATATTTTTTCATCAAACGTGAGTTGAAATCTTGGATCTTTTTCGTTTGTGAATGGTTTTTGATCAAATTTCTTTTGAAATAAGAACTCTGGGTAGATTAGTTTTGATTTTATGCTGGGATTTTCTTGTTAAACGAATTTTTAGGCTTCGATTTCTAAAAATTCGGTTTTAGGGCATAAAAGAGGAATTTTTGTAAATCATGGAATTGATCCATTTTTAAAATTCTTTTTGCAAAACTAATTTGATTCTTAGTCTCTCTGCATGATAATGATTGTCTAGGTACAATTTTTCAAATTTTTCAAAATTGACGATTTTTCATGTGTTCTTGAGTTGGTCTTCACAGGACATTTCTCTAAAACTCAAAGCACTAGAATCAATGGCACTCTCTTGGTTAATCCTTTTACTGGTATGATGGCACACACGGGCATATCTGTTAAGACGGAACAGGATGATTCAACTCAAATCAAGACAAAAGACGCAGAGGAAGACAGCTCAGACTATGATGAAGAAGAATGGGACGAATTCTTCAAAGATGTTCAACGAAAAATTGATGAGGAGAACAGAAATTTACCAAAGGAAAAAGACTAATGAAATCTACCTCAACAACCAAACAGTATACGAGAAGGAAAAATGTGCAAACGAGTGCAAGTCAGCATAGTGGGCCCCTCACCAGAGCACGCTCACTTTCTGGAATTCTACAAACTGAATCTCCATGGGTTACGGGAATGAATGCACCATCGGCATCCACACAGCACCCATCACACTCGAAGAGAGGGACCACAGACACAGATGAATTGGAACTGCTTCGTCAGGAACAGCGAAAACTCTCTGCTGCACAAGAAAGAATGTCGAAAGAACTTCAACAACTTTCCTCTCAGCACAAGAAGATAAAGAAAAAATATTCAAATATTTCGAAACTGTTTAAGGGGATTTTGAACAAGCTGAGCTGTACCAGTTCAGATTCATCAGATTGAGCAGCGCTTTCTGTTCCTTTGTTCTATGAATTAACGCAGTTCTTGCAGTTCTTAGGCTCTTCGTTTTGGACTTAGCCTTATGACTTACTTTTAGAACTTAGTTTTTGTTCTAACATGTAGTTTAGTTCTCACGATTTTTTTGATTATAGAACTTGTTAACTCTCCTTACATTTTGTAGCACTTGCTACATTTTGGCTTTGTTTTGTGACAAAAAGGGGGAGAGAGTTAGAGAGAACTTTGAACAATGATACAATGATGAATGATGTGAATTGGTGAATATGTGATCATTAAGGTAAGTATGACTCCAACTTCAACTTTGCATTTATCTTGTGATTTGATGCATGCTCCTACTAACTATTCGACTAACTATTTGGGCATGTAATATGACTAACAAGTTGATGATTGGACTAACACTTTGTGACATTTGGTTTTTGAATGCTTAGAAGATATGTTGGTTTTAACTATGATTCTCTTACATATCTGAATTTTTCAAATGTCATGATGAGAATAAACTCTTTCTCTGTACTTGGTTTTGTATGTTTCAATTCTTGAGGTATCTAACGATTTCTTTTGTCAAGAATGATTTCTTTGTGCAGAGAGTACAGATGTCTAAGTCTAGAGTCTGTTTTAGGAGTTTATCTCATGTTGTTTAAGTGTTTGGATCTTCATTGTAAATTTTTGTTGTATGGTGATAGCAACAAAAATATCTTTTTGAATTTTCTTTTGTGGATTTGTGTTTTGTCACGAAACCGCCAAAGGGGGAGATTGTTACGGAATTTGAGTTGGCGTATTTCGTGAATATGTTAAGTCTTGAAGATTGAAGATGAAGATAGCTTGGATCATATACCTCAATCTCAAGAAAGAAGAATTCAAAAGGATCAGGTATGTTTAACTAAATATTTGTGACGATCCGAATACTTCTTATAGTGTAGAAACACCTGGAAGAATGCTTTATTGCTTAAACATCAAAAACTGGACATGGGACATGTTCAGGATCCGGATCGGGCTCGGCAATCCGGATCCCGAAAGGTGTTGGTTCATACACTGGTTCAATCCGGATCGCAGCCTCCTCTGATCCGGATCCCGAACATTAGTTTTACCGATTTGCTTCCACGATCCGGATCAGGACTTGCAATCCGGATCCCGAACATTGATGTTCTGGTAAAACTGTATGAACGATCCGGATCGGACTTTGTGATCCGGATCCCGAACCCTTGAATTTCTGGAAACGTATAATCCTGTTACGACAATCCGGATCGCCAATTCCAATCCGGATCGCCATCGGTAATTCTTTCCAGAAAAGGCTGTTTTTGATCCGTATATTCTTCCTGTTACGGAATTTGAGTTGGCGTATTTCGTGAATGTATTAAGTCTTGAAGATTGAAGATGAAGAAACTTTGGATCATATACCTCAATCTCAAGAAAGAAGAATTCAAAAGGATCAGGTACGTTTAACTAAATAATTTTGATGATCCGAATACTTCTTATAGTGTAGAAACACTTGGAAGAGGTTTTAATTGCTTATTCATCAAAAACTGGACATGGGACATGTTCAGGATCCGGATCGTGGCTTTCAATCCGGATCCCGAAAGGTGTTTGTTTCATACATTGCTGCAATCCGGATCACAGCTTGTGCAATCCGGATCCCGAATGGGGTGTTTTGTGAAAATGTATGAACGATCCGGATCGGGGATTATGATCCGGATCCCGAACAGGCTATTTTCTGGAAACCGCATTTTGTGCTTCTGCAATCCGGATCGTGGCTTTGCAATCCGGATCGCCGTCGGTAAAACTTTCCAGAAAAGTTTGTTTTTGATCCGAATATTCTTCCTAGGGTTTCTAACCTATAAATAGCCCTTCTATTTCATTTCTAGGGCATCGGAAAATAGATCCGCATTTCGGCCATTTGAGAAAATAGCCGAAAAGAAAAAATCCACATATATAGAGAAGAACGGAAATCATTAGATCTATTCTATGGTTCTTCATCTATATTGATTAGTTTGATTCTAGGTTTTTCATACTCATATCTTGAGTTGAATCAAACTAATGAATACTTAGATGGTATTTCCGATCTACTCTTGATCTAAGTATTCGGCGGATCATCACCACCCAAACAAACAACGATTTATCCCAAAATCGGCGCGTGGACTCGCGTGGCCTTGTGGATTCAAGGTGCTACCGCTCTCGTGGATTCGGAGCGAGGTGCGTTCGTGGATTCGAAGCGTACCATTGGGTGAAGACCGTGGATTCGGTTGGACGTCGTGGACTCGACGTTGGACGCTGTGGATTCAGCGTTGGGCGCGGATCGTGGATTCGAGAAGCGTCGTGGAGCGAGCGGAGAAGATCTACTAGGAGCGTATGGTAAAAGGTTGAGTCGTCTGTGAGTACGTTATATCACCTTGTACGTGTGTTAACTCTAGTGGATTTCGCCGTGTTATCGGTCCCGTGGTTTTTTACTCCGGTTTGGAGTTTTTCCACGTAAAAATCTTGTGTGTTCTTTTATTTTTCCGCATTGGGTTTTATCGCACAATGATTTTTTGAGTGTTTATTGTTTACACCTATTCACCCCCCTCTAGGTGTTTTTTCCCCTATTTAGATCCTTATTAACCTAAACCCAACAAGTGGTATCAGAGCGGGAATAGGGTTGTAAACAATGGTTGAAGGTGGAAACATCAATCGACCCCCTTTCTTTGATGGAACAAATTATGCGTACTGGAAAGTACGGATGAAAGCTTTCTTAATTTCCATCGACGAAAGGGTGTGGCAATCAATTGAATTAGGATGGTCTAATCCAACTGAAATTTTAGATGATGTTCGCACCTTAAAACCTAGGTCGAAATGGACCAAGGAAGAGATAGACTTATCTTCTTACAATGGCAAAGGGATTAATGCTCTATTTAATGCTTTGTCACAAACTGAGTTCTCTCGCGTCTCGGCATGTGAGACTGCGAAAGAAATCTGGGATGTTCTTCAAGTTACGCATGAGGGAACTAACTTAGTGAAGATTCAGAAACTGCAAATGCTCACGAGCAAGTTTGACTCTATCTCTATGGCAGAGAATGAATCTTTCACTGACTATTACACACGATTGCAAGACATCGTGAACTCATGTGCTAACTTGGGAGAGAAGATTCCAGAATTTAAAGTTGTAAGAAAAATTCTAAGAACTCTTCCTGAACGATTTCGCCCGAAGGTTGCAGCCATTGAAACAATTAAACACCCGGACGAAATGCGTGTAGAAGAATTAGTAGGTGCTTTACAAACTTATGAAATGACTTTTCCTACTAACTATTCTTCTGGAAAGGCATCCTCTTCTAAGTCTTCAGGTTACGCATTGAAATCAACTAAAGAAGAAGACGCGGATTCATCCTCCTCGGACGACGACGAGAACATTTCTATGGAGGACTTTGAGAAGCAGCTCGCTCTCTTGACAAGGAAGTTTCGCCGCAACTTTCGAAGGGGAAATTCAAGCAAAACTCCATCCTTCGGAAAGTCGAAGAAAGGCAAGGGTTCTTCAAGCTACAAGTCAAGAAAGCAAGAGAACTTCTCAAAGGATAAGAAAAGTTCTGAGGGACAAGTTCAGTGTTTCAAATGTCGAGGCTACGGCCACATTTCAACGGAGTGTCCCAACAAGAATCCGGCTAAGAAGAAGGCGATGCAAGTCGTTACTTGGGATGACAACTCCACGTCAAATGAGTCATCCTCAAGTGATGAAGAAGACAACGCGACAGCTTTCCACGCGTCCACCAAATCTTCATCCTTCATGTGCTTAATGGCAAGTACATCCGATTCACTGTCCAACTCCACTGTGGAAAAGATTGCAACGGACGATGAATCAGATGATTCGGAAGGTGAAGATTTTGCTTTAGCCTACCATAAACTTTTGAGGGATTCAAAGAAACTGGCTAAGCAAAACAAGGGGTTGAAAGGGAGATTGCAGGATCTTGAAGATGAAGTAAAAAGAGTAACCTCTATCTCAACCGATCTTGAAGTGGAAAGGGACAATCTGATTAAAACAAATGTTTCCCTTCAAGAGTCCAATGAGCAATTCGAGAAGAATTATATGGATATGGTGAACAAAGCGAATTACTTCTTGAAGCTCTACGGCGAGGCTCGACAGGAAAAATTGGAAATGACAGAGACCATACGCCAACTGAAGGATGACTTACAGAGATTTTCTTCTGGAAGGAGTAAGTTGGACAGACTTCTTGGTCTCGGTCAAAGAAACAAGTTCGGCCTCGGATACACTCAAACTGGAGACATTCCAAGTTCGAGTGGTACAGTATTTGTGCCTCAGTCGGTATCTCCTCCTCCGACACCGGTGTTCACGACAAGCAACGACAACGAACCTACTACATCTTCTTCGGAATCGACAAGAGTGAAGGTATGTTTTCGTTGTGGCATTTCAGGGCACATAAGAAGAAATTGCAAGATGGGAGCCAAACGCACACCTCAAGCACATCTTGCAATGACTACCAAAAGGGCTATTCCTCGGAAAACAACTCCAATCAAATTGAAGGAAAAGAGCCTTGGTAGTACACCGCT
This sequence comes from Tillandsia fasciculata, assembly GCA_029168755.2. Lineage (NCBI taxonomy): Eukaryota > Viridiplantae > Streptophyta > Magnoliopsida > Poales > Bromeliaceae > Tillandsia > Tillandsia fasciculata. The sequence continues at coordinate 14,527,104 of CM054943.1, read as the reverse complement.
CAAGACGACATCATCAAGGAGCAGCAATTCTTCAAGCAAGACGCTCTCACCTAGGAAATCAACTTCACGACCATTACCGACGCACTTCAAAAAGGTTTGGGTGCGCAAAGGTGAAATCTTTCCCTGTCTTGCTACCAATGTTTCTTTGCATGCATATGATAGTTCGTCTTGGTACCTGGATAGCGGGTGTTCCCGTCATATGACCGGCGATAAAAACTGTTTTCAAACTTTTGAGAAAAACTCCGGAGGACTTGTTGTTTTCGGAGATGGTCGGTCTTCCAAAATTGTTGGAAAGGGAACGGTAGCTATTCCAGATGGCCCGGTTCTAGATAATGTATTATTTGTTCATGGCCTTAAGACTAACCTCATAAGCATAAGTCAACTGTGTGATAGTGGTTATTCAGTTAATTTTTCATCTGATAAATGCACTGTAACTGACATGAACCATGCTTTCTTTTTAAAGGGGGTTAGATCAGAAAACAATTGTTATGTAGTTCCTTCTAAGATTTCTGAAAAATGTAACCTAGCATCTTTGAAAAATGAAACACTTTGGCATGAAAGGCTAGGTCACATAAACTTTAAGGAACTTGCTAGAATTTCAAATAAAGATGTGGTCAAGGGGGTTCCAAAACTTTCTTTTGAACAAAACCTTGTGTGTGGCGGTTGCCAAAAGGGAAAACAGTCTAGGACTGCACACAAGAATTTGAACCACATAGGTACAAAACGGCCTTTGGAACTTTTGCATATGGACTTAATGGGGCCAACTCGTCAACCATCTTTGGGAGGTAAATGGTATATTTTCTTGTTGGTTGATGATTTTTCTAGATATACTTGGGTAGCTTTCTTAAAAGAAAAAGCTGATACCTTTGATTCTTTTCTCGAAATCTGCAATCGTATTATGATAGAAAAGAATGATAGGATTACTCGAGTTAGGAGTGATAGAGGTGGGGAATTCATAAATTCCAAATTCATTGATTTTTGCACTTCTAATGGCATTAAACATGAATTCTCCGCACCTTACACACCTCAACAAAATGGTGTAGTCGAGCGCAAAAACAGGGTCGTACAGGAAATGGCACGTGTTATGCTTCACAGCCGGAACTTACCTTTATATTTTTGGGCTGAAGCGGTGAACACTGCTGTTTATGTTATCAATCGCGTGTATTTGCGCCCGGGGACTTTGAATACACCATATGAACTTTGGTTTTGTAGAAAACCTAACATCAAATATTTTCGCATCTTTGGGAGTCGGTGTTTTATTTTACGTGATCGTGAGAATCTTGGAAAATTTGACTCTCGAAGTGACGAAGGGATTTTCTTAGGTTATTCTACAAACAGCAGAGCATATCGAGTTTTTAACTTAGAATCTAAGACGATCGTAGAATCGATAAATGTTAAGGTAGATGAAGCTTTTCATTTTGAATCTGAAAAATCTACCCTCGATATCTCTCTTGATGATGATACACCTGCTAATGCATCTTCTTCTAACAATTCTTTCGATAATAATGTTGATGCATCTAACGGTTCTTCAAGCTTATCTGATGTGCAGGAATCATCTCGTGTACCTCCGCCTACTCCTCTACCTCAAACGTTACGCATCTCCAAGGATCACCCGGAATCGAACATAATTGGAGATCCACAAGAAGGAGTTAGAACACGGAGACAATTGGTTTGCGGATTTGCATGCTATGTATCTCAAATCGAACCAAGGAATGTTGATGAAGCTCTCCAAGATGATTACTGGATTAAAGCAATGCAGGAAGAGCTCCATCAATTTGAGCGAAACAAAGTCTGGGAACTGACGAAGCCTCCGAAGCAACACAATGTGATAGGTACCAAATGGATCTTCAAGAACAAGAAAAACGAAGAAGGTACTATCATCAGGAACAAAGCAAGGTTAGTTGCTCAAGGCTATTCTCAAGTAGAAGGTATAGACTTTGATGAAACCTTCGCCCCTGTAGCTAGACTCGAGTCCATTCGTATACTGTTTGCGATCGCTTGTCATTTTAAAATCAGATTATTTCAAATGGACGTTAAGAGCGCCTTTTTAAATGGATTTTTAAATGAGGAAGTTTATGTAGCTCAACCGAAAGGTTTTGTGGATCATAAACTACCTAACCATGTTTTTCGTTGAAAAAGGCTCTTTACGGTCTGAAACAAGCACCGCGAGCATGGTACGAAAGGTTGACAAAGCACCTTTTGGAAAAGGGCTACACTCGAGGGGGAGCTGACAGGACTCTCTTTGTGAAGCATTATCAAAACAATTTCATAGTTGCTCAAATCTATGTTGATGACATTGTTTTTGGAGCAACGAGAGATAATGATGCTTCTAAATTCGCGGAGACCATGGAAAGCGAATTTGAGATGTCCATGATGGGCGAGTTGAATTATTTTCTTGGATTACAAGTTAAACAAAACGATGAAGGAATTCACTTGTGTCAATCCAAGTATGCACTGGAGTTGGTCAAAAAGTTTGATCTTGAAAATTCTAAGGATTTTCCGACTCCAATGGGAACTAGCCATAAGGGACTTGGAAGTGAATCACAAAGTGAGAATGTAGACGAGAAACTGTACCGCAGTATGATTGGAAGTCTACTATATCTCACGGCTAGTCGCCCGGATATATCCTTCAGTGTTGGGATTTGTGCGAGATATCAATCAGCACCGAAGGAGGTTCACCTGAAAGCGGTGAAACGGATCATCCGGTATATCAAAGGTACAATCAATTTCGGAATTTGGTATCCTATGGGAACGACTTTGGATATTGTTGGATACTCAGATGCCGATTGGGCTGGATCGGTGGATGACCGGAAAAGCACGAGTGGTGCATGCTTCTATCTTGGCCACTGCCTTGTTGCATGGCACAGTAAAAACAGAATTGCATAGCACTCTCGACTGCCGAAGCGGAGTACATTTCTGCAGGAAGTTGTTCAACCCAATTGATTTGGATGAAGAGCGTGTTGAGCGATTTCCGGATTTCAACATCTTCGGTAACCATTTTATGTGACAACACTAGTGCTATTAACATTTCTAAAAACCCTGTGTTGCACTCTAGAACAAAACATATTGAACTTAGATATCATTTTCTTAGAGAGCTAGTTGAATCAAACATTCTTCAACTGTCATATATTTCAACTGAGGATCAATTAGCCGACATCTTAACAAAACCTTTGGATCAAAAACGTTTTATTCACTTGCGTAAAGCAATTGGCATGCTTTCCTTGAAATAAACTCTTTTGAAACCTTTGCTTAGATTAGGTTTTGTTTTTGTTTTTGTTTTGTTCTTTATCTATGTTCTGTACATAGCACACTAATTGAGCATAAATCATAATTGACTTTAATTGCATCCTTTTATGCATTTAGAAATTTATTATGTTTTTGATGTCATAATGTTTCAATGTTGCAATGATCATTTACGTTAATTAAACCATCTTTTAAGTGATCAAAGTCAATTTCTCTCTCAATGATCTCTTGGTATAGTCATTATCATATTTGATTGCTTAGTCGAGTATGAATTCGAGATCAATGGTTTGGTTGAATACCTTATATATTAAATAATTGATAGCCAATTGAGGGGGAGTCAATGAAATGTGAAATGCTCAAAAGATGTGGAAAGAGTTACATCCCAATGAGGAGTGTGAAAACTACCACCACATGGAGAAAATGAAAGAAAAAGATACTCCATGAATGAAAAGCAAATTTTTGTTTGAAAAATTGTTGATGAAACTCATATTGAAATACTTGACTCAGTCGTATTTCATGGTTGGTATAAGGTGGGATTTTTGATTTAAGATGCTCAAAGAGCCACTCCTTCAACAGATTGTCTAGATATATTATCTAACTTATCTGGGATTTCAAACATCTATTGATCTTGGTATTTCATTTTCTTTACTAAAATTGATGATTTGATAAAGGCATTACACATAAGATCAGGATAGATGTAATTGAAGTTGTTCAACTTTAAGTGTTTTAACTTTCGTAAATTTTCGTTTCATTTTTGGATATTTTTGATAGATTTTCATAATCTATTTCTTGTTGTATGAAACGATGCCATTTGTTTAAAGTTGACATGGTAAAGTGCTTACATACTTTTTCTGGATTTTAGTGTATTTTTCTAACTTTTTCTGAAGAAAAAGGTGTAGCCGATCCGGATCGGGTCAAGTGATCCGGATCCCGAACGCAGGATTTTTCCTGCGGGTGGCCGATCCGGATCACATTCTCGGCCGATCCGGATCACGGCTAGGGTTTTATATAGAAACATCCAGATTTTTGATTTCTTTACCCTAATCTCTGGTTTTCAAGTCTCTAGAGCTTCTCTCTCTAGATTTCTTGCTTTTGAAGCTTCAAAACTCAAAGTTCTTCGGATTCAAGTAAGTTTTATTGATCAAAACTCGGTTTTTACAGTTTTTCATCAAACGTGAGTTGAAATCTTGGATCTTTTTCGTTTGTGAATGGTTTTTGATCAAATTTCTTTTGAAATAAGAACTCTGGATCAATTAGTTTTGCTTTTATGCTGGGATTTCATCTGGTTAACGAGTTTTTAGGCTTCGATTTCTAAAAATTCGGTTTTAGGGCATAAAAGAGGAATTTTTGTAAATCATGAAATTGATCTATTTTTAAAATTCTTTTTGGAAAACTAATTTGATTCTTGGCTTCTCTATATGATTATGATTGTCTAGGTACAATGTTTCAAATTTTTCAAAATTGACAATTTTTCATATGTTCTTGAGTTGGTTTCACAGGACACTTTCTTAAACTCAAAGCACTGTAAGCAATGGTGATCACCTGGATCATTTTCCTACTTGCTGCCATGGTCCATGTGAAGGATTCTACAAAGCCCAAGAGGACCAAGAGGGCGAAACGAGCTCAAGCTGACTCCGACACTGAGTCTGAAACGGAGTCGATCGATTGGGACAACATTGAAATTGAAGCAACTGTCCCAACTGTCGCAAAAGGAAAGGCTCCTGCTGAAGCCCCCAAAACTAAGCCTCCTCCTACAGCAGCTGAGAAAGGAAAGGCACCAATGGAGCCTACTGGAAAAAGAATGAAAACCTCGGCAAGGAAAAGAAGTAGTGCCCAAGGCATCTCAATCAATGAACCCATAGCCAATCAGCCACCATTTCAGGGATTCGTCAGCTCCGCAAGAATCAAAGATTTTGAAAAGAGGGAATGTATAGGAGAAAGACATGTCAATGTACAACAGTTGAGGAATCGATCTGCAGAGTTTGGAGCTCTGTTTGACCAAGTTGGTCTCGCTCCGATTTGTAACTTTCCTGAAAAAACTGGGTATTGCCCACACTCAGCTAGGATTTTCTATCAGAATGCTGCAGGTCTTATTGATAATGTTGACGGACGTCGGGAATTTCATACCTTTGTAAAAGGTATCAAAATCAAAGTCACTCCCCAACTGATTGGAGAGGTGCTTGGCATGACAGCCATCTCAGATGGACTTCACTATTTGAAGACTCAGGTCTTCACAGAAAACTCTTGGAGAATTGTAGTCAATGGAATTTGCCTTCCGGATACTCAGTCTGCCGGAAACTCGGTATTTTCCAGAGAGCTTCGGAAAGAATATAAGTATATCAATTTCATTGTCTGCTACAACATTCTTCCAAATATGAATACAAAAGTGCTTCGATGGGATAGGATGTTATTTCTTTATCTTCTTGGGAACCCAACAGCTGCAATGGGAGCAAACTTGAACATCCCTTACCTCATTTGGAACAGGATGACGCGGTATGTCGAACACTCTCACCCAACAGAGCGACTACCATATCCATTGATTATAATGCGCATCCTTAGGAGATTTAAAGTGGATACGAGCGCGAGTTCTTATATGTATAGTTTGGGGACAATCAATGAGACAACCATCGTCAAGTCTCTGACAACAAAGCAGGATGATCCCCCTTCTCCTCCGATTGGACAACGAGCTCGACCTCATGCAACATCTTCCACTGCCCCCGTTCCTCCGAAACAGAAGGCACCTCCATCTACTTCTGACGATGATGCCTCTGTCACCTCCATCTTCAAAGAACAACAGCGGCTTTCGAATGAACAGGAACGCATCTCCGCTGAATTCACTGAAATGAAAGGCGACCTTCACATTATGAAGAATGAGATGGAAATCCTCACAGCTACTCAGGTCACTTTGACTAAGTCAGTTTCTTCCGTGAAGAAACTTGTGAAAAAGCTGTTTGCGAAAATGGGGTGCACGACATCTGACGACTCCGACTCTCAGGAGTAACTTTATGTTTTAATCGTTTTGCTCTAACTTTGCAGGTTTTTCAATTTAATCCTTATTTTGTTTTGCAGGGTTATGATTTTTGTTTATCCTCTTAACTCTCCTTGTTTTGTAAGTATTTGGCTTGTTTTGTGACAAAAAGGGGGAGAGAGTTAGCGAAAACAATGAACAATGATTGTGAATAGATGATATCAAGGTAAGATGAAGTATGAACAACTTTGAACAATGATTGTGAATATCGATGATATCAAGGTAAGTATGAATCTCAACTCAACTTTGGTTTTTCTTTTGTGATTTGTGGCATGCTTCTATACTAACTATTTGACTAACTATTTGGGCATGTAATATGACTAACAAGTTGATGTTGGACTAACATACTTTGACATTTGGTTTTCAACTGCTTAGAAGATATGTTGGTTTTAACTATGGTTCTCTTACATATCTGATATTTTCAAATGTCATGATGAGAAAAACTCTATCTCTGTATCTGGTTTTGAATGTTTCAATTCTTGAGGTATCTAACGATTTCTTTTGTCAAGAATGTTTTCTGTGTGCAGAGATTACAGATGTCTAAGTCTAGAGTCTGTCTTAGGAGTTTATCTCATGTTTTTAATTTCTGGAACTCTTTTGTAAATTTTTGTTGTATGGTGATAGCAACAAAAATATCTTTTTGAATTTTCTTTGTGGATTTGTGTTTTGTCACGAAACCGCCAAAGGGGGAGATTGTTACGGAATTTGAGTTGGCGTATTTCGTGAATGTATTAAGTCTTGAAGATTGAAGATGAAGAAACTTTGGATCATATACCTCAATCTCAAGAAAGAAGAATTCAAAAGGATCAGGTACGTTTAACTAAATAATTTTGATGATCCGAATACTTCTTATAGTGTAGAAACACCTGGAAGAGGTTTTAATTGCTTATTCATCAAAAACTGGACATGGGACATGTTCAGGATCCGGATCGTGGCTTTCAATCCGGATCCCGAAAGGTGTTTGTTCATACATTGCTGCAATCCGGATCACAGCTTGTGCAATCCGGATCCCGAATGGGGTGTTTTGTGAAAATGTATGAACGATCCGGATCGGGGATTATGATCCGGATCCCGAACAGGCTATTTTCTGGAAACCGCATTTTGTGCTTCTGCAATCCGGATCGTGGCTTTGCAATCCGGATCGCCGTCGGTAAAACTTTCCAGAAAAGTTTGTTTTTGATCCGAATATTCTTCCTAGGGTTTCTAACCTATAAATAGCCCTTCTATTTCATTTCTAGGGCATCGGAAAATAGATCCGCATTTCATTTGAGAAAATAGCCGAAAAGAAAAAATCCACATATATAGAGAAGAACGGAAATCATTAGATCTATTCAATGGTTCTTCATCTATATTGATTAGTTTGATTCTAGGTTTTTCATACTCATATCTTGAGTTGAATCAAACTAATGAATACTTAGATGGTATTTCCGATCTACTCTTGATCTAAGTATTCGGCGGATCATCACCACCCAAACAAACAACGATTTATCCCAAAATCGGCGCGTGGACTCGCGTGGCCTTGTGGATTCAAGGTGCTACCGCTCTCGTGGATTCGGAGCGAGGTGCGTTCGTGGATTCGAAGCGTACCATTGGGTGAAGACCGTGGATTCGGTTGGACGTCGTGGACTCGACGTTGGACGCTGTGGATTCAGCGTTGGGCGCGGATCGTGGATTCGAGAAGCGTCGTGGAGCGAGCGGAGAAGATCGACTAGGGGCGTATGGTAAAAGGTTGAGTCGTCTGTGAGTACGTTATATCACCTTGTACGTGTGTTAACTCTAGTGGATTTCGCCGTGTTATCGGTCCCGTGGTTTTTTACTCCGGTTTGGAGTTTTTCCACGTAAAAATCTTGTGTGTTCTTTTATTTTTCCGCATTGGGTTTTATCGCACAATGATTTTTTGAGTGTTTATTGTTTACACCTATTCACCCCCCTCTAGGTGTTTTTTCCCCTATTTAGATCCTTATTAACCTAAACCCAACACTTCCTAGGGTTTCTAACCTATAAATAGACCCTATATTCTTTTCTAGGGTAAGCGGCCATGACAGAATAATATAGCCGAAAAGAAGAAATCCCATATATAGAGAAGAAAGGAAATCAATAGAATTTATTCTATGTTTCTTCATCTATATTGATTAGTTTGATTCTAGGTTTTCATACTCACATCTTGAGTTGAATCAAACTAATGAATACTTAGATGGTATTTCCGATCTATCTTTGATCTAAGTATTCGGCGGATCATCACCACCCAAAAACAACGATTTACACCAAATCGGTGCGTGGACTCGCGTGGCCTTGTGGATTCAAGGTGCAACCGCTCTCGTGGATTCGGAGCGAGGTACGTTCGTGGATTCGAAGCGTGCTACTAGGTGAAGACCGTGGATACGGTTGGACGTCGTGGATTCGACGTTGGACGCTGTGGATTCAGCGTTGGGCGCAGATCGTGGATTCGAGAAGCGTCGTGGAGCGAGCGGGAAGATCTACTAGGAGCGTATGAAAAAGGTTGAGTCGTCTGTGAGTACGTTATATCACCTTGTACGTGTGTTAATTCTAGTGGATTTCACCGTGTTATCGGTCCCGTGGTTTTTTACTCCGGTTTGGAGTTTTTCCACGTAAAAATCTTGCGTGTTCATTTATTTTCCGCATTGGGTTTTATTGCGCAATGATTTTTTGAGTGTTTATTGTTTAAACCTATTCACCCCCCTCTAGGTGTTTTTTCCCCTATTTAGATCCATATAGTTATAACCCAACAGCGCGGTGCCGGGCCGCGCGGCATCCTCGCGGCGTACGCGCGGTGTCCGCGCGGCGCCCGAGCCGCGCGGTGCCCGCGTGGTGCCGGGCCGCGCGGCGCCCGCGCGGTGCCCGCGCGGCCCGGGTGCCGCGCGGGCACCGCGCGGTCTTCCCGCGCGGCGCCCATCCTTGTAGCGCCCGTCCGCGCGGCGCCCTAGCGACACCGCGCGTTCCTTCGTCCGCGCGGTGCCCTAGTGACACCGCGCGTCGCCCGCCGCGCGCACCGTGCCCCATCTCGCACGGTGACGGCGGCGGGCGGAGGAACCAAGAGCGGGGAAAAACATCACTAAACAAGAAGGGAAAAGCCAGAAAAAAACTACGAAATAAAACTCACCGAATGAATCGACGGGGTACGACCGATCTCGTTCTAGGTTCCGGTACGTGCTCCGGGGAGATCCGATCCGCCGTCTATTTCCTTTTTTTTCCTTCTTCCGGTTAGGGTTTCCGCCTTCCTTCTTCCCTTTCTTTTCTTTCGGCTCGTATGGCTAGGGTTTCGTATTTCTCTTTTTTTTTTTTTCTTAACGAGAGGAAACACTTATATTATCTACTTATCGAAATCTTTATTTCCCCAATTATTTATTTTCCTTAATTTTCTGTTATTTTCCCAAATCGTACGTAGAGAAAAATCTCCTTTTCCGTCACCGAATGATTAATTAGTCAATTTAATTAATTAATTATCCACACGGGATAACCCCCATTATCCACTAACGGGTGCAAGATATTTTGCACGGGTTCCGATGCATGACTAATCGCCGCATCATTAAGAATCTCGTTCCGGGTGTTCCCGACATCGGATTTCCTATCCGATCGCACCGTCGGTCATTATTTTTCGCGATCTTTCGCAGAAAAATACAAGCACCACACACACCAACCGACGAACCAAAAGTAATATTCCCGGAGTACTAAGAGGACACTAAAATAGAAGGAGGGTTAAAATATTACAAAATACCGTGTCATTACACCACTCACACTTTATAAAAAGTTTCGTCCCCGAAACTTAACTACAACCCTCGCTAAACAGCTTGGGAAACACACTCCCTCATTTTCGATTCCAGCTCCCACGTCGCCTTGCGTTCCTCGTGGTTGCTCCATTGGACCTTCACGTAGGGGATGGTCCGGTTTCGCAGTTTCTTGTCCTCTCGCGCCAGGATCCGCACCGGTGTTTCTTCAACAGTTAAATCCTCCTGAAGCTTGATCGTGGATATGTCCAGGGCGTGAGAGGGGTCGGGAAAGTACTTCCGAAGCATCGACACGTGGAACACGTTATGTACTCGGTCTAGGCTTGGCGGCAAGGCCAAGCGATAAGCCACCGGACCAACGCGCTCTAGGATCTCAAACGGTCCCACGTACCTCGGACTTAATTTCCCTTTCAGGCCGAAACGTCGGGTTCCCTTCGAAGGCGACACCCGCAGCAACACGTGCTCGCCTACCGCGAATTCCAACTCCCGTCGTCTGCGGTCCGCGTAACTTTTCTGTCTGCTCTGGGCGGTTAGCAGTCGCTGCCTGATGAGGCGCACCTTTGCCTCGGTTTCTTCGACCAAAACCGGTCCCAACCATTTACGCTCTCCCAAGTCATCCCAGCACAAAGGCGACCGACAGCGGCGCCCGTACAAAGCTTCGTATGGCGCCATCTTAATGCTGGCTTGGTACTGTTATTATAGGCGAACTCCACAAGTGGCAGGTATTGAGACCATCCGTCGCCTAGGTCTAGCACGCATGCTCGCAGCATGTCTTCAAGGATCTGGATCACCCGCTCTGATTGTCCGTCTGTTTGCGGGTGAAACGCCGTGCTGAAATGCAGCTTGGTCCCCATGGCTTGCTGCAGACTTTGCCAAAAATTCGACACGAACCGCGTGTCTCTGTCCGACGTGATGGACGCCGGCACACCATGCAACCTCACTATCTCATCTATATAGGTTCGTGCCAGTCGCTCCCGGGTCCACGTTGTATGTGTCGGCAGGAAGTGGGCGGATTTCGTCAAACGGTCTACTATGACCCATATCGCGTCGTGCCCTTGGGATGATCTCGGAAAACCAGTCACAAAATCCATCGTGATCATCTCCCACTTCCACTCCGGCACGGGCAACGGCTGCAACTTCCCCGCTGGACGCTGGTGTTCGGCCTTCACTTGTTGGCATACCAGGCAGTGTGCCACGTACCGAGTCACATCTTCCTTCATCTTGGGCCACCAGAAGGTTTGTTTGACATCCTTGTACATCTTTGTTCCCCCGGGGTGTGCCGCATAGGGTGCGGTATGCGCCTCCCTCAGGATTTCTTCCTTGAGTTCTGGTAGATCCGGCACACAGATTCGTCCCCGGAAACATATCGTGCCATTAGCATTCATCGCGAAATCGCCCCCTTGGTCTGTGGTTAGCCTATCCCGTACAAGTTGTAGCTGGGCATCCGTCGATTGCCCTTCGCGGATCCTGTCCAGTAGGGTTGGTCGGACCACCAGGGTCATGAGTCGTGCGACCGTTCCTGCTGGTACCACCCCCAGTCTTAATTGTGAAAATTCCGCAATCAAGCGGTCCTGTTGGGTGAGGGCGTTCGTCACTGATTCTACCGTCTGTCCTTTGCGGCTCAGGGCATCCGCTACCACGTTCGCCTTCCCAGGGTGGCAATGGATGTTAAATCATAATCTTTTAATAATTCGAGCCACCGCCTTTGCCACAAATTCAGCTCCTTCTGAGTGAAAAGGTACTTTAAGCTCTGATGGTCCGAATACACGTTGCAGTGTGTTCCATACAGGTAGTGCCTCCATAACTTGAGGACGAATACAACCGCTGCAAGCTCTAGGTCGTGCACGGGGTAGTTCCTCTCGTACTCCTTGAGTTGCCTCGACGCATAGGCTATAACCCTGCCCCGTTGCATGAGCACGCCACCGAGACCGCTTCGCGGCGCGTCGCAGTACACCTCGTAGTCCTTGCCGGGTTCCGGTAGAGCGAGCACCGGGGCTCGCGTCAACCTGTCCTTGAGTTCTTCGAAACTCTTCTGGCATTGCTCCGTCCATATGTACTTTCTCCTTTACGGGTTAGGCGCGTGAGGGGCAAAGCTATCTTGGAGAAGCCTTCCACGAAGCGTCTATAATACCCTGCTAGTCCCAGGAAGCTTCTAATCTCAGTCACCGTCGTCGGTCTGGCCCAGTCGGTTACCGAATCTATCTTCTTCGGGTCGACCACAATCCCAGCAGCCGACCATATGCCCCAAAAAGCCCACCTCGCGGTCCCAAAACTCACACTTTATAAGTTTGGCATATGGTTTCTGGTCCCGGAGGGTCTGGAGAATTACCCGCGGGTGTTCCCCATATCCCTTGTCTATGCGAGAGTAGACCGGAACGTTATCTAGAGGACTATCACCGACTGGTCTAAGATGGGCTTGAGTATCCCATTCCTCATGCCCGTGAACACCGCTGGTGCGTTAACGAGTCTAAACGGTATAACCGTAAACTCATGTTGACCATTCCGGCTCGCAGGGCAGTTCACGGCTGTCATCACCCGGAATCCTAGGCTGGTGATAGTGGGGCCGCAGATCAATCTTTGGGAATGCCATTGCTCCTTGTAGTTGATCGCATAAGTCATCCATCCGAGGTAGGGAGGGTACTTGCTCATCTTGTTAAAGATCTATACAAAACTCGTGAACGCTACACGACTGCCGTCTACAAAGCTTTTTGCCCGCACAATGAAAGGTAGTGAGCAAAAGGCGTTCCTACAGGCTAAGTTTACAAGTTCCGGCAAATCCGGTTCCCGGAGACACGCTTGGAACTTCAAGCATCAACTACCGCTTAAAGATTGCCGCGACTGTCGGCCCCAAGCGCTACGCCGATAACCCTTAACGGAAACCTCATTAGTTCTTAGAGACTAAGAACCCGCCTCACCCTCGTTGGACAGGAAGGAGTACAGCCGCCTGCCTCGAGGGGTAGCCGGAGGATCCGACCGAACTTATTTCTACGGTGGGGATTTCTTCTAATAGCTAAGGTAGGGCGAAAACATGAAGCGAGGTGAAAGAGTGGGATGCTTAGGTGTTGCCACCAAAGTTCTAGCACGATGGTCTGAACTCGAGTATTACCTGTTACATCGTGCTCTATGGGTCCGTCCCATGGTGGGTCATCGTATAGACTCTCCCTCCTCCCGATTGCGGAGACGAAGGTGGAGACGCTGCTACGGATGATGTCCCCGTTTTCGAGGGGCAGTTGCAACGACAGTGCTCCGGTTTGCCGCCTCGAAAACAATGGTCTTCCTTCTGGGGACACTCGGTCACTGGGTGTACTCCGTCACAAATAATGCAAGACTTGTCCACTAGCCTTTGTCCTTCTGTCGGCGCATTCTTGGTTCCTTGTTGCAATCTCGGTATTTAGGAGACCGGCTCCTCTTGGTATGCCCTCTTCCGAAGTTTGGCCGGGCTCGTTTCTTATCCCTGCTGTGTCCCGAGCTCTCCCGTCGGGCTTGAGAAATCGTAAATCCGCGCTCCACCGCGGTGGCTCTATCGACCACCTTGAAGATGTCGCTCCATAAGCCATTCGCAAAAAGACGGGCCTTGTGAGGTTCACCTCTTATAACAAAGGGAATACATTTGATCAACCTCACAAATGCCCGTTGACATCCCATAACTGCTCGACTTCCTTGCTTGTGGTGCCTCGGATCACCTTCCATCTGCTGCTTGATGCTGTCGGAGAGAAATGCCCCAAACAGTTTTCCTCGAAACGTGGTCCAAGGTGGAAGGGCGGTGCCCTCCGAAGGGTCCGGTCGCACCGTCTTTCACCACTTACGGGCGTCTCCCTCAAGAAAACGGACTGCCAAAGGGACCCGTTCACCTTCCTCCATTAGCAAAGCTTCGAAGAGCCTTTGCATGGTATCTACCTATTTTCCTACGACCCAAGGGTCGGTCGTATCTCCCTCAAGGAGTCTCCAATGATGGCTCCCAGCGTAGGTCCCAAAGTTGCTGGTGCGGCTGGTCCGGGCAGAGGGGCCTGGGTGACCTCCACTGGTGTAGTCGACAGTTGCGTCAACAGACGCACTTGTTCCATAAAGGTTGCTAACTGCCCGGCCATCTCTCGTAGTTGTTGCCGGAGGAGCTGATACTCCGCACTGTTGGCATCGTACTCTCTGCCCCTGTGTTCTCTGTTGCTAACCCATTTCGGGCCATTATGCTGCTGTATACAAAGAAACCGCATTAACCCTAAGGTTCCTGGGCCTAACATTTGACCTACAAAAACACTAAGGTTACAACCCTTTTTATCCCCGCACACTCACGTTCTAAGACACCTACGACCTAGTTATCTCATATCCAAATTTTGGTGGTAGGATCATGCACTGCGGTTACTGGACACCGACTGTTGTGGTCAAAGCCGTTTTTCTCTCTGATACCATAAAATCTGTCACGCCCCGGAGGTCTCAGATAAGCGGAAAACGTGTATTATTTTTCTTTTTGAATCAAACAATCAGATGAGAAAGACCCCGCCTACCGGTGCGCGACAGACCCGCCACACATACAAATTCACTCTGCAAACGGACAGAGTCTCCTTGTATGTGCACGGCGTCTCGACTACATTTACAATAATAACATTCACGGCATTGATCACACAGTCACATTGACTAAGTACAACATATATCATCATTCAACAGCATTAGGAAAAATCCTATGAGTTCGCAAGCGGTGTCCACTCGACACCCAAGTCTTTAAAACATCTAACATTCACATCTAGGCGGCTATATTGTTTTGAAAGGATAATTCCCAGGGTTTTCAAAGTGGTGTCCACACGACACCCTGTTTTTGAAAAGCGTTTTCGAAATCCTTTTACATCGTAAAACAGCCGCACAGTTAAATATAAAACATACCAAA
>CM054943.1:14408111-14512108 GCA_029168755.2 Tillandsia fasciculata | reverse complement strand
TCCCGAGGCAAACAGTGACCCCTTTTTCTGTGTGGATTTCCTTGACAGCAGCGGGGTATTTTGGCCATATCTTTGCGCACGAGCGTCAGACGTAAACGAGCTTATACAACTTTTTCATCTACGGATCGCCAGGAACGCGCTCGTATTTTTCTTGGATTTTCCAGAGGATTATTTCGAGGTGAAAATCACTGTTTTCTCAGTGAACAGTGTGCAGTTTTTAGCACAGATTTTTGTATGAGTGTACCCCCTTGCGGAATTTATATCTTGACTTACCGAACTCAGATTTGGGCGTGCAAGGTACCGTTACGAAGCTATCGACGCGAGGATCGCCGTAATATTTTTCTTGGAATTTTCTGGGCAATTTCTGCAGGTGATAATTTAACAGTTTTGAATTGATGTTGTATGTGATTATAAGAGCAATATTTGGGAGCCTAAGTGTATTTAGTGGACTTTGTATTGTACCAGGAGTATGCGGGTGTGCTGAATTTGTGGAAGCAAGGATTTGGAATTTTGGTATTTTCATCTGTACGGATCCGGACAGTTCGCACTTCAGGTGGGTGGTTGTTGTACTCCTCTCCTTTGATATGCCCACTAGGAACATCAGAACGCCCCCACATTGTTGATGCTAATTTATTGATTGATAGTCTTGCATGCTCTAGGGAAATTAGTTAATTGTTAATTGATCCATGTGGAATTTGTGGTAGCATGATTACCTTAAATCAATTGCGTAATTATTCTGGACTGCATGTTTAGGGGCAGAATATAAATTGAGGACTGCAAAATGGATGATTGTTCATATGTGACTGTCACCTTAGCCTTTATCCTCTAAACTGATTATTCTTGGAAAATGGACAAAATATTGAGACAATGCATGATTAAACGGGTCACTTAATTATGTCATCTTTTACTGCTATACTATCTTTTGGGACTTGACTTAGGAGAAACCATGCATTTATTCTTTTCTTCTCCTATTATTGATAGACTTGCGGCATAGTCGCTCGGGTTCGAGCGGGTGTTGGACAGTGTAGTCAGGTATTGGGGATTTGGGACAGGTTGGGCTTTTGACAGGGTGTTGCGGCGACCACGGATCTTGGGTGGTTGACCGGGTTGTACTATTGCATCAGATTGGGTGTTTTGGGGATCGGGCTTCCATTAGTGGACGGAGTTTCCTACTTTGATCATAGTCATGATCCAGTCCTGCTATTATGAGACAGTGGTTACAGAGATGCTTGTTACAGTGATACATTACTCGTGTGGGTCGCTCCCCTCGAGTGCCACTCCGGAGTAGGCTTTCCACGGTGCAGAGCGCCGGGCACCATGATGGGTTCTTGAGTTCGACAGCAGAGCAGGCAGTGCCAGTGTTCACTGGGGTCAGATTGGGTCGATTTGACAGGCTTCCTGATACTGATGCATTACTTTCTCCATACTTGTGGCTGGTCCTGTAGGGGCATATTAGGGATAGCATTTTATCAGTTGCTTTATTTATCTGCACCCCCTCTTTCTTCTCCTTTCCCTTTTGCCTCTGATCACCTGGTGGGCATATCTGAGCTGAGGCTTTACCCACTAGGGGAGGCTACTGTTTATGGTAGTACTTACCCCCATTGTCTTTCTTGTTTCTTTCTTCCCCTTTGTTTTGCAGAGTGCTCTGCGGGAGTTGCTGGGCCTTCAGCAACTGATCGAGGTAAGCAGATTGCGGACTAGTTAGAGAGCCACCCGAGGGTTGTAGCTGGACATTTTGAGTACCTGGTCTCCTCAGACAGTTTTTGTTTACTTCTTTTTGGGTCTGGCTTCTGCCAGCTGTTTGTATTTTAGTGGTGAGCTGGGAGAGACATCTGTATTTTATTTCACTGTTGTACTCTTTACTTCCAGCTTCTGTCTGAGATACAGTAGTTTTAGTTTAGCTCTGATTATTTTGCTCTTTTATTATTATTTCTTATATCTGAGCAGGTTACCGACGCTTCGTGTATGTGGGAAATACCGCATGCACGGCGGATCTGTAGACGGGCCCGGGTTCTGGTTTACACCCGGGGCGTGACAGATTAAGTTGGTATCAGAGCTTAGGGATAGGTCAGTTGGGACTTAGGAAACCCTAGGCTTTTGGCAGACCCTAGGATGTTAGGGCATGAGTGGCGTGATATTTTGCGAAAGTCAGTGATTTGGTCAGTTGACTCTTCCAGCTAGTGAAGAGGGATCGACAGACCCTATTTCTGTTGAACAATTATGTTGGCTGCAGACAACATAAAGTTGCAGAAATAGGGGAATGTCTTCGACTTTCGCTAGATTGGGTCTTGTGGGGTTTTGTTGCTGATTCTTGGTTTACTGTGGCAGGATGTCTCCGCGCGTCGTTCACCCACCCGGGGTACCCCCGCTCATTCCGAGGAGTCTGAGCGGGCGGTGACCGCCGAGTTGGGAGAGTTGCGGGCTTTGGTGACCCAGTTAGTGGCGAGGAGCTTTTGTCAGGATCAGCGCTTGGAGCGGTTACTGGCACAGCAGGGTGACTTGGCGATTGGCGAGGGGGCCGAGGCTTCAGAGCAACGTCCAGACAGGAAACGCCCAGCCCCGGATGATGATGGACAGGCCAGTTCAGGGAGACCATCACGACCCCCGCGGCCTCAGCCTCCTGGCCGTGGGCGTCATGATCGACGAGGACCTGGTAGGACTCAGAGGCCACCGCAGCAGCAGTCTCGACGGTCTCGGGCGTCGGCCCGGTGTGTTTTCTGTGGGGGGCAGCATCCATCTGATACCTGTAGCTTGAGGGAGGGTCGTTGCTTCCGATGTGGGCAGCCGGGCCACATCCGAGCTACGTGCCCCTTTCGGACCTTAGTAGCACCTCCTTCAGCATTGGCCCCTACCACCTCCCAGCAGGGGTCGCAGTCGAGATTACAGAGATGGCAGCGACAGTAGAGGCGGCCTCAGCAGGCAGACAGGTGCATTTTCTGTGGAGGTCAGCACCTTGCCAGTACTAGTGATCAGCAGCAGGGACGCTGCTATCTTTGTGGCTAGTTTGGACATTTGCGGGCTTTGTGTCCCCAGCCGGCATGTGCAGCATCGACTTCGGCATCTGTTCCTACCACTTCCCAGCTGCGACCGGAAGCTTCACCGACAGGTCTCCAGGCAGACCGAGTTTCGCCTCCACGCTCTTCTGGTGAGAGACAGCCGTTGTTGAGTGGTCAGGGCGGCTTAGCGCAGGCGGGGGATCCTGCTACGGCTGACTGTGTGGTGGCAGGTATGGTTTATTGTTGGCATTTGGATGCTTGTCTTATTTGTTATTCGAGCATTACTTTCCTTTGGGAGGACATTTGCATCCCTACTTGGTATAGAGGTAGTTCTCTATCGCATGCATTAGAGGCTCGGTTCCTGATCATGTTTTGCATGTCGAGAAGCGTTGTGTGGCTTGCCCGGTGCAGTTAGGGCCTTGAATTTTGCCTGCAGACTTGCTTGTCTGGCAGCAGCTCCAGGATTTTGACTTGGTGCTTGGGATGGTTTGGCTGTCACGGCATTCCGCCACTATCGACTGTAGAGAGAGAACGGTGACTCTCCGCGAGCCAGGACAGGAGGAGTTCATCTTCAGAGGCTGCCAGAGCACGCTGTTCGCAGCGACTATTTTTCCTCGGCGAGAGCTAGGAGGATGTTGAGCAGAGGTTGCACTGCCTTTTTGGCCACTGTGGTAGAGGTGCCTACGGCGGCACTGGGACTCGAGGATATCCTTATTGTCCGAGAGTTCCCAGATGTGTTTCCACCTGAGTTGACGACGATGCCGCCGGAGAGGGAGATTGAGTTTGTGATTGATGTAGTCCCTGGGACTGCACCAATCTCAAAGGCACCCTATAGGATGGCGCCAGCTGAGTTGAGGGAGTTGAAAGCCCAGCTTCAGGATCGTTTGGATAGGGGCTCATCAGACCCAGTGTTTCTCCGTGGGGAGCGCCTGTGTTGTTTGTGAAGAAGAAGGATGGGTCACTTCGGTTGTGTGTGTGGATTATAGGGAGTTGAATAAAGTGACCATCCGGAACAAGTATCCCCTCCCCCGGATTGATGATTTGTTTGATCAGCTGCAGGGAGCGTCTGTGTTCTCGAAGATTGATCTGCAGTCCGGTTACCACCAGCTGAGGGTGAGGGCCGAGGACATCTCCAAAACGGCTTTCAGATCGCGGTACGGGCATTATGAGTTTACTATGATGCCTTTCGAGTTGACAAATGCCCCTGCCGCATTCATGGATTTGGTGAACAGGATATTTCAGCCGTTTTTTTGGACCGGTTTGTGGTGGTGTTCATCGATGATATTCTGATCTACTCCCGGAGTGATCTGGAGCACGAGGAGCACTTGAGGACCGTGCTGCAGCTTCTGCGAGAGAAGAAGCTGTATGCTAAGTTCAAAAAGTGCGAGTTTTGGCTCCGGGAGGTCGCCTTTCTGGGTCATGTTGTTTCAGCTGCTGGTGTGGCGGTGGATCCGGCCAAGGTGGATGCTATTCGAGATTGGCCGAGGCCGACGACTATTACTGAGGTGCGGAGCTTTCTTGGTTTGGCAGGCTACTATCGGCGTTTTGTGGAAGGCTTTGCGAAGCTTTCCTCTCCCCTCACTCGTCTGACCAGGAAAGGGGTTAAGTTTGTTTGGAGCGAGACTTGCCAGAGCTGCTTTGAGGAGCTGAAGCAGAGGTTGATGACCGCCCCAATCCTTGCCCTCCCAGTTATGGGGGAAGGATTTGTGATTTACAGTGATGCTCACATAGTGGTCTGGGGTGTGTGTTGATGCAGCATGGTAGGGTAATTGCCTATGCTTCACGGCAATTGAAGGACTATGAGAAAAATTACCCTACTCATGATCCGGAGTTGGCAGTGGTGGTGTTTGCTCTGAAGCTGTGGTGGCATTATTTGTATGGAGAGCATTGCGAGATATATACTGATCACAAAAGCTTGAAGTATCTCTTCACCCAAAAGGAGCTGAATTTGAGGCAACGCCGTGGTTGGAGCTGTTAAAGGTGTTGGGTTATAAGTAATATGGATCTAAATAGGGGAAAAAACACCTAGAGGGGGGTGAATAGGTGTAAACAATAAATACTCAAAAATCATTGCGCAATAAAACCCAATGCGGAAAAATAAATGAACACGCAAGATTTTTACGTGGAAAAACTCCAAACCGGAGTAAAAAACCACGGGACCGATAACACGGCGAAATCCACTAGAATTAACACACGTACAAGGTGATATAACGTACTCACAGACGACTCAACCTTTTACATACGCTCCTAGTAGATCTTCCCGCTCGCTCCACGACGCTTCTCGAATCCACGATCCGCGCCCAACGCTGAATCCACAGCGTCCAACGTCGAGTCCACGACGTCCGACCGAATCCACGGTCTTCACCCAGTGGCACGCTTCGAATCCACGAACGTACCTCGCTCCGAATCCACGAGAGCGGTTGCACCTTGAATCCACAAGGCCACGCGAGTCCACGCGCCGATTTTGGGTAAATCGTTGTTTTTGGGTGGTGATGATCCGCCGAATACTTAGATCAAAGATAGATCGGAAATACCATCTAAGTATTCATTGATTTGATTCTACTCAAAATGTGAGTATGGAAAACCTAGAATCAAATCAATCAATATAGATGAAGAAACATAGAATAGATCTATTGATTTCCTTTCTTCTCTATATATGTGGATTTTTCTTTTCGGCTATTTTTTCTTAATAGCCTCTATGTGTGGATCGATGCCCTAGAAATGAATACAGGGCCTATTTATAGGTTAGAAACCATTGGAAGAAGATACGGATCAAAAACAGCCTTTTCTGGAAAGTTTTACCGACGGCGATCCGGATTGGATTTGGCGATCCGGATTGCAGAAGCACAAAAGACGGTTTCCAGAAAATGCTTGTTCGGGATCCGGATCGTAGTCCCCGATCCGGATCGTTCATACAGTTTTACCAAAACATCATGTTCGGGATCCGGATTGCAATTCCTGATCCGGATCGAGCAAGCAAATAGGTAAAACTGTGTTCGGGATCCGGATCATGAATGCTGCGATCCGGATTGAACCAGTGTATGAACGAACACCCTTCGGGATCCGGATTGCAAGCCTGATCCGGATCCTGAACATGTCCCATGTCCAGTTTTTGATGTTTAAGCAATTAAACATTCTTCCAGGTGTTTCTACACTATAAGAAGTATTCGGATCACCAAAATCTTTAGTTAAACATACCTGATCCTTTTGAATTCTTCTTTCTTGAGATTGAGGTATATGATCCAAAGTTTCTTCATCTTCAATCTTCAAGACTTAATACATTCACGAAATACGCCAACTCAAATTCCGTAACAATCTCCCCCTTTGGCGGTTTCGTGACAAAACACAAATCCACAAAAGAAAATTCAAAAAGATATTTTTGTTGCTATCACCATACAACAAAAATTTACAATGGAGATCCAAAAATTAAAAACATGAGATAAACTCCTAAAACAGACTCTAGACTTAGACATCTGTAATCTCTGCACAAAGAAAGCATTCTTGACAAAAGAATCGTTAGATACCTCAAGAATTGAAACATACAAAACCAAGTACAGAGATAGAGTTTATCTCATCATGACATTTGAAGAATTCAGATATGTAAGAGAATCATAGTTAAAAACCAACATATCTTCTAAGCATTCAAAACCAAATGTCAAAATGTTAGTCCAACATCAACTTGTTAGTCATATTACATGCCCAAATAGTTAGTCAAATAGTTAGTAGAAGCATGCACAAATCACAAGATAAAACCAAAGTTGAAGTTGGAGTCATACTTACCTTAATGTTAACCAAGAGTTGAAGTTGGAGTCATACTTACCTTAATGTTCACAAGGTAGTCACACAGTTTTCAGTTTTCACATCATCATTGTTTCATCATTGTTTCAAGTGCTCTCTAAATTCTCTCCCCCTTTTTGTCACAAATAAAGCCAAATAATTACAAAACAAAAGAGAGTTGAAAAGATAAACAAGCATGAAAAGAGAAAAACCTGCAAAAAACAAAAGAAGGTCAGAACAACAACTTATTCCTGAGAGTCGGAGTCATCAGAGGTGGTGCATCCCATTTTTGCAAACATTTTCTTCATCAATTTTTTCATTAAAGAGACAGACTTGGTCAAAGTAATTTGAGATGCAGTGATGATCTCCAGATCCTTTTTCACTACTTGAAGTTCACCCCTCATTTCAGTGAACTCAGCCGACATGCGTTCTTGTTCATTGGAAAGTCGCTGTTGTTCCTTAAAAATTGAATTAACTGAAGCATCATCTTCAGAGGTTGATGGAGGTGCTTGTTGTGCTGGTGGAACAGGAGCTGTTGAGGTAGTTTCTGGTTGTCGAGCTCGTCGGGTTGGAGGAGATGGGGGATCATCTTGCTTTGTTGACAAAGACTTTACAATGGTTGTCTCATTTATTGTCCCTAAACTATACATGTAAGAGCTCGCGCTTGTATCCACTTTAAACTTCTTAAGGATGCGCATGATAATCATTGGGTATGGTAGTCGCTCTGTGGGGTGAGAGTGTTCGACATACCGCGTCATCCTATTCCAAATGAGATAAGGAATGTTCAGTTTGCTCCCATCAACGCAGTCGGGTTGCCAAGAAGATAGAGAAAGAGCATTCTATCCCATCGAAGGACTTTCGTGTTCATATTGGGAAGAATGTTGTAACAGACAATGAAGTTTATGTACTTGTACTCTTTCTTAAGTTCTTTGGAGAAAACAGAATTTCCAGTAGACAAAGTATCCGGAACGCAGATTCCATTGACTACAACTCTCCAGGAGTTGTCGTTGAAGCTTTGAGTCTTTAGGTAATGGAGTCCATCAGATCTGGCTTTCATACTGAGCACCTCTCCAATCAGTTGGGGAGTGACTTTGATTTTGATACCTTTAACCAAGGTATGAAATTCTCGACGTCCGTCATCATGATCAGTTAGACTTGCAGCATTCTGATAAAACATTCGAACTGAGTGTGGACAATACCCAGTTGATTCAGGAAAGTTGCAAATTGGACCAAGACCAACTTGATCAAACAAAATCCCAAAAGCTGCAGATCGTTCCATCATTGGTTTGACATTGACATGTCTTTCACCAATGCATTCCCTTTTCTCAAAATCTTTGATTCTTGTGGATCTAATGAATTCCTGAGGGGGAGGCTGGCTAGCAATTGGTTCCTCAATTGAAATTCCCTTAGCACTGCCTCGTTTTCTTGCACCAGTCTTTGTTCTTGTTCTGATTTGACTTGGTTCCATGGGAGCTTTTTCCTTTTCTGCAGCAGTAGGAGGAGCCTTTGTCGTCTTTGAGGCTTCTGCAGGTGCTTTCCCTTTGGATACAATAGGGACATCTTCCTCAATCTCTAGGTTATCCCAGTCAATCGAGTCCGTTTCCGAATCCGTGTCGGAATCATTTTCAGCTCGCTTGGTTCTCTTGGCCCTTTTTGGTTTGGCAGTATCCTTCACATGGACCATGGCAGCAAGTAAGAAAATGATCCAGGTGATCACCATTGCTGACAGTGCTTTGAGTTTAAAGAAAGTGTCCTGTGAAACCAACTCAAGAACACATGAAAAATCGTCAATTTTGAAAAATTTGAAAAATTGTACCTAGACAATCATAATCATGTAGAGAAGCCAAGAATCAAATTAGTTTTCCAAAAAGAATTTTAAAAATAGATCAATTCCATGATTTTCAAAAATTCCTCTTTTATGCCCTAAAACCGAATTTTTAGAAATCGAAGCCTAAAAACTCGTTAATCAGGTGAAACCCAGCATAAAAGCAAAACTAATTGACCCAGAGTTCTTATTTCAAAAGAAATTTGATCAAAAACCATTCACAAACGAAAAAGATCCAAGATTTCAACTCACGTTTGATGAAAAAAAAAAACTGTGAAAAACCGAGTTTTGATCAATAAAACTTACTTGAATCGAAGAACTTTGAGTTTTGAAGCTCCAAGATGCAAGAAATCTAGAGAGAGAAGCTCTAGAGACTTGAGAACAAAAGATTAGGGTAAAAGAAATCAAATCCTCTTTGTTCTTATAAAACCCTAGCCGTGATCCGGATCGGATCGAGAATGTGATCCGGATCGGCTACCCGCAGGAAGAATCCTGCGTTCGGGATCCGGATCACTTACCCCGATCCGGATCGGCTTCAACTTTTTCTCCAGAAAAATTCAGAAAAATTCCATAAAATCCAGAAAAAGTATGTAAGCACTTTACCATGTCAACTTTAAACAAAAATCATCGTTTCATACAACAAGAAATAGATTATGCAAAATCTACCAAAAATACTCAAAAATGAAACGAAAATTTACGAAAGTTAAAACACTTAAAGTTGAACAACTTCAATTACATCTATCCTGATCTTATGTGTAATGCCTTTATCAAATCATCAATTTTGGTAAAGAAAATGAAATACCAAGATCAATAGATGTTTGAAATCCCAGATAAGTTAAATAATATATCTAGACAATCTGTTGAAGGAGTGGCTCTTTGAGCATCTTTTATCAAAAATCCCACCTTATACCAACCATGAAATACGACTGAGTCAAGTATTTCAATATGCATTTCATCAATTTTAAAAAAAAATTGCTTTGCATTCATGGAGTATCTTTTTCTTTCTTTCAGTTTCTCCATGTGGTGGTAGTTTTCACACTCCTCATTGGGATGTAACTCTTTCCACATCTTTTGAGCATTTTACATTTCATTGACTCCCCCTCAATTGGCTATCAATTATTTAATATATAAAGTATTCAACCAAACCATTGATCTCGAATTCATACTCGACTAAGCAATCAAATATGATAATGACTATACCAAGAGATCATTGAGAGAGAAATTGACTTTGATCACTTAAAAGATGGTTTAATTAACGTAAATGATCATTGCAACATTGAAATATTATGACATCAAAAGCATAATAAATTTCTAAATACATAAAAGGATGCAATTAAAGTCAATTATGATTTATGCTCAATTAATATCCTATGTACAAAACATAGATAAAGAACAAAACAAAAACAAAACCTAACCTAAGCAAAGGTTTCAAAAAGAGGTTATTTCAAAGAAAGCATTCCAATTGCTTTACGCAAATGAATAAAACGTTTTTGATCCAAAGGTTTTGTTAAGATATCAGCTAATTGATCCTCAGTTGAAATATATGACAGTTGAAGAATGTTTGATTCAACTAGCTCTCTAAGAAAATGATATCTAAGTTCAATATGTTTTGTTCTAGAGTGCAACACAGGGTTTTTAGAAATGTTAATAGCACTAGTGTTGTCACATAAAATGGTTACCGAAGATGTTGAAATCCGAAAATCGCTCAACACGCTTTTCATCCAAATCAGTTGGGTTGAACAACTTCCAGCAGAAATGTACTCCGCTTCGGCAGTTGAGAGTGCTATGCAATTCTGTTTTTTACTGTGCCAAGCAACAAGGCAATGGCCAAGATAGAAGCATGCACCACTCGTGCTTTTCCGGTCATCCACCGATCCAGCCCAATCGGCATCTGAGTATCCAACAATATCCAAAGTTGTTCCCATAGGATACCAAATTCCGAAATTGATTGTACCTTTGATATATCGGATGATCCGTTTCACCGCTTTCAGGTGAACCTCCTTCGGTGCTGATTGATATCTCGCACAAATCCCAACACTGAAGGATATATCCGGGCGACTAGCCGTGAGATATAGTAGACTTCCAATCATACTGCGATACAGTTTCTCGTCTACATTCTCACTATGTGATTCACTTCCAAGTCCCTTATGGCTAGTTCCCATTGGAGTCGGAAAATCCTTAGAATTTTCAAGATCAAACTTTTTGACCAACTCCAGTGCATACTTGGATTGACACAAGTGAATACCTTCATCGTTTTGTTTAACTTGTAATCCAAGAAAATAAGTCAATTCGCCCATCATGGACATCTCAAATTCGCTTTCCATGGTCTCCGCGAATTTAGAAGCATCATTATCTCTTGTTGCGCCAAAAACAATGTCATCGACATAGATTTGAGCAACTATGAAATTGTTTTGATAATGCTTCACAAAGAGAGTCCTGTCAGCTCCCCCTCGAGTGTAGCCCTTTTCCAAAAGGTGCTTTGTCAACCTTTCGTACCATGCTCGCGGTGCTTGTTTCAGACCGTAAAGAGCCTTTTTCAGACGAAAAACATGGTTAGGTAGTTTATGATCCACAAAACCTTTCGGTTGAGCCACATAAACTTCCTCATTTAAAAACCCATTTAAAAAGGCGCTCTTAACGTCCATTTGAAATAATTTGATTTTAAAATGACAAGCAATCGCAAACAATATACGAATGGACTCGAGTCTAGCTACAGGGGCGAAAGTTTCATCAAAGTCTATACCTTCTACTTGAGAGTAGCCTTGAGCAACTAACCTTGCTTTGTTCCTGATGATAGTACCTTCTTCATTTTTCTTGTTCTTGAAGATCCATTTGGTACCTATCACATTGTGTTGCTTCGGAGGCTTCGTTAATTCCCAGACTTTGTTTCGCTCGAATTGATGGAGCTCTTCCTGCATTGCTTTAATCCAGTAGTCATCTTGGAGAGCTTCATCAACATTCTTTGGTTCGATTTGAGATACATAGCATGCAAATCCGCAAACCAATTGTCTCCGTGTTCTAACTCCTTCTTGTGGATCTCCAATGATGTTCGATTCAGGGTGATCCTTGGAGATGCGTAACGTTTGAGGTAGAGGAGTAGACGGAGGTACACGAGATGATTCCTGCACATCAGATAAACTTGAAGAACCGTTAGATGCATCATTATTATCGAAAGAATTGTTAGAAGAAGATGCATTAGCAGGTGTATCATCATCAAGAGAGATATCGAGGGTAGATTTTTCAGATTCAAAGTGAAAAGCTTCATCTACCTTAACATTTATCGATTCTACGATCGTCTTAGATTCTAAGTTAAAAACTCGATATGCTCTGCTGTTTGTAGAATAACCTAAGAAAATCCCTTCGTCACTTCGAGAGTCAAATTTTCCAAGATTCTCACGATCACGTAAAATAAAACACCGACTCCCAAAGATACGAAAATTGATGTTAGGTTTTCTACAAAACCAAAGTTCATATGGTGTATTCAATGTCCCCGGGCGCAAATACACGCGATTAATAACATAAACAGCAGTGTTCACCGCTTCAGCCCAAAAATATAAAGGTAAGTTCCGGCTGTGAAGCATAACACGTGCCATTTCCTGTACGACCCTGTTTTTGCGCTCGACTACACCATTTTGTTGAGGTGTGTAAGGTGCAGAGAATTCATGTTTAATGCCATTAGAAGTGCAAAAATCAATGAATTTGGAATTTATGAATTCCCCACCTCTATCACTCCTAACTCGAGTAATCCTATCATTCTTTTCAATCATAATACGATTGCAGATTTCGAGAAAAGAATCAAAGGTATCAGCTTTTTCTTTTAAAAATGCTACCCAAGTATATCTAGAAAAATCATCAACCAATAAGAAAATATACCATTTACCTCCCAGAGATGGTTGACGAGTTGGCCCCATTAAGTCCATATGCAAAAGTTCCAAAGGCCGTTTTGTACCTATGTGGTTCAAGTTCTTGTGTGCAGTCCTAGACTGTTTTCCCTTTTGGCAACCGCCACACACAAGGTTTTGTTCAAAAGAAAGTTTCGGAACCCCCTTGACCACATCTTTGTTCGAAATTCTAGCAAGTTCCTTAAAGTTTATGTGACCTAGCCTTTCATGCCAAAGTGTTTCATTTTTCAAAGATGCTAGGTTACATTTTTCAGAAATCTTAGAGGAACTACATAACAATTGTTTTCTGATCTAACCCCCTTTAAAAAGAAAGCATGGTTCATGTCAGTTACAGTGCATTTATCAGATGAAAAATTAACTGAATAACCACTATCACAAAGTTGACTTATGCTTATGAGGTTAGTCTTAAGGCCATGAACAAATAACACATTATCTAGAACCGGGCCATCTGGAATAGCTACCGTTCCCTTTCCAACAATTTTGGAAGACCGACCATCTCCGAAAACAACAAGTCCTCCGGAGTTTTTCTCAAATGTTTGAAAACAGTTTTTATCGCCGGTCATATGACGGGAACACCCGCTATCCAGATACCAAGACGAACTATCATATGCATGCAAGGAAACATTGGTAGCAAGACAAGGAAAATTTCACCTTTGCGCACCCAAACCTTTTTGGAATGCGTCGGTAATGATCGTGAAGTTGATTTCCTAGGTGAGAGCGTCTTGCTTGAAGAATTGCTGCTCCTTGATGATGTCGTCTTGAGCGGTGACTACCAAGGCTCTTTTCCTTCAATAATTTGCAGTTGTTTTTCGAGGAATAGCCTTTTTGGTAGTCATTGCAAGAGGTGCTTGAGGTGTGCGTTTGGCTTCCGTCTTGCAATTTCTCCTTATGTGCCCTGAAATGCCACAACGAAAACATACCTTGATTCTTGTCGATTCCGAGGAGGATGTAGTAGGCTTGTTGTCGTTGCTTGTCGTGAATTCCGGTGTCGGAGGAGGAGATACCGACTGAGGCACAAATACTGTCCCACTCGAACTTGGAATGTCTCCAGTTTGAGTGTATCCGAGGCCGAACTTATTTCTTTGACCAAGACCAAGAAGTCTGTCCAACTTACTCCTTCCAGAAGAAAATCTCTTTAAGTCATCCTTCAGTTGGCGTATGGTCTCCGTCATTTCCAATTTTTCCTGTCGAGCCTCGCCGTTGAGCTTCAAGAAGTAATTCGCTTTGTTCACCATATCCATATAATTCTTCTCGAGTTGCTCATTGGACTCTTGAAGGGAAACATTTGTTTTAATCAGATTATCCCTTTCCACTTCAAGATCGGTTGAGAGAGAGGTTACCCTTTTTACTTCTTCTTCGAGATCCTGCAATCTCCCTTTCAACCCCTTGTTTTGCTTAGCCAGTTTCTTTGAATCCCTCAAAAGCTTATGGTAGGCTAGAGCAAAATCTTCACCTTCCGAATCATCTGATTCATCGTCCGTTGCAATCTTTTCAACAGTGGAGTTGGACAGTGAGTCGGATGTACTTGCCATTAAGCACATGAAGGGTGAAGAGGTGGACGCGTGGAAAGCTGTCGCGTTGTCTTCTTCATCACTTGAGGATGACTCATTTGACGTGGAGTTGTCATCCCAAGTGACGACTTGCATCGCCTTCTTCTTTGCCGGATTCTTGTTGGGACACTCCGTTGCAATGTGGCCGTAGCCTCGACATTTGAAGCACTGAACTTGTCCCTCAGAACTTTTCTTATCCTTTGAGAAGTTCTCTTGCTTTCTTGACTTGTAGCTTGAAGAACCCTTGCCTTTCTTCGACTTTCCGAAGGATGGAGTTTTGCTTGAATTACCCCTTCGAAAGTTGCGGCGAAACTTCCTTGTCAAGAGAGCGAGCTGCTTCTCAAAGTCCTCCATAGAAAGGTTCTCGTCGTCGTCCGAGGAGGATGAATCCGCGTCTTCTTCTTTAGTTGATTTCAATGCGTAACCTGAAGACTTAGAAGAGGATGCCTTTCCAGAAGAATAGTTAGTAGGAAATGTCATTTCATAAGTTTGTAAAGCACCTACTAATTCTTCTACACGCATTTCGTCCGGGTGTTTAATTGTTTCAATGGCTGCGACCTTCGGGCGAAATCGTTCAGGAAGAGTTCTTAGAATTTTTCTTACAACTTTAAATTCTGGAATCTTCTCTCCCAAGTTAGCACATGAGTTTACGATGTCTTGCAATCGTGTGTAATAGTCAGTGAAAGATTCATTCTCTGCCATAGAGATAGAGTCAAACTTGCTCGTAAGCATTTGCAGTTTCTGAATCTTCACTAGGTTAGTTCCCTCATGCGTAACTTGAAGAACATCCCAGATTTCTTTCGCAGTCTCACATGCCGAGACGCGAGAGAACTCAGTTTGTGACAAAGCATTAAATAGAGCATTAATTCCTTTGCCATTGTAAGAAGATGAATCTATCTCTTCCTTGGTCCATTTCGACCTAGGTTTTAAGGTGCGAACATCATCTAAAATTTCAGTTGGATTAGACCATCCTAATTCAATTGATTGCCACACCCTTTCGTCGATGGAAATTAAAAAGGCTTTCATCCGTACTTTCCAGTACGCATAATTTGTTCCATCAAAGAAAGGGGGTCGATTGATGTTTCCACCTTCAACCATTGTTTACAACCCTATTCCCGCTCTGATACCACTTGTTGGGTTATAATAATATGGATCTAAATAGGGGAAAAAACACCTAGAGGGGGGTGAATAGGTGTAAACAATAAACACTCAAAAAATCATTGCGCAATAAAACCCAATGCGGAAAAATAAAAGAACACGCAAGATTTTTACGTGGAAAAACTCCAAACCGGAGTAAAAAACCACGGGACCGATAACACGGCGAAATCCACTAGAATTAACACACGTACAAGGTGATATAACGTACTCACAGACGACTCAACCTTTTACCATACGCTCCTAGTAGATCTTCTCCGCTCGCTCCACGACGCTTCTCGAATCCACGATCCGCGCCCAACGCTGAATCCACAGCGTCCAACGTCGAGTCCACGACGTCCGACCGAATCCACGGTCTTCACCCAGTGGCACGCTTCGAATCCACGAACGTACCTCGCTCCGAATCCACGAGAGCGGTTGCACCTTGAATCCACAAGGCCACGCGAGTCCACGCGCCGATTTTGGGGTAAATCGTTGTTTTTGGGTGGTGATGATCCGCCGAATACTTAGATCAAAGATAGATCGGAAATACCATCTAAGTATTCATTGATTTGATTCTACTCAAAATGTGAGTATGGAAAACCTAGAATCAAATCAATCAATATAGATGAAGAAACATAGAATAAATCTATTGATTTCCTTTCTTCTCTATATGTGGATTTTTCTTTTCGGCTATTTTTTCTGTAATAGCCTCTATGTGGATCGATGCCCTAGAAATGAATATAGGGCCTATTTATAGGTTAGAAACCATTGGAAGAAGATACGGATCAAAAACAAACTTTTCTGGAAAGTTTTACCGACGGCGATCCGGATTGGATTTGGCGATCCGGATTGCAGAACACAAAAGACGGTTTCCAGAAAATTGCTTGTTCGGGATCCGGATCGTAGTCCCCGATCCGGATCGTTCATACAGTTTTACCAAAACACATGTTCGGGATCCGGATTGCAGTTCCTGATCCGGATCGAGCAAGCAAACAGGTAAAACTGTGTTCGGGATCCGGATCATGAATGCTGCGATCCGGATTGAACCAGTGTATGAACGAACACCCTTCGGGATCCGGATTGCAAGCCTGATCCGGATCCTGAACATGTCCCATGTCCAGTTTTTGATGTTTAAGCAATTAAACATTCTTCCAGGTGTTTCTACACTATAAGAAGTATTCGGATCATCAAAATCTTTAGTTAAACGTACCTGATCCTTTTGAATTCTTCTTTCTTGAGATTGATGTATATGATCCAAAGTTTCTTCATCTTCAATCTTCAAGACTTAATACATTCACGAAATACGCCAACTCAAATTCCGTAACAAAAGGATTATGACCTGATTATCCTTTATCATCCCGGCAAGGCCAATGTTGTGGCGGATGCTTTGAGCAGGAGGACGAGTCTGAGCTTATTGATCTCGCAGCAGGAGCCGTTGGTCGAGCAGATGAGGCGGTTACAGTTAGAGGTAGTATCCCCTGGGGTCTCTGCTAGACTCATGTCTATGGTCTTACAGCCCACTCTGTTGGAGAGGATCAGGGGCACTCAGAGTGAGGACCCCACTGGACGAGGATCAGGACGCAGCTTCAGGCGGATCAGACAGGGAATTTTTCTATGGATAGCTCGGGAGCACTACGGTACAGGGACCGAGTGTGTGTGCCTATGGACCAGGAGATTAGAGATCAGATTTTGAGGGAGGCCCATTATACACCTTATACCATCCATCCTGGAGGTACTAAGATGTATAAGGACCTCAAGGCACAGTTTTGGTGGTCCGGAATGAAGCGGGACATTGGGAGATTCGTAGCTCATTGTTTAACTTGCCAGCAAGTGAAGGCAGAGCATCGAGTTCCTGCTGGTAAGTTGCAGAGTCTCCCAATTCCCGAGTGGAAATGGGACCACGTCACTATGGATTTTGTCACTTGATTGCCGAGGGCGCAGAGCGGGGTTGATGCGATCTGGGTTATTGTGGACAGACTCACCAAGTCGGCGCACTTCTTACCGGTTCAGATGACTTGGTCACTGGAGCGTTTGGCACAGTTATATCTGGATGAGATAGTGAGGCTTCACGGCATACCTGCTTCGATTGTGTCAGATCGAGACCCGAGATTCGTATCACGCTTTTGGGGGAGTTTGCATTCTGCATTGGGGACTCAGCTCAGGTTTAGCACCGCTTTCCACCCACAGACCGATGGACAGTCAGAACGCACCATACAGACCCTCGAGGATATGCTGAGAGCGTGCGTTATGGATTTTGGAGGAGGGTGGTACCGGCACTTATCTTTGGTTGAGTTCGCGTACAACAACAGCTATCAGGCGAGCATCCAGATGGCTCCGTTTGAGGCGTTGTATGGACGCAAGTGTCGGTCTCCCTTATATTGGAGTGACGTGGGTGAGAGGAGGACTTTGGGACCGGAGTTACTTTTGGAGGCAGAGGAAAAAGTCAGGATTATTCGCCGGCATCTTGAGACAGCCCAGAGTCGTCAGAGGAGCTACGCAGATACTCGACGGCGAGACCTGGAGTTTCAGGTTGGTGATCATGTCTTCTTGAAGGTCTCGCCCTCGAAAGGGGTCCGGAGATTTGGAGTACGGGGAAAGCTCAGTCCCCGCTTTATTGGACCCTTTGAGGTACTTGATAGAGTTGGTCCTGTGGCATACAGAGTTGCCTTACCCCCACGCCTGGCCGGAGTTCTTGATGTCTTCCACGTCTCAGCCCTGAGGAGATATGTTTTTGACCCGTCGCACGTGATTGACTTCACTTCGTTGGAGATCGGCGAGGACTTGGTCTACGAGGAGCGCCCGTTGCGGATTCTTGCTCGTGAGGTGAGGGAATTGCGCAATCGGGGCATTCCGTATGTGAAGATCTTGTGGAGCAATCATGAGGAGCGAGAGGCTACATGGGAGCTGGAGACAGAGATGAGAGACGCCTACCCCTTCTTGTTCGAGGCTTCTGATTGAGGTACGTCTGCTTTGTTTTTCCTTGTTTCGGGGACGAAACTTTTTTTTAGTGGGGGAGGATGTAGGATCCCTAAACTCCACATAGCTTTTTCCCGCATTTTCTCTGTGCTAACACCTGTTGATGGTGTATTCGGCCCATAGTCAAATGGGATGCCACAGATGGACCCTGTGAGCTTTGGCTTGTTGTGTTTGGCCTTCGGCTGTTTTTGCCGAATGTTAGAGAGGTTTTAGGCCAAAGCGGAGGTTTGTTGTGGTTTTCTGTCGATTTGGAGCTTTTCTGTTTGTCTGGGAGCCCATTCGGGGTGTTAGAGGTATCTGCGCGCTTCTTGGAACCAAGAAAACGACCCGGCGTGAAAAATGGATTAAGTTTACCTTTCCGGGAGCCCCCGGCAAATTTTGGAAGTGGATTTTGGCGAAACGGACGTCGTATTTGGAATCAGCGCGCGAAAACGGTCAAGATGGGCTATTTACTTGCTGTTTTTGAGCTGGCGGTTACTGTTCACGCCGGAACAGTGTCTCCGGCGATCGCCGGCGGCGGGCAGCGTCGGCGGGCGGCGGCGCAGCCTTGGGCAGGCGGCAGGCGGCGGCACGCGGCGCGGGCAGGGCGCGGGCAGGCGCCCGGGCGCGCTGGCAGGTGCGCGGTCCACGGCGTCGGCGTGCGCCAGTGCGGGGTGCCACGTGGCGGTGTCCGGTTGGGTGGTCCACGGCGCGCGGTCCACGGACCGTGGGCGTGGGTGCACGGTAGACCGGGCGGACACGTGGCGGCTGTTGGCTGGTTCGGTGTTGTGCTCCCGGTCCACGCAATGGGGTGGAGCCGGTGACCGGGGCAGGTGGCCGTACGGCGGGGCAGGTGGCCGTACGGGCGGGGGCAGGCGGCGACGTGCGCGGTGCACGGCGTGACGTGCGCGGTGCACGGGTTGCCGGGGCCACGTGGCGCGACGCCACTGGCGGGCGCAGGTGCGCCGGGTGCAGCGGGGCCGGGGGAACTGTGGATTTGGGCTACGTGGCGGGCCCGAATCACTTCGGGCTTGCACAGTAATGGGCCGGGCCCATTACTGTAGCAGCCCGAAAGATTCGGGCGCCCGAATTCCGGGACAAAATGGGAATTTTCCCAATTGTTCCAACTACACTATATATACCAACCCGAGCCCCCTTCTTTGCTTCTTTTCTCTCAACCCTTTCACCTTCTGCCCGAGCCCCCTTAAGCAAAGTTGTTCATCTCCAAGTTCTTGATCTACCTGCCAAGTTTCTGATTTTTGGAGGCACGAATCCCGAGGTTCCCCATTTTACGGTGCGGCGCGACGTTGCATTCCTGTGTTCTTCTTCGGCGCAGCGACAGTGTTTTAGCTCCCCTGGGCTACCCCGAGATCATTTTGCTGTGATTCTTGCGCCGGCAGACTCCTAAGAGGTAGGGCTTCATCTCTCGTTTTGATCGCGTCTTCCCGTTTCGAGGTTTTGGCATGGATCCCGAGGCAAACAGTGACCCCTTTTTCTATATGGATTTCCTTGACAGCAGCGGGGTATTTTGGCCATATCTTCGCGCACGAGCGTCAGACGGAAACGAGCTTGTACAACTTTTTCATCTACGGATTGTAAGGAACGCGCTCGTATTTTTCTTGGATTTTTCAGAGGATTATTTCGAGGTGAAAATCACTGTTTTCTCAGTAAACAGTGTGCAGTTTTTAACACAGATTTTTGTATGATGTACCCCTTTT
This sequence comes from Tillandsia fasciculata, assembly GCA_029168755.2. Classification (NCBI taxonomy): domain Eukaryota; kingdom Viridiplantae; phylum Streptophyta; class Magnoliopsida; order Poales; family Bromeliaceae; genus Tillandsia; species Tillandsia fasciculata. Next base: position 14,492,248 of record CM054943.1, on the reverse strand, counting down.
GCTGAATTTATATCTTGACTTACCGAACTCAGATTTGGGCGTGCAAGGTACCGTTGCGAAGCTATCGACGCGAGGATCGCCGTGACATTTTTCTTGGAATTTCCTGGGCACTTTCTGCAGGTGATAATTTAACAGTTTTGAATCCGATGTTGTATGTGATTATAAGAGCAATATTTGGGAGCCTAAGTGTATTTAGTGGACTTTGTATTGTACCAGGAGTATTACGGGTGTGCTGAATTTGTGGAAGCAAGGATTTGGAATTTGGTATTTTCATCTGTACGGATCCGGACAGTTCGCACTTCAGGTGGGTGGTTGTTGTACTCCTCTCCTTTGATATGCCCACTAGGAATATCAGAACGCCCCCACATTGTTGATGCTAATTGTTGATTGGTAGACTTGCATGCTCTAGGGAAATTAGTTAATTGTTAATTGATCCATGTGGAATTTGTGGTAGCATGATTACCTTAAATCAATCGCTTAATTATTCTGGACTGCATGTTTAGGGGCAGAATATAAATTGAGGACTGCAAAATGATGATTGTTCATATGTGACTGTCACCTTAGCCTTTATCCTCTAAACTGATTATTCTTGGAAAATGGACAAAATATTGAGACAATGCATGATTAAACGGGTCACTTAATTATGTCATCTTTTACTGCTATACTATCTTTTGGGACTTGACTTAGGAGAAACCATGCATTTATTCTTTTCTTCTCCTATTATTGATAGACTTGCGGCATAGTCGCTCGGGTTCGAGCGGGTGTTGGACAGTGTAGTCAGGTATTGGGGATTTGGGACAGGTTGGGCTTTTGACAGGGTGTTGCGGCGACCACGGATCTTGGGTGGTTGACCGGGTTGTACTATTGCATCAGATTGGGTGTTTTGGGGATCGGGCTTCCATTAGTGGACGGAGTTTCCTACTTTGATCATAGTCATGATCCAGTCCTGCTATTATAAAACAGTGGTTACAGAGATGCTTGTTACAGTGATACTTTACTCGTGTGGGTCGCTCCCCTCGAGTGCCACTCCGGAATAGGCTTTCCATGGTGCAGAGCGCCGGGCACCATGATGGGTTCTTGAGTTCGACAGCAGAGCAGGCAGTGCCAGTGTTCACTGGGGTCAGATTGGGTCATTTGACAGGCTTCTTGATACTGATGCATTACTTTCTCCATCCTTGTGGTTGGTCATGTAGAGGCATATTAGGGATAGCATTTTATCAGTTGCTTCATTTATCTGCACCCCCTCTTTCTTCTCCTTTCCCTTTTGCCTCTGATCACCTGGTGGGCATATCTGAGCTGAGGCTTTACCCACTAGGGGAGGCTACTGTTTATGGTAGTACTTACCCCCATTGTCTTTCTTGTTTCTTTCTTCCCCTTTGTTTTGCAGAGTGCTCTGCGGGAGTTGCTGGGCCTTCAGCAACTGATCGAGGTAAGCAGATTGCGGACTAGTTAGAGAGCCACCCGAGGGTTGTAGCTGTACATTTTGGGTACCTGGTCTCCTCAGACAGTTTTTGTTTACTTCTTTTTGGGTCTGGCTTCTGCCAGCTGTTTGTATTTTAGTGGTGAGCTGGGAGAGACATCTGTATTTTATTTCACTGTTGTACTCTTTACTTCCAGCTTCTGTCTGAGATACAGTAGTTTTAGTTTAGCTCTGATTATTTTTGCTCTTTTATTATTATTTCTTATATCTGAGCAGGTTACCGACGCTTCGTGTATGTAGGAAATACCGCATGCACGGCGGATCTGTAGACGGGCTCGGGTTCTGGTTTACACCCGGGGCGTGACATAGATAGAGGCACGGTAGCTGTTGAGAGTCTCCAGTTTTCGTATTTCAGTCCTTACGACTTTGGTTGTTTTATGTCTCTTGAGGACTTAGTGGGCAGACCGTCAGGTCTGGCGGTGGTACCCACTGAGAACTCCCTTTTTGGTGTAGTTCTCACACCCTTTGGGGATTTTCCCCCTCCTTTTTCCTTCCTCTCCTTTGTTTTGCAGAGTCTTAGCGGGGGTTGCTGATTCTGCGGTTGTTGATCGAGGCGAGGGAGTCGCGTGCTAGATCCCTACCCGTCGTTGGAGAGTAGCGGTACCCCTTCGGAGGAGATCTTCAGTAGATTAGTTATTTTATTTTCCTCTTTTGAGAGACTGATGTAGTGAGGATATATTATGTATTGAGAGACTGTACACTGATGTATTTATTTGAGATACCTCCCGTTTGAGTTCAGAGCTTGTATATGAGGATGTTGTTTGATTATTATTTTTGGGAGACGGACATTTTTGTACTATTTCCAGTTGTACAGTGATTGATTTTAGTTATACAGCAGGTTTTTATTTATAGCTCTGATATTATGTTTAGCTGTAATACTTTTCTTGCATGTAGTACGCTTCGCCTATGCAGGTTGGCATAGGTGGCGGATCTGTCGGCGAGCCCGGGTCGCAGTTTTGACCCCGGGGCGTGATAGATTAGGTTGGTATCAGTGCCTAGGTTGTAGGTCATGGTGGACTTAGAAACCCTAGGCTTATGGTTTGACCCTTGGTTGACTTCGTGAGAGTCGTGACTTTTAGCGAGAGTCCTGATTGAGTTTTATACCTCTCCCAAGGGACGGGAGGAGTGATTAGCATGTTTATTCTTCTAAGTGATTATGTTGACTGCAGACAACATAATGCTGTGGAATGGGTGACATGCTTTAGACTTTCGCTGGATTGGGTCGAGCGCTGTTGTGTGCTGTTTTGTGGTTTCGTCGTGGCGAGCTATGTCTCCCCGACTCTGGGTTTTGACCCGTGTGCATCCTGTCATAGTAGTTGAGCTTGAGCAGTTGGTTTTGGGCCGGATACCCGGATTGAGGTCAGAGAACTCCGGACCCAGATGATAGTATTGTCAGAGGCTTATCAGCGGCGGAGCGAGCAGCTGGTTTTGTGACATAATTGTTGGAGCAGCGGGCAGCTCGACAGTGCTTCCTTATGAGACCACCCGGTTGCAATATCCTCAGGGGCGGGAATTTCTGTGGCACCGATGGAGTGAGTAGCCCCCTCTGTGCCAATGTTTAGTGCCGAGGCACCGAGGCAGGGGGGATAGTTGACAGCTGGTGAGCTGAGGGGACGTGATCGATCTATTGAGCCAGATTTGGCAGATGAACCTCCCCGACTCGTAAGATTGAGTTTGGAGCCTTTGGAGGCAGAGTCGTGGTTGGTGGTGATGGAGTGATCAATTGAGAGCCTCCCCGTGCCAGAGAGTTTAAGCAGTTGTTGAACTGCGCGCTTCAGGTTTCGAGGGACGAGGCGCATAGGATATGTGAGACTGGGAGTGGATTGCGCCAGGACACCTTTCAGTTTATTCAGTCCCTCCGTTATAGGTTTTGACGTCTCGTTGGTGTAGCCGTTGTGTTTGGAGCGTGGCGTTATAGTTCCTTTGGATGGGGATCTGCCGCCAGGGGCGAGTTTTGGGTATTGGCGCTTGGAGTCGGGTGACAGAGGACAGATCGACCGGCAGAGGCATTTCTGATTTCTTTTTCCAGGATAACGAGTTCCCGAGGTGCCGGAGATCGGGTGGACCCCGATGGCAGCATCAGTATCTATATCGGAGTGGCGCAGCGGTAGCGTGGATTTGTTATCTGCGGAGGACCTTATTCGTCGCCTCAATGTGATCAGAGACAGAGGTCGTGCTCCCTTGTGGATAGTCCTGATTTTCAGGCAGATTGAGCGACAACCACTTGCTTTGAGCGGATGAATCTGTGCCGCCCGGTTGGAGGGCACCACGGTAGTGGATCGAGTGTCGCAGGTGGGATTTCACCACAGCAGTCGGAGTTAGAGCATGTTTCATTCTTGCCTGGACTAGAGGCAGATTTGTTACCACGTGCACTAGAGGTACAGGTTCCTGTTGTTGTTGTGCATGTGGAGGAGGCTTTTGGATCATGTCCAGTGCGGCCGAGACCGCGAGTTACCGGCAGAATTATTGGAAATTGTAGCAATTCGGTGTTTCGACCCTGTGCTTGAGATTGATTGGCACAATGCCATAGAATGTTTGACTGCGGCGAGAGAGGACTTTGATCTTCGGCAAGGCGGACAAGAGGAGGCTTGCTTGTTGAGATTGTTAGAGCACACAGGTTTTAACGACAGTGTGAGAGGTGCTTACGGCGGCACCGGGACTCAGGGATATCCTTGTTGCTCATGAGATCCCGGGTGTGATTTCACCTGAGCTGTTGATAATGCCGCCGGTTAGGGAGATAGAGATTGCGTTGGACGTGGTTCGAGGAACCGCGCCACCCTCGACAGCACCTCATTGGATATCGCCTGTAGAGCTGAGAGAGCTGATGGCGCAGTTGCAGGATTTGATGGATCGAGGGGTCTGTTTGACCTAGTGCCACGCCGTTGGTATACGGTAGTGATGCCACGCCGTTGGTATACGGCGGTGATGCCACGCCGTTGGCATACGGTGGTGATGCCACGTCGTCGATACACGACTGTGAGGGTCCTTTTATGGTTCGAGTGTAGACAGGTCCGAGCGGTATCTAGGACCTTTTGATGGAGTTATACTCCGGCAGTTAGTGTATGATGCGAGTACCTACTTGGAATTAGACAGCCGAGGACTTCGCCTAGATGGCGTTCAGGATACGGTAGGGGCATTATGAGTTTATAGCGAGGCCCAATGGAATGACGAATGCCCTGTTGACTTCAAGATCTGAGGAATTGTATGTCGTAGTTGTGCTTGGACGGACTGGGAGTAGTGTTTCCCGAGGATATTTTGATTTACTCCCAGAGCGACTTGGAGTACGAGGAGCGCTTGTGGATGTGCTACCATGCCTGTGTGGATGAAGCTGTATGCCAAGTTATTGAGGTACAAGTTTTAGCTCCAAGTGCATGCCTTCTTGGGTCACCTTATTCTGGCCATCGGAGTGGCGGTGGAATCCGACCAAATGGATGTTATTCGAGTTTGGCTGAAACCAACATTTATCCTTGAGGTGAGGAGCTTCTTAGACTTGGCAGTGCCAGGAGAGCATGGCCAATGGATAATGAGACTGATGCCAGCGCCAATGCTAGTGTTTCCAGTGTTGGGAGATGGATTTGTGTGTTTTAGTGATGCCTCCCATTGTGGCTGTAGAGTTACCGTGGGTTGATTTTCGGTCCACACTTTATTAGTCCAACCCTATGAGTATTGAGGCAGGACGAACCGCTGTTTTGCAGGCAGCTTCGATCCTATAGTTGAGCCTTTCAGTACGTCTATTACTTCCAGCTTTGATTGATATACCTGGGCGTAGGCCATGCCTGCTTGGCTATCAGTCCTGATTACTCAGCATTTCTGTTCTATACTATATGATAGATTAAGATTTCAGCTTCAGTTTACAGTTTCTACCATGCGGCATCAGTGGAGCCTACAGCTTTCAGTATCTTGGGTGGGATTTACGTGGATTGTCGTTATTGGTTCGGATTTTTGATCGCGAGTTTGGGCATCAGCATTATGATCGCCTTTTGAGCCAATTTTCAGTCCCGTTCATTGACGGTTTGGTCCCCGTCAGGGTGTCCTTTATTAGTTGAGAGATCGACTTCGACCCGTGGGTCCATTGGGGTTATGTTGGCACGTTGAGTGACCAACTGTGTCATGAGATTGTGTCTCTTGAGGATCCCTTTTGAGGGTAGCCCGCGGTTGAGTAGCCCACTCGGGTGATTTTGGATCGGGAAGTAACCGAGTGAAGACCCCAGCTTATTGGATAAATGTGTGCGTACGCTTCGGGTCGCCTTGTTGAGATTGGCACCAGGATGCGGTTTGGTGCGTGTTGCACTGGTGGTTATTTTGTCTCCCCTAGCTTTTGATGGAGCCTCTGTATTGTTTCACGTCTCGGCTCAGGAGTGTTTTGCTTTTGGATCCCTCGCCCGTGATTGACTCACACCATTTGAGCGCTAAGAGTGTTTGGAGTACGAGGAATGCCCGTTGCGAATTCTGGCTCGAAAGATGAGGGAATTGCACAATCGGGCCATGCCGTACTGGGTATTGTTGTTTTTGGGAAGTGATCACGGGGAGTGAGTGGTGTTTGGGGAGCGAGAGGCATTATTGATGGATACCTACCCGTGGTATTTGTGACTCCTGGTGGATTTGAGCTAGTTTCGAGGATGAAACTTTATTTTAGTGGGGGAGGATGTGAAGACCCGAAATTCCCACTTATGGAGCACTGTTGCATCTACAGCTTCTGGAGGCCTATGTGGCGCGTCGGCGGGGTTTGTGCACAATTTGGACACAAGTGGGGGACTTCGGGCTTAAATGGATCACGTGGGTGATCAGATGGCCCCGTCGAATGCTTAGAAGTGTTTTGCGCGCAATGGATATTAAAATTGGGCTCAGCGCGAAGTTTGGACAAAAGAACATCTTTCCAGATGCCTTCGGCAATTTTTAGAGTTGGAATTTGGCAAAATGGACTTCGGATTTGGATTCAGCGCGCGAAAATGATGAAAATGGAATACCTACTTGCATTTTTCGGAGCTCGGATGACCTGGCACGGATTTCGAGGCGCCTTGACACTGTTCCGGCGGCCGGCGGGCAGCGGCGGCGGCGGCGGGCGGCGGCGGCAGCGGCGGAGCGCGGCGGTGCAGGCGCGCGGGCAGGTGCGGGCAGGTGCGCGGTCCACCGCGGAGGCATGCACCGGGCGCGGGCCACGTGGCGGACCCCGGTTGGCCGGCGCAGCGGGCGCGGTCCACGGGAAAAGCGCGGTGTACGGTGAACCGGTGGGTGGACACGTGGCGCGCACTGGTTGGCCGATCCACGTGCGCTCGGTCCACTGAGCAGGTGCGGCCGCCTCGGGGCGCGTGCCTGGCAGGGGGGGCGCAGGCGGCGCTGGCAGCGCGCACGTGGGCGTGGCAGCGATGTGTTGACCAAGTGGTTGCCACGTGTCGATCCCTCGTTGGTCCACGTGTCGAGCGGTGAGGGGCCAATCTTGCTGTAGCCTGTTTGGTGGGCTACGTGGGCTCCTGTGGGTGATCCGGGCTTGCACAGTGTTGGGCCGGGCCCAACACTGTAGCAGCCCGAACCTTTTCGGGCGCCCGGAAACCGGGACAAATCCGGTATTATTTGAATTGTTTCTGGAGCCTATAAAAGGGACCCGAGCTTCTTCTTCTTCCCTTCTTTTTGCGTTTCTAAGCTTCGAACCGCCTGGAAGTCTTCAGCAAAGTTGCTCCCCTACTTGTTGCGCACCCTCTGGAGGATTTCTAGGATTTTTGGTGGCACGCTTATCGAGGTTTCCATTTTTACGGCGCGGCACGACGCTCGTCCTTTTGGGTTCCCCTTCGTCGCGTTTCGGTACGCGAGCTCCCCCGGCCTACTCCGACCTCCGTTTCAGGAGATTCTTGCGCCGTTGGATCCGCGACTGACAGAGCTACGATCTTGGTATTTTCTGCTTCCCCTAGTTTCCCGCTTTTCGAGGAGTTTTTCTATGCTTACTGGGACCCCATTTTCTGATGGAATTTCTGGACAGCGACACATTGCCAGATTTTTATCTCCGCAACCGGGCATCAGTTGGAGACGTGCTTATATACTTTTTTCATCTACTCGACGCAAGGATTATCACAGTATTTTTCCTGGATTTTTGTGAGGCTTGGCCGAAGGTATATGTTTTCCCCCTTATCTGTGCATGGGATTACAGTTATGTTGCTGTGTGGATTTGCGCACCCGTGTTGTGGAATTTGTAACTCGGCCTACGGGGCTTGGAATTTGACGTGCAGGTACTCGTTTCGAAGGTATCGACGCGACGATCGCGACAGTATTTTTGTGGGATTTTTCAGAATCCGTTCTGTAGGTGAAATCTGCACATCTTTGGGGCTATTTTCGCAGATTGTGTATACTTGGAATATTTTTTGGATAAAGTGTAACGTTGAACCTTATTGTTGTACCCAGGGATGTTTGCAAGTGTTGCTGGACCCGTTGGATCTGAAGACTCTGATTTCGGGGTACTTTCAGCTGTTTGGAACCGAGGCTTTCGCGACTTGTACCGAGGATGCAGTTTCGGCAGAATTTGGACTCTGAGCGTCTGCACTCTTCACCGACCTCAGGTTTGCCTTGGTTTAAGCACTTTAGGTGGGTAAACTTATTAATGGTAACTATTTAAGGGAATGGCAGGGTTTATATGCACGTTATGCCTTATGGGAGGTGTAATAGTGGATGTTCATGTATTGTTAGGATAAGCTTACCTGTGGGAATGTCACCCTCTATGATTGATAGCATGCCTAATTTAATGTACAATCAATATGAGCGAGAGGTAAGTATGGAAACGGCCTAGATCATGGGATTGATGCTTTCCTGATAATTGTACAAGTTTGTTGAACTAGATGATGTAGAGATCATACATGGTTATTCATTGGCCTATTTATACGAGATTGGTATATCATAGTAGGAATACTGTAGTATGCTTTGCAACTATATGTTTTATTCTCTTATATCATTTCCGAGGACAAAAGCATGCTTGTATGGACATATAGTTAGGCCACCTTTTCCTACTACACTATTTATTGGAAATTGACTTAGGAGAAACCATGCTTTTCCTTTCTCCTTCTTTGTTAGTCAGGTGGTCAGTGTTGCTCGGGTTCGAGCATGGGTCTGGATAGTGTAGTCGGGACTTTGTGTCTGGGACAGGTTGGATTAGTTGTGGGGCTTTGCGGCAACCGCGGATATTGGGCGGTTGACCGGATGCTTATCTATGCACCAGATTGGGTATCGGCTTTCTCTAGTGGATGGAGTTTCCCACTTATCGTTTAGTTGCATCCGACTGAGGTCGAGTCTTTCTTTAGTGGTTGAGTTTTCCCACTTTGATCAGATTTGTGATCAAAGTCCTGCTATACAGAGATACTTGTTACAGAGATACTTTACTCGTGTGGGTCGCTCCCGTCGAGTGCCACTCCGGAGGTAGGCTTTTCGAACCCAGCCTTGTGTGCCGGTCTGATACTTATTTTGGGATGCGAGCCGTGCGGGCCGATCCCGCGGTTTCGAGCCTTGTGTGCAGATTCCGCTGAGCAGGCAATGCCAGTTTTACTGGTGGCACTAGATTGGGTTTATTACAGATATTTGCCTTATTGTTGAACTCGTGTCAGGGGGACCGAGTGGAGTCTAGTAGCTATGTGTAGACCAGTGCCAGTGTTGTTGGGAACTGTTGGGGGTTTGATGGTGGTCCCAAGGTCATTGTGAGTTGTTGACCGTTGTGCGAGAGGCTTGGTGATCTTGAGTTTATCCGTTCTGAGAGAGAGCGTGGATTTTGACTATAGCCTGCATGAGCCACTACTCGATAGCGAGTTAGTCCGTTTGGACGCCCTACGTAATTCCTGCCCGTCAGCGGGAGGTGGTTGTACGTGGGCGCAGGTTTGACTGGACCCGATGTGGCAGTCAGCTCGATTGGGTCGATTGTGCACTTCATGTGGTAGTGGTTGCATACCATTATCTGGTTCTCCCCTTTTGAGCATTTAGATAGAGGCACGGTAGCTGTTGAGAGTCTCCAGCTTTCGTATTTCAGTCCTTACGGCTTTGGTTATTTTATGTGTGACGCCCCACTTCCCAGGAGGTCACCCATCCTAGAACTACTCTAGCTCTAGCACGCTTAACTCTCATGTTCCTCTTGGATCTTGCTACCATCCAAAATGCTATAGCCGGGTTAGAGATTTAGTCCTATTATATCTTTTATATGGAGGACTAATCCAAATTCCGGGGGTGTCACATTCTTCCCCCCTTTAAGCCCTGACGTCCACGTCAGGCTCAAGCACACTCACAAGCACCAGGCGATGTGAGACTCGTCTCGCTAGCCTTAGCCGACCTTGTGACGAGCTGCACTCCACTCACAACGGTCATTAGCCGGGGAGCCTCGCTCTACCCGCTATATAACCCTAGCTCAACCGAGACTCATCTCACATTTCCGGCTGGTGAATGTCTCTGATACCAACTGTGGCGCCCCACTTCCCAGGGGGTCACCCATCCTAGAACTACTCTAGCTCTAGCACGCTTAACTCTCATGTTCCTCTTGGATCTTGCTACCATCCAAAATGCTATAGCCGGGTTAGAGATTTAGTCCTATTATGTCTTTTATATAGAGGACTAATCCAAATTCCGGGGGTGTCATATTATGTCTCTTGAGGACTTAGTGGGCAGACCGTCAGGTCTGGCGGTGGTACCCACTGAGAACTCCCTTTTTGGTGTAGTTCTCACACCCTTTGGGGTTTTCCCCCTCCTTTTTCCTTCCTCTCCTTTGTTTTGCAGAGTCTTAGTGGGGGTTGCTGATTCTGCGGTTGTTGATCGAGGCGAGGGAGTCGCGTGCTAGATCCCTACCCGTCGTTGGAGAGTAGCGGTACCCCTTCGGAGGAGATCTTCAGTAGATTAGTTGTTTTATTTTCCTCTTTTGAGAGACTGATGTAGTGAGGATATATTATGTATTGAGAGACTGTACACTGATGTATTTATTGGAGATACCTCCCGTTTAAGTTTAGAGCTTGTATATGAGGATATTGTTTGATTATTACTTTTGGGAGACGGACATTTTTGTACTATTTCCAGTTGTACAGTGATTGATTTTAGTTATACAGCAGGTTTTTATTTATAGCTCTGATATTATGTTTAGCTGTAGTACTTTTCTTGCAGGTAGGACGCTTCGCCTATGCAGGTTGGCATAGGTGGCGGATCTGTCGGCGAGCCCGGGTCGCAGTTTCGACCCCGGGGCGTGACACCAAGTGTTTCTACATGATAAGAAGTATTCGGATCACCAAACTTATTTAGTTAAACGTACCTGATCCTTTTGAATTCTTCTTTCTTGAGATTGAGGTATATGATCCAAACATCTTCATCTTCAATCTTCAAGACTTAAACACATTCACGAAATACGCCAAAACAAATTACTTAACACCCTCGAGTGCCACTCCGGAGTTGGGCCTATTACTTTGCTATCGCGACTTGTCGACGCAGTCCTTCTGGCTGGGCCAGTTTTGGCAGTCACGAACGCCCTACGTAAGTCCAGTCCTCCGTGGATGTAATGGCAGTAGGTGGGCGCAGGTTTGACTCGACCCCATGTGGCAGTCACTGTGATTGGGTTGATTGAGTATTTGGGTTAGAGTCGATGCATCATTTTCATCTATATCACCCTTTGAGCATTGTAGATAGAGGCATGATAGCTGTAGACTCTTTCCATCTTATATTTTAATTATTACAGATTTCCTGTTATCTTATGCTTCTAGTAGACTTAGTGGGCAGACCGTCGGGCTTGGTGGCGGTACCCACTGAGAACTACGTGTTGGTGTAGTTCTCACACCCACTAGGGGTTTTTCCCCCTCCCCTTCCTCTTTCCTCTTCTTTGTTTTGCAGAGTTTTCTGCAGGTATTGCTGATCCTTCTGTTGCTGACCGAGGTGAGGGAGTCGCGAGCTAGTTCCATACCCGTCCGTGGAGTATAGCTGTACCCCCCCTTTTTGGAGCTTAGTAGTACAGTCTGCTTGATTATTGTTGTTTGTTTACTTTTGATAGTTTTATTTTTGAGAGACTTTTGTAGTGAGGTTCAGACTTGTACTTTTGGAGTTGTATTATTTCTTATTTCAGTAGTTTACTTTTCAGCTCTGATATCTGTATAGCTATAGTATCCTTCTTTTTGCAGGTTAGACGCTTCGTCTATACGGGACTTCCCGTATGGGCGGCGGATCTGTTGGCGGGCCCGGGTCACAGTTTCCACCTCGAGGCATGGCACGCACTTTTTAGTAAGCATAATTTGTTCCATCGAAGAACAGTGGTCTATTGATGTTTCCACCTTAAACCATTGTTTACAACCTTATTCCCGCTCTCATACCACTTGTGGGTTATGTTAATAATGGATCTGAATAGAGGAAAAACCACATAGAGGGGGGGTGAATAGGTGTAAACAATAAACACACCAAATCGTTGCGTAAAAAATAACCCAATGCGGAAAAGTAAATAAAGTACGCAAAATTTTACGTGGAAAACTCCATCACATGAGTAAAAAACCACGGGACCGATAACACGACGAAATCTACTAAGATTAAGCACGTACAAGGTGATTTACCGTAACACTACGACTCAACCTTTTCCATACGCTCTAAGTAGATCTTCTCCGCTCGCTCCTCAACGCTCCTCGAATCCAGGATTTGCGTCCAACGCTGAATCCACTACGTCCAACGTCGAATCCACGACGTCCAACCGAATCCACGGTCTTCACCAATGATGTAGCATGTATCAATCACACGAACGTACCTCGCTCCGAATCCACGAGAGCGGTAGCACCTTGAATCCACAAGGCCACACGAATCCACGCGCCAATTTTGGGAAATCGTTGTTTGTTTATTGGTGATGATAATCCGCCGAATACTTAGATCATAGATAGACAAGAAATTACCATCTAAGTATTCACCAATTTGATTCTACAAGAAATAGGAGTTTGGAAACCCTAGAATCAAATTGAACAATATAGACGAAGAAACATGAAATTAATCGTGTTTTTCTTTCTTCTCTATATGTGTGGATTTTTTTATATTTTCTCAGTTTCATTCGGTTACCCTAGATGTGAAATTATGATTTATTTATAGTTTAGAAACCTTTGGAAAGAGATAAGCATAAAAAACTGACTTAACATAATTTTTCTCGCACGGCGGTCCGGACTGGATTTGGCTGATCCGGACTGTCGTCCTTTTTCAGCAAATTTCCTGAAAAAACAGTTCGGGGTCCGGACTGGAATTCTCTGATCCGGACTGTTCATGCGATTTCAGCAAATAGTTCGGGGTCCGGACTGACTGGGGACTGTTCCGGACTGGAGTTACGCATGAACTCAACTCTGTTCGGGGTCCGGACTGGAATGTCCTGATCCGGATCCTAAACACTCAAATTGTCTAGTTTTTTATTTTTATGCAATAAAGAATATTCCAAGTGTTTCTAAACTACAAGAATGTATTCGGATCACCAAAATTATTTAGTTAAACGTACCTGATCCTTTTGAATTCATTCTTCTTGAGATTGATGTATATGATCCATAATTCTTCATCTTCAATCTTCAAGACTTAGAACACTTCACGAAATACGCCAACACAAAATCCTTAACACAACATACATCCCACAATGACTTGACCTCTCGGCCCACTACCCGGGTAAGGAAACTCTATGTCCAGAAAAGATACAAAGTGTGGGATGTCTAAAGCATAAAAGAACCTAGCCCAAGTGAAGGTTCTCTACTAGTCTGGTTAACATGCAACATATGACGGGGTGCTAGGTCAAGTTCCAATAATAGCATAATGTAACTTAGCATAAAATAGGAAACATCATCTCGCACAAGCATGCTTTCTATTTCATCTAGCATAAAGTGAACATAACCATTTACAACATGCGAGATCTCAAATCCACCAAAACATGTACAGTAAATTAAGTAAGCATTAATCCACATGATCTAAGCCATTTCTCATGCTTACATCTCAATCCTATAGATTATGCATTAAATTATGCATGCTATCAACCACAGAGGGTAGCATTCCCTTAAGTAAGCTTTCATTAACCATAATCATTGATATCCAATATTGCAAGTTTTCATAAGACATAACATGGATATTTATCTTGCAATTCCTCATACCATTACCATTACTAAGCTTACCTCTCAATCATATATTGGTACACTAAACATGCATGCATTCTATCAAATAGAATTGGAGAACCGTCCACCGGTTCTGGAGACGAAGCAACCCACCTGGATGCGCGCATCGATTCGAAATCCAAAAGAGCCGAAACTGAACATGGATACTCCTCAGGTTCCCACGATTTCAACGAGTCCAAAAACACCCAAAAACTCCTCCCGGTCACTGAGATACAAGCAAAACACTGCGGTAAGCACAAATCCCCAAAATCACAACTCTGCAGAAAAATAGTCCGGAAGAAGTCAAAATATAACCTTCGAAATGTCCTCCAAAAATTCCAATAAAAATACGGTTGTGTTCCTTACGAAGTGTAGATGTCGATCGAGTCCTTAAACTCCCAAATCCGATATCTGTAGGTCGAGAAAAGGCAAGAATACTCCACCGCTGTCCAACACATTACAGCAATAAAAGGGGTCAAAAGATGCCTCGAAAACCTCACCAAAAACTTGAAACAGAGCGAAGTGATCAACACGGAAATCGAAGACGTACCTCTCGTGAACACGCTGGCACAAAAATCGGCTCAAAACTCCATCGGGGTGGTCCAGGGGACCTCGCGGACTGAAATGCGACGGAAGAAGCCATAATCGAAGGAGCATCGAAGCGTGCCGTGTCGCAGAAAACATCGATGCTGCGGCCTCCAAAAATTCCTGGGATAACGAAAATCGAAGAAAACCTGATGAAGAACCTCCCTGCCGAAGATAGGCTCAAGAGGGCTCGGGAAAAGCCCTCTAAAGAGGACACAAATGGGCTATTTATAGCCTAAGCCCACCAACACAAGGGAATCCGGATTCGGGCGCGGGATTCGGGCGCCCGAATCCGGCCCGGCCCACTACTGTGTGCGCCCGAATCACCCACGACGCACCATGAGGCCTGCTCCGCGCCCCGCGCTCGCGCACCAGCCAATCGCGGCGTGCCGCGTGGCAGCGCGGTCCACGGCGGGGTGCACGCGCCGCGGTCCACGGCGGGGTGCACGCGCCGCGGTCAGCGCCGGGCCAGCCGGGTCGCTCCGCCCACTAATGGGCGGGCGACATGTGGCCTGGCGCGGTCCACCGTGCGCCGTGCCCCGCGCGATTGGCGCCTCGACTCCCGCGCCGCCGCCCGACCAATGGGAGCCCGCCACGTGGCATCCTCCGCGTTGGCTGTGCCCGGTGCATGCCCAATTCCCATGGAGCGACTTGCCCGTAGCCGTGCCCGCGCCACCGCGCTCCGCCACCTGCCCGTCGCCGCCGGCGCTACCCCGGCTGCCGGAACAGTACCACAAGCCTCGAAATCTGTATTTGGGCATCCGGGCTCCGAAAAATATAAGTAAATAGTCCACTTTCATCGTTTTCACGCGCTAAGTACAAATTCGATGTCCGTTTTGCCCAATTCCACTTTTAAAATTCGTCGAAGGTATCCAGACAGGTATTCTTAATCCAAATTTCGCGCTGGGTCCAATCCTGAGATCCGATTTGTGCACAACCATCTCCAACACACATCATAGGCCTCCAGAAGTCACAATTCACCCAGCAAAACCACCGTGAAGATTCAGGTCATCACATCCGAGTCTCCACACGTTTTCTCTTCTCGGCCTTCCTGTCACGCCCCGGGGTCGAAACTGCGACCCGGGCTCGCCAACAGATCCGCCACCTATGCCAAACCCGCATAGGCGAAGCGTCCCACCTGCAAGAAAAGTGCTACAGCTAAACAGATATCAGAGCTGAAAGATAAAACAACTATAAAATTAAAAGCAATGGTCAGAACAACTGGAAATAAAGGTACAAAGTCCAACTCCCATACATGATCATCATATAATAACCTCAAATACAGAACCCCAACTCAAACAGGGAGGTAATCCTGAATAGATAAATGATACATCAATGTACAGCCTCTCAGTACAAGTGAAATCCTCATAATACATCAGTCTCTCAAAGAGAAAGAAAATAAAATACTAATCTACCGACTGTACTGAAGATCTCCTCCGAAAGGGGTACCGCTACTCTCCAAAGATAGGTAGGGATCTAACTCGCGACTCCCTCGCCTCGGACAGCCACCGCAGAAACAGCAACACCCGCTAAGACTCTGCAAAACAAAGGAGAGAAGGGACAAAAAAGGAGGGAAAACCCCCAACAGGTGTGAGAACTACACCAAAAGGGAGTTCTCAGTGGGTATCGCCACCAGGTCCGACGATCTGCCCACCAAGACTACAAGAGGCAAAAGATAATCAATGTAGTAAAACTGAAGAAAGAAGCTGAAGACACTCTACAGCTACCATGCCTCTATCTAAATGCTCAAATGGGGAACTCTGATCAAGATATGCAACACTCGCACGAGAGGTGCTCACTCTACCCAATCGAACTGACTGCCACATCGGGTCCAGTCAAACCTGCGCCCACCTACAACCACCTCCCGCCAACGGGCAGGAATTACGTAGGGCGTCCAATCGGACTAGCTCGCTATCGAGTAGTGGCTCATGCAGGCTATAGTCAAAATCCATGCCCTCTCTCTCAGTACGGATAGACTCAAGATGCTCAACCTCTCACACAATGGTCAAAGAACTCACAACGACCACGGGACCACCGTCAAACCCCAAACGGTTCCCAACAACACTAGCACTGGTCTACACACAGCCACTAGACTCCACTCAGTCCCCCTGACGTGAGTGTAAAAGTAAAAGTATCCGCCTGAATAGACCCAATCGATGGACCAGTAAAACTTGCACTGCCTGCTAAACTCATCTGTGGGAGTACTGACCGACTCCTGTTATAATGTACCGGATTTTCGACGCATATAATAAATCTAAATAAAAATGGTATGAAATACTATTTTTATGAAAGTTAGAGAAGTGAGGATGATGTGGAAGCGAATTGGGCCGAAATCGGATTAAAAATGCGAGATTTAGAATTTTAATTAAAAAAGTGGGCCCAGATTTTTAGCAGAAAATTCACAAAGTCAGAAAATTCTGAGAAAATTCTGGGAGCTCCGTAATATTGTTTTAAGGCCACAGTAAAAATTTTGCGTTGATCGGACACCCGGATTGCGAGAACGGGGTCCGCCAGCGATTTTTGATACAGCGAGGCTTTTGGTGACCCAGAAATGGCCAAACTCAGTAAAAATACTTGTAACATATTTCAAATGTAATTACAAGTGAGTTGTAAGCATTTCGAATCGACGCAGAGGCCGTTGAGTCGAAAAGTGAGTTGTAAGTTGAGAATTTGAAGTTTCAAATTCTAAAGCTTAAGTTTGCCGATTTCTGGAAAGTGGCGAAACTCAGCAAAAATGCTTGTAACACATTTCAAATGTAATTACAAGTGGGTTGGAAGCATTTTGAATCGACGAAAAAGCCGTTGAGTCGAAAAGTGAGTAGTAGTTGAAAGTCGAAGCTTCAAGCTTGTAAAATTTAAGCCCACGTTCGCCGAATTCGCAAAATGGCGAAATGCGGCGAGAAGACTTGTAACATATTTTAAATATGATTACAGTCGAGTTCGGTGTGTTTCGGGCTGACGCGAAGGGCATCGGGTCGAAAAGTGACTTGAACCCCGAGGACTTAGCAAATTATGGAATTTCTGAAATTTGTGATCACGAAGCTTTTTCGGGGCTCTCTTTCGAGGACTTAGAGTGGCCCAAAAATTTAAAAGAAATCGTGGGGTGTCTCACAAAAGTTTTCTGAGTAAGAGGGGTGAAAATCCTAGGTGAGCGATTAAGAAAAAATTGGAGAACGAAGCGAAAAAAAATGCTTCGTGAATTCTGAAACTGCAGTTTTTGACAGTGCAGTTGATCGCGAAGCTTTTTCGGGGCTCTCTTTCGAGAGCTTAGAGTAGTCCAAAAATTTAAACAAAATGATGGGAAGTTTAAGAAAAATTTGTAGAATAAAGGGGAGAAGAAAAATTTTATTTTCGATCTTCCAGCTGACGGCAAAGTGCAGTGAAAAGAGGGTACTCAAATTTGCTCACTGCAGGAAAACTGCAGCATTTTAAAGGGTATTTGAGTAAAATTTGGGTTAAGTTGGGGGCTTTTTGGTAAAATCACCCCTTTCCCCCACCTACCCCCTGCAGAGAGTAAATACTCTACTCTCTCCTCTCTTTTGAAACTCACTCTCTCTCTCTCTCTCTCTCTCTCTCTCTCTCTCTCTTTTCTGCTGGAGCAGGAAACGAAAGAAGAAGAAGAAGAAGAAGAAGAGAAAGAGAAGAAGAAGAAGAAGAAGAAGAAGAAGAGAAAGAGAAGAAGGAGAAGGAGAAGAAGAAAAAGAAGAAGATGATTGATCCTCTTCCTTTACCTCTCAGTTTTTCTCTCCAGAAAAAGGAAGGTGATTCTCTCTTTCTCTCTCTCTCTCCCTTTTTCATTCTTTCTTCTCTCTTTTATGCAGGCTTGGCAGCAGCTGGGGCTGCTGCTGCTTGCCAAGCAGCTGTAATTGCCGCAGCTGCTGCTGCCTAGCAGCAGCAGCTGCCTTAGTTGGCCAAGCTGCTGCTGCAGCTGCTGTTGCAAGCTGCAGCAGCAGGGGGGGGGGGGGTTCAGCTGCTTATGCAGCTGAATCAGCTGCATAAGTAGCTGCTAGAAGTGGCTGCCTGGGCAGCAGCTTTGCAAGCTGCTGCCCAGCAGCAGAATTTTACAAGAAGAAAAAAAAAAAATAAGAGAAGAAAGGAGAAAGAAAAGAAAAGGAAGAAAAGAAGAAGGAAGAAAGTTCCTTTTTCCTTCTTCTCTTTTCTTCGATGAGCAAAATCAATAGTTGATGGTACTTTGCTCAATGTGAACTTCTCTCAAATTTTTGAAGAAGAATGAAATGATGAAAATTTGCTGATTTTTGCCAATGTGCGAAACCATTAATTGGGGAAATTGCTCAAATTGAGCTTTTCTCAAATTTTTGAGAGCATTTTGACCCCGGATCGAGTTGAGCAAGTTTCTTTTTGGCAACATGCCATGGGATGATTATTCTCCCCTCATTTTCATGAACCAATAAAAAGTTAGCCTTTTGGTGGGGAAAATGACCGAATAGGGATTTTTTTCCTTTAAGTTGTCAAAAGGGGATTTAGCTTTGAAATGTTTATGGATTTAGTAAATCATGAGAATCAATCGTTCATGATTTTTCTTTCCTTACAATTTAGGGAAAACCTCGGAGATCAAAAGAGCGAAATTCGTCTCTTTCAAGAACAGGAGAAAACATCGAGGTGGGGGATTCTTCCGAAAATGGGTGATCTCTCCACTTTTTCCTTTGCTTTCTGACCTAGAAGCATGTTAGTAAGTATTTAGGGAATTAATACCATGTATGTGATAATAGGGGCTTAACCCTAAGAGCGGATTATATTAAACCTATTGTAGGTTAAATTGTGCATGAATATAAGAAGTAAAGGATTTATGTGTAGAGTGATCATGTTAGGAAATAACCCTAGAATATTATGTGGATAAAAATAGAGAAAATGCATGATGGTTGTAAGACCTAGGAGAAAACCTAGAATAAGGATTTAATGAGTGGCATGTCAACCTAGGAGTTAATCCTAGAAGAACGAGTGGCATCAACTTAGGAGATAACCTAAGGTTGAATTTAGAGTATTTAACATAGAGTTATGAACTCTAGGACAAGTGAAGCATGGAAAAACATAGGGTCAATGTACTCTAGGTTAATGTGAAAAAGAGAAAATCATAGAGTTAATAAACTCTAGGGATAATGAAAAGTGGAACTTAGAGTCAATGAACTCTAGGGTGAAAATGATGAGGAGCTAAAAAATAGAGTTAATGAACTCTAGGAATAAGTTGAATGCAATTAGAGCTAATAAACTCTAGGCCAATGTAAAGTAAATGTAGAGTTAATAACTCTAGGCCAATGTAAAGTGAATGTAAAGTTAATAACTCTAGGCCAGGATATTCGAGATGATTAATGTCCTTGTGACATAGTGAAACCCTAAGTTTAATTATGAACATAGGGTTGCAAAATGAGAACAAGCAAGTAGGAAGAGTTGAAAAGGGCTAAGAAGCTAAGAAATTGCCAAGTGGCAAGGTTAAGAGAAAATGTGAACAAACAAGATGTTCAATCTAAAATGGTGTTAGAGACACCCAAGTTATCCTAGAGTAAATAATTTAGGATAAAGAAAGAAAAGTAAAAGTGAAAGCATTGAGGCATGAATGCTAACGGGAGGGTTGAGCATATGTCACTCCCGGGTAGATGAGTGCCAAGGTGCTTTAAACTCATCTGAAACCAAAAGTGTAAAGAGAATGTTAAAGAAAAGGTAAACAAGAAAAATAAAGTACATTGGGCCGGGTACTACGGGAGGCGGTGTCACAACCTGTTCTTGTTTGATTGGGGTTGTAGGCATCCGTCTTTTGGAACCCTCGGACCCCTTAAAGAAAAGTCTAAATGGCTAATTGGGAGGGTTGAGCATATGTCACTCCCAAGTGAATTAAAGTAAAAAGGGCAAGTTGCCGATGGGAGGGTTGAGCAGATTTCACTCCCTAGTGAATGAGTGCCAAGGTGCTATAAACTCATTCGAGACGAGAGGGTTGAGCAGATTTCACTCTCGAGGAAAATGAGTGCCAAGGTGCCTTAAACTCATTTGAGGCAATGAGAAAAGAAAAGAGAAAAAGAAAAGCTATTGATAACCTTGGACTGTCTCGCCTTATGGTAGCATGACTGCCGGGCTGGGGCCTGTTGGGGGCGAGATTTTCCAAGGGGCGAGTAGCTTGAGATTAAAACACAAGAATGTGAAAAAAATAAAGAGGTAATAGAGTGGCCTAGGTGGCCGGATTAACATAACCCTTTTGTAGCGGCATAGTGGCCGAACTTATGGATAGTAGCCCAGAGTGGCACGATTGATAGCAATGAGTCAGGGAACATACACAGATAGTGTAGATTTATTCATACAGGTTATGATCATGTTAGTCAGCATCTGCAGTTATTTATAGCATAGTTATCTTGCTATCCTGCTTCCATTGGACCAAGTGGTGTAGAACATTCTTTCTCGGTGGTTGAACCCACTGGGAACTCAATTGTAGTTCTCACACCCCTTGGGTGACTCCCCCCACAGGTACGGGTATGGATGCAGCGATCGTGACGGTTCAGACGCAGACGGCGAGGCATACGACATGGGCAAGGGCCCAGCAGCATAGAGACCTAGAGGGTCTAGCAGAGGTATCCCTTTTATATATTTCTTGAGTGAACCTTGTATGGTGAGGAAATTATGTAAAAGAATTGTAATAATTTTATTTGCAAGTTCAGGAATGCAAAGTGTAATAAATTTAATTCATGGTTCACTCTTGTATGCTTCCTTTTCCGCTTTAGTTGTTGCAAAAATTTAAATTTATAGTGATTTTTAGTACTCTGATATTAAGCTTCCGCATACACTTGTTGTGTTATTATGGATGTTACCGTTCCTTTCGGGTAGTGAAAGGTCATACCCGATTGGCGGGTCTGTTGGCGTGCCCGAACCGTACAAATCGACGGACTCGGGGCGTGACACATGTCAGGTACGGTCGTATCCCAAGGTAAGTAACAGATCGGCCTCTGTCCGTCCGATCGCGCACTAAAGTAGTAATAGACCGGCCTCTATCCGTCCGGTCGCACACTCCGGAGTGGCACTCGAGGGGAGCGACCCACACGAGTAAAGTACCTCAGTAACCAGTAACATAAGTATCATAATCAGCAGGATTGGATCACGACTCTGATCGAAGTGGGAAAACTCAACCACTAAAGACAACCCCGGTCCTCATACAGAGGCAATAGTACTCAAAGTGGGAAACTCCGTCCACTAGAAAAACCTGATACCCAATCGGATGCATAGGTAAATATCCGGTCAACCGCCCAATGTCCGCGGTTGCCGCAATACCCCACAAACCACGACCTATCACAATCCGGCACAACCTGTCCCCGACACCAGGACCCCAGCTACACTATCCCAAATCTCTGCTCGAACCCGAGCAACATGAACCGCACGACTGACAGAAAAGGAGAAAAGAAGCAGAGATAGTTTCTCCTAAGTCAAGTCCCAATATAAAAGTGTAGCAGTAAAAGGTGGCCTATCTAGATGTCCATACAAGCATGCGTTTGTCCTCAAAGCAGAATAAAGAAAAATAAACCTCATGCCAACTTATCAATGAACATACCTGTCCATAGTTCCCGATCCATAATCGCTCCTCAGAGTAGAATCTGCACAAACTACATAACCCTATCCCAATGCATAAACCAGCTTCATAAAAGGTTATGTACTAATGTGGCATGATGATCAAACATATAGGATAACCTTGCCTTAGGTAAGCTTCCACTAATCATCAACATGAATGTTTGATTAATACCATTGTCATAATATGAATAATTTACTCTCAATTCCCATAAAATCCACATTGTTAAGCTTACCGATCAATCCCAGCTATTATACCATACACCTGCATGCAATTCTAACATATAAAAATTTAGAGAACTGTCCACCGGTTCTTGGAACAAGGCACCCACCTGGAACGCATTCCGCAGGCAAAGCCGAAGTCGGTGAAGTACGCAGCCACACTAAATCCAAAATCTGCCAAAATCGCACCCTCGGAAAACGGCCGCACAGACCTCTGTTCCAAACAACAACATCACCAACAATTAATAACCAATCACTACAAATCCTAAAAATAGCATACGCTGTTTTTACCAACTAGCAGAGTGAAGGAGCCTTTTCACCTGTATACAAACCTCCAAAAATTCCATAAAAATCACGGTTGCGATCCCCGCGACGAGTAGCCCCAAATCGACTGTTTAAACGCCCCGTTCTGATACCTGTAGGCCAAGAAATAATTCGGACAACGTTGGAAGCCATTCCCTCAAGAACACAATTCTGCTGGAAAAACAGCAGTAGAGAAACTTAACTCTCACCCTCGAAATGACCTCATAAAAATCCAATAAAAATACGGGTGCGTTCCTCTCGAAGAGTAGATATCAATCGACACTTGAATCACCTCATTCCCATAACTGTGGGCTGAGAAATAAATCCAACAAGCTCATGCTGTCCAAAATCACCACAGAAAAACAGTGGCTCAGAGATGCCTCGGGAACTGTGCCAAAATCTCAAAATACGGAGAAGTAACACGGAGAACGAAGCCTTACCTCTCGTGCACGCGCTGCCACAAAAATCATCGAAAACGAAGGTCTGAGTAGGCCGAGGGAGCCTGCGCACCGAAACGCGACAAAGGGGATCATCGGTGAAGGAAAGTCGCACTGCGCCAAAAGCCGCATACCTCGAAGTGCGTGCCACCAAAAATTCCCAAACTTCTCCACGAGATGCTCGACAGGAAGATGAACAACTTTGCTTAAGGTTGCAAAGAGAGAAGAGCTCGGGAAAAGCCTGAAACTGCAGGCCAAAGGGAGGTATTTATAGCTGAAACTAAACAAATCCCAAAATCCCCCTAAGTCCCAACTTTCGGGCGCCCGGAAAGTTTCGGGCGCACACAGTGCGCCCGATCCGGGCCGTCCATCAGCGCCCGAATCCACCAGATGCTGCCACGTCACCCCAAAACAGCAAACAGTAAGAACCGCCAACCGTGCTACGCCACGTCGCCCGCGCCCGAACAGCAACCAGCTGCGCCGGCCACCCCGGCCACGCCGCGTGGCACCCCCGCGCCTGCCCCGCGCACGTCGCCCGGCTGACCCGCGCGTACGGCCACCTGCCCGCCGGTACGGCCACCTGCCCCGCACGTCGCCCGCACCTGCTCGCCGTACTGCGTGGACCGCGCGCACAACACCAACCAACCACAAGCTGCCACCTGTCCCACGCTGGTCCATGCACCAGGCCGCGCGTCCCATGGACCGCGCGCGCGTGCGCCCGCCACCCCCGGGCCGCCACGCGTTCCAACCCCGGTGCACGCCTGCCCCGTGGACCGAGCGCCTAGCGTCGCCGCCCGACGCCGCGCTCCGCCGCTGCCCGCGCCGCCGGCGCCGCCCCCGGCCGGCCGGAACAGTACCAAGGCCTCGAAAAACGTGTTTTCGCATCCGGACTCCGAAAAATATAAGTAAATAGTCCGTTTTCACCATTTTCGCGCGCTGAATCCAAATCCGCTGTCCGTTTTGCCAAATTCCAATTCCAAAATTTGCCGGAGGCATCCGGAAAGGTATTCCTTGGTCCAAACTTCGCGCTAAGTCCATTTTTAATATCCGCTTCGCGCGAAACTACACATAAACACCCAACGGGGTCTTCCGATCACTAACGTGATCCAAACGAAGTCCAGAGTCCATCATATAGGTCCAATTGGTGCACAAACACCCCAAATACACAGTACAGGTCCCTAGAAGCTGCCAAACACACTGCAGAAGCTCTGCGGAGATCCAGGTCATCACACTTCCACCACCGATGAGCCATCTTATCCAAGAAAGAGAGGGCCAAATAAACATGATCCTA
Source organism: Tillandsia fasciculata (assembly GCA_029168755.2). Taxonomy (NCBI): domain Eukaryota; kingdom Viridiplantae; phylum Streptophyta; class Magnoliopsida; order Poales; family Bromeliaceae; genus Tillandsia; species Tillandsia fasciculata. The sequence continues at coordinate 14,468,281 of CM054943.1, read as the reverse complement.
ATCCGAAATTCGAAGGTTCTCGAACAGCTGCTGCATTGAGTCGACCCATGACTGGACGATTATCTGGTCCTCGCCTTCGTCACTAAACACAGGGAGGTTGAAATTCTGAAAGTTTGCAAAACTCTCTATCGCCCGGCTGACCCGCGCGTACGGCCACCTGCCCGCCGGTACGGCCACCTGCCCCGCACGTCGCCCGCACCTGCTCGCCGTGCCGCGTGGACCGCGCGCACAACACCAACCAACCACAAGCTGCCACCTGTCCCACGCTGGTCCATGCACCAGGCCGCGCGTCCCATGGACCGCGCGCGTGCGCCCGCCACCCCCGGGCCGCCATGCGTCCCAACCCTGGTGCACGCCTGCCCCGTGGACCGAGCGCCCAGCGTCGCCGCCCGCCGCGGCGCTCCGCCGCTGCCCGCGCCGCCGGCGCCGCCCCCGGCCGGCCGAAACAGTACCAAGGCCTCGAAAAACGTGTTTTCGCATCCGGACTCCAAAAAATACAAGTAAATAGTCCATTTTCACCGTTTTCGCGCGGTGAATCCAAATCCGCTGTCCGTTTTGCCAAATTCCAATTCCAAAATTTGCCGGAGGCATCCGAAAAGGTGTTCCTTGGTCCAAACTTCGCGCTGAGTCCATTTTTAATATCCGCTTCGTGCGAAACTACACATAAACACCCAACGGGGTCTTCCGATCACTAACATGATCTAAACGAAGTACAGAGTCCATCACATAGGTCCAATTGGTGCACAAACACCCCAAATACACAGTACAGGTCCCTAGAAGCTGCCAAACACACTGCAGAAGCTCTGCGGAGATCCAGGTCATCACATCCTCCCCTACTAAAAGAAAGTTTCGTCCTCGAAACTAACACAACTCACAAGGAGTCACCAAAGCCAAGGGTGGGTACTCAACACCGCCGTCTCCAACTCCCAAGTCACCACACACTCCCCGTGACCACAGTGATCAAATCATAAGGGGATATCCATAATCCGTACACAAACTCCCAAGTAGCTACTCAATCCAAGGTCTGCAATCGGCGTGACTCACGCCACAACTCGACCTCAACATCTAACTGCAATCTCGCCCAGAGACGCAAAGCAACATTCAAATGTCGAGTCCAAAAGTCCCCACACTCGGTCCCTATACCTCGGTACAACCGATGTATCCACTAAAAGTTCCCGGCCCAAATGCGCAGAATCGGATCTCTAATCCTGATTAAGTGGGGGTCCTCACTCGGTTACTCCCGAATCTTGACCATTCGAGTGGACGGTTCCAGCGCAGTCTATCACCGAAAGGAATTCTCCGGGACACAGTCTCAACCCTGCACACCATAAAGGTCCCACACAGCGCCAGCTGTGGAATCATCAACTCAACCCCCGACAGCTTCCCTACTCCAGGTATCCGCCATCACAGTGGCCCTATCGGGGTGATACAGAATGCTCGAAAGTAAACCAACGGTAACTCCATCGCCACCATGGGAGGCATTGCTACAACTCGCAAGTCCATCACCCCGCACTAGCAATGCAAAAGTCGGCGCTGATATCAGTGTCATTATCCATTAGCCATGCTCTCCTGGCACTGCCAAGTCCGGAAGCTTCTTACCTTGATCATAATGTTGATCTCGGTCAATTCCCAGATAGTATCCGGATTTTCCACCGCCGCCCCTACAACTAAAATAAGTAATCCAAGAAAATATGCTCACGAAGCTAAAACTTGTACCACAACAACTCGACATAAACCTTTTCCTTACCGACCTTGTCATACCATCGACAAGTGCTCCACGTGCTCCAAGTCGCTCTGGGAGTAAGTCATAATATCCTTGGGGAACACCACTCCCAATACGTCCAAGTGCAACTGGGACACACAATTCCTCACACTCGAAGACAACAGGGCATTAATCATTCCATTTGGCCTCACTATGAGCTCATAATGCCCTACCGTGTCCCGAACGCCATCTGGCGAAATACTCAGCTGTATGATTCCAAAATCTGTACATGCATCAGTCAACAACTGCCAGAGTATAACTCCATCAAAAGGTCCTAAATAATACCCGGACCTGCCTGTGCTCAACCACAAAAAGCTCTCACAGTCGTGTATCAATGACGTGGCACGAGGTCAAACAGACCCTCGATCCGTCAGATCCCTGCACCGGTGCCATCAACTCTCCCGGTTCTTACAGATAAAATCCATGAGGTGCTATTGAGGTTGGCGCGGTTTACAGAACCACGTCAATCGCAATCTCAATCTCCCTAACAGGCGGCATAATCATCGGCTCAAGTGGACTCACACCCGAGATTTCGCAGCAATAGAAATATCCTTTAGTCCCGGTGCCGCCAAAAACTCCTCTCACACTCTCGCTATAACCCGTGTGCCCGAACAGCCTCCCTATAACAAGCCTCCTCCACAGGCACCCTACCAACAGTAACATGTACCTCTAGTGCACGTGGTAACAACTCTGCCTCTAGTCCATGCCGGAATGCAAAGTGCGCTAACTCCGACTGCTGTGATGAAATCACACCTGCAACAGCCCGATCCACTGCCGTGGCGCCCTCCAACCAGGCGGCACAAACTCATCCACACGATGCAAGTGGTTGTCGCTCAGTCTGCCAGAAAATATCCAAACTAATCACAAAGGGAGCACGACCTCTGTCTCTGCTCACGCCGAGGCGACGAATAAGGTCCTCATCAGATAACAAATCCACGCTATCGCTGCGCTACTCCGATAGAGATGTTGAGGCTGCCACCGGGGTCCACCCAATCTCCGACATCTCAGAAATCCATTATTGCAATAGCCAAGACAAAACACAACTAATTCATGCAATTCCTTATACAATTATCCTTACTAAGCTTGCCTCTCAAACACCAATAATATACATTCCAATTATGCAAGTTATAAATCACAACGGGTAGCATTCTCCTGGGTAAGCTTTACATTAACCGTCCACAAGGATATCCACCATCCAGGAAAGCAAACGAAAATGCCTCTGCCGGCCGATCTGTCCTCCATCACCTAGCGCCAAGCGCCAATATCCAGAACTCACCTCTGGCGGCAGATCCCTGTCCAAAGGAACTACAGTGCCCAGCTCCAAACACAGTGCCTACTCCATCGAGGCATCCACAATCCAAAATCTGAATAGGAGGGACCGAAAAGAAACTGAAAGGTATCCTGGCGCAATCCACTCCCAGTCTCACATATCCTATGCACCTCGTCCCTCGAAACCTGGAGCGCCAGTTCAACAACTGCATGAACTCTCTAGCACAGGGAGGCTCTCAATTGATCACTCCATCATCACCAACCACGACTCTACCTCCAAAGGCTCCAAACTCAATCTTACGAGTCGGGGTGGTTCATTTGCCAAATCTGGCTCACTTAATCAAACATGCCCCACACCTCTGCTGTCAACTATCCACCCTGCCTTAGCGCCTTGGCACTAAACATTGGCACGGAGGGGGCTACTCGCTCCATTGTCGCCATAGAAATCCCTGCCGCTGAGGGTACTACAACCTGGGGGTCTCAGAAGAAAAGCACTGTCGGGCTGGCCACTGCTCCGACGACTGTGTCACCAAAACTAGCTGCTCACCCAATCGCTGATATGCCTCTAACAATTCTGTCGTCTGGGTCCGGAGTTCTCTGACCTCAATCCGGGTATCCGGCCCAAAACTAACCGCTCAAACTCCACTGCCAAGACGGGATGCACAAGGGTCCCAAACCCAGCGTCGGGGAGACGCCGCTCGCCACGACGAAACCACAAATCAGCACACCACAACGCTCGACCCAATCCGGCGAAAGTCTAGAGCATGTCACCCATTCCATAGCGTTATGTTGTCTGCAGCCAACATAACTACTTAGGAGAATAAACATGCCAATCACTCATCCCGTCCCTTGGGAGAGGTGTAAGACTCAATCAGGACTCTCGCTACAAATAATGACTCTCACGAAGTCATCCTAGGGTCCAACCACAAGCCTTGGGTTTCTAAGTCCACCATGACCTACAACCTAGGCTCTGATACCACTCTAATCTGTCACGCCCCGGGGTCGAAACTGCGACCCGGGCTCGCCAACAGATCCGCCACCTATGCCAAACCCGCATAGGCGAAGCGTCCTACCTGCAAGAAAAGTGCTACAGCTAAACAGATATCAGAGCTGAAAGATAAAACTACTGTAAAATTAAAAGCAATGGTCAAAACAACTGGAAATAAAGGTACAAAGTCCAACTCCCATACATGATCATCATACAATAACCTCAAATACAGAACCCCAACTCAAACAGGGAGGTAATCCTGAATAGATAAATGATACATCAATGTACAGCCTCTCAGTACAAGTCAAATCCTCATAATACATCAGTCTCTCAAAAAGAAAGAAAATAAAATACTAATCTACCGACTGTACTGAAGATCTCCTCCGAAAGGGGTACCGCTACTCTCCAAAGATAGGTAGGGATCTAACTCGCGACTCCCTCGCCTCGGACAGCCACCGCAGAAACAGCAACACCCGCTAAGACTCTGCAAAACAAAGGAAAGAAGGGACAAAAAAGGGGGGAAAACCCCAACGGGTATGAGAACTACACCAAAAGGGAGTTCTCAGTGGGTATCACCACCAGGTCCGACGATCTGCCCACCAAGACTACAAGAGGCAAAAGATAATCAATGCAGTAAAACTGAAGAAAGAAGCTGAAGACACTCTACAGCTACCATGCCTCTATCTAAATGCTCAAATGGGGAACTCTGATCAAGATATGCAACACTCACACGAGAGGTGCTCACTCTACCCAATCGAACTGACTGCCACATCGGGTCCAGTCAAACCTGCGCCCACCTACAACCACCTCCCGCTAACGGGCAGGAATTACGTAGGGCGTCCAATCGGACTAGCTCGCTATCGAGTAGTGGCTCATGCAGGCTATAGTCAAAATCCATGCCCTCTCTCTCAGTACGGATAGACTCAAGATGCTCAACCTCTCACACAATGGTCAAAGAACTCACAACGACCACGGGACCACCGTCAAACCCCAAACGGTTCCCAACAACACTAGCACTGGTCTACACACAGCCACTAGACTCTACTCAGTCCCCCTGACGTGAGTGTAAAAGTAAAAGTATCTGCCTGAATAGACCCAATCGATGGACCAGTAAAACTGGCACTGCCTGCTAAACTCATCTGTGGGAGTACTGACCGACTCCTGTCCGGTACGGTCGTATCCCAAGGTAAGTAACAGATCGGCCTCTGTCCGTCCGATCGCACACTAAAGTAGTAATAGACCGGCCTCTGTCCGTCCGGTCGCACACTCCGGAGTGGCACTCGAGGGGAGCGACCCACACGAGTAAAGTACCTCAGTAACCAGTAACATAAGTATCATAATCAGCAGGACTGGATCACGACTCTGATCGAAGTGGGAAAACTCAACCACTAAAGACAACCCCGGTCCTCATACAGAGGCAATAGTACTCGAAGTGGGAAACTCCGTCCACTAGAAAAACCTGATACCCAATCGGATGCATAGGTAAATATCCGGTCAACCGCCCAATGTCCGCGGTTGCCGCAATACCCCACAATTAAACCACGACCTATCACAATCCGGCACAACCTGTCCCCGACACCAGGACCCCAGCTACACTATCCCAAATCCCTGCTCGAACCCGAGCAACATGAACCGCACGACTGACAGAAAAGGAGAAAAGAAGCAGAGATAGTTTCTCCTAAGTCAAGTCCCAATATAAAAGTGTAGCAGTAAAAGGTGGCCTATCTAGTGTCCATACAAGCATGCGTTTGTCCTCAAAGCAGAATAAAGAAAAATAAACCTCATGCCAACTTATCAATGAACATACCTGTTCATAGTTCCCGATCCATAATCGCTCCTCAGAGTAGAATCTGCACAAACTACATAACCCTATCCCAATGCATAAACCAGCTTCATAAAAGGTTATGTACTAATGTGGCATGATGATCAAACATATAGGATAACCTTGCCTTAGGTAAGCTTCCACTAATCATCAACATGAATGTTTGATTAATACCATTGTCATAATATGAATAATTTACTCGCAATTCCCATAAAATCCACATTGTTAAGCTTACCGATCAATCCCAGCTATTATACCATACACCTGCATGCAATTCTAACATATAAAAATTTAGAGAACCGTCCACCGGTTCTTGGAACAAGGCACCCACCTGGAACGCATTCCGCAGGCAAAGCCGAAGTCGGTGAAGTACGCAGCCACACTAAACCCAAAATCTGCCAAAATCGCACCCTCGGAAAACGGCCGCACATGTTGGGTTATGTATAATTGTATCTAAATAGGGGAAAAAACACCTAGAGGGGGGTGAATAGGTGTAAACAGTAAACACTCAAAAATCGTTGCGCAATAAAACCCAATGCGGAAATAAAAAATAACACGCAAGATTTTTACGTGGAAAAACTCCAAACCGGAGTAAAAAAACCACGGGACCGATCACACGGCGAAATCCACTAGAATTAAACACGTACAAGGTGATTTACCGTACACACTTACGACTCAACCTTTTCCATACGCTCCTAGTAGATCTTCTCCGCTCGCTCTGCAACGCTTCTCGAATCCACGATCAGCGCCCAACGCCGAATCCACGGCGTCCAACGTCGAGTCCACGATGTCCGACCGAATCCACGGTCTTCACCCAATAGCACGTCTCGAATCCACGAACGTACCTCGTTCCGAATCCACGAGAGCAATTGCACCTTGAATCCACAAGGCCACGCGAGTCCACGCGCCGATTTTGGGAAAATCGTTGTTTTTGGGTGGTGATGATCCGCCGAATACTTAGATTAGAAATAGATCGAAAATACCATCTAAGTATTCATTAATTTGATTCTACTCAAAATCTGAGTTTGGAAAACCTAGAATCAAATTAATCAATATAGATGAAGAAACATAGAATTAAATCTATTGATTTCCTTTCTTCTCTATATGTGGATTTTTCTTTCGATCGTATTTTTCGTATTTCGATCTCTATACCCTAAGAATAAATTATAGGGTCTATATATAGGTTAGAAACCATTGGAAGAAGATAAGCATCTGTAATGTACCAGATTTATGGTATGTAAATAAATATAAATAAAAATGGTATGAAATACTATTTTTATTGAATTCAGAGAAAAGTGCTAAATTATTATTTATTCAAAATAGGGGAGAATGTAGTACACCGATTTTCGCAGAATGGCGAAACTCAGCAAAAATACTTGTAACACATTTCAAATATAATTACAAGTGGGTTGGAAGCATTTCGAATCGACGCAAAGGCCGTTGAGTCGAAAAGTGAGTTGTAGTTGAGAGTTTGAAGCTTCAAGTTGGCAAAACTTAAGTCCCCGTTCGCCGAATTCACAAAATGGCGAAATACGGCAAAAAAACTTGTAACATATTTTAAATATAATTACAGTCGAGTTCGGTGCGTTTCGGACCGACGCGAAGGGCATCGGGTCGAAAAGTGACTTGAACCCGGAGGACTTCAAATTCTGGAATTTCTGAAATCTGTGATCACGAAGCATTTTCGGAGCCCTGTTTCGGAGACTTAGAATAGTCAAAAAATTTAAAATAAATTGTGGAGTGTCTCACAAAAGTTTCCTCATTAAAAGGGCTGAAAAACCTAGGTGAGCGATTAAGGAAAAATCGGAGAACGAAGCGAAGAAAAATGCTTCGTGAATTCTGAAACTGCAGTTTTTGACAGTGCAGTTGATCGCGAAGCTTTTTCGGGACTCTCTTTCGAGGGCTTAGAGTGGCCCAAAAATTTAAAATAAATCGTGGAGTGTCTCACAAAAGTTTTCTAATTAAAAGGGGTGAAAAACCTAGGTGAGCGATTAAGGAAAAATCGGAGAACGAAGCGAAGAAAAATGCTTCGTGAATTCTGAAACTGCAGTTTTTGACAGTGCAGTTGATCGCGAAGCTTTTTCGGGACTCTCTTTCGAGGGCTTAGAGTGGCCCAAAAATTTAAAATAAATCGTGGAGTGTCTCACAAAAGTTTTCTAATTAAAAGGAGTGAAAAACCTAGGTGAGCGATTAAGGAAAAATCGGAGAACGAAGCGAAGAAAAATACTTCGTGAATTCTGAAACTGTAGTTTTTGACAGTGCAGTTGATCGCGAAGCTTTTTCGGGGCTCTCTTTCGAGGGCTTAGAGTAGTCCAAAAATTTAAACAAAATCGTGGGAAGTTTAAGAAAAATTTGTAGAATAAAGGGAAGAAGGAAAATTTTATTTTCGATCTCCCAGCTGACGGCAAAGTGCAGTGAAAAGAGGGTACTCAAATTTGCTCACTGCAGGAAAACTGCAGCATTTTTAAAGGGTATTTGAGTAAAATTGGGGTGAAGTTGGGGGCTTTTTGGTAAAATCACCCCTTTCCCCCACCTACCCCTGCAGAGAGTAAATACTCTACTCTCTCCTCTCTTTTGAAACTCACTCTCTCTCTCTCACACACTCTCCCTCTCCCTCTCCCTCTTCCTCTGTGAGCAGGAAACGAAGGAGAAAAAGAAGGAAAGAAAGAAGAAGGAAAGAAGAAAGGAGAAAGAAGAAGGAAAGGAGGAGAAAAAGGTGATTCTCTCTCTCTCTCTCTCTCTCTCTCTCTCTCTCTCTCTCTCTCTCAGCCAGCTGCAACCATTTCGTGGGCTGCTTGAGCAGCTGCCATGGGGGCAGCTGCTGGTCCCGCTGCCTGCGCAGCAGCATTGAGCAGCTGCCCAGGCAGCTGCTTGAGCAGCTGCCTTGGGGGCAGCTGCTGGCCCTGCTGCTGCTGCTTAAGGCAGCAGCAGCTGCTGGCCCTGCTGCTGCTGCTCAAAGCAGCAGCAGCAGCCACAGGGTACTGCAGGAACACTTACAAAAAAAAAAAAAAAGAGAAGAAAGAAGAAAAGAAAAGAAAAGAAGAAAAGAAAGAAAATTTTCTCTTCTTTCCTTTTCCCCGATAAGGAAAATGCAATGTCCTAATTTTTGCCAATGCGCAAAATCGATAAGTTGGGGGAATACCTCAAATTGAGCTTCTCTCCAATTCTGAAAGCGAATCCTCGATTTTTGCCAAAAGCAAAATCGGCAAATTGGGGGAAATAGCTCAAATTGAGCTTTTCTCAAATTTTTGAGAGCATTTTGACCCCGGATCGAGTTGAGCAAGTTTCTTTTTGGCAACATGCCATGGGAGGACTATTCTCCTCCCATTTTTATGAACCGATAAAAATTTAGCCTTTTGATGGGGAAAATGACCAAATAGGAATTTTTCCGCTAAGTTGTCAAAAAGGGGATTTTAGTTTTGAAATGTTTATGGATTTAGAAACAAATCATGAGAATCAATTGTTCATGATTTTCTTTCCTTACAATTTAGGAAAAAGTCGGAGACCGAAAGAGTGGAACTTGTTTCCTTCAAGGACCGAAAGAACACACCGAGGTGGGGGATTCTGCCGTAATTGGGTGACCTCTCCCCTTGCTCCTTTGCTTTTCGATCCAGAAGCATGATAGTAGCCTGTTAGAGGCGTTAGGGAATTATGATAGTAATTGCATGCGTAGTGAATAAATGCTATTCTATGATGGATATGAAAATAATTGCATGCGTAGAAGTAAACAATTAATTATTATTGTGATCATGCTAGGGTGTAACCCTAGGAACCATGTGAAAGTATAAGGGAAAAGAGATGCATGATGGTAGTGAGACTTAGGAGAAAACCTAGATTTAGGTCTAACGAGTGGCATGATGAACTAGGAGAATACACCTAGATGGACGAGTGGCATTACCTTAGGAAAATAACCTAAGGTTGAGAATAGAGTGTTCAACATAGAGTTAGAGAACTCTAGGTTAAACAGGTTATGGAACTTATGTAAAGGAACCTAAGGCGAACTAGTGGAATTAAACTCTAGTGATGAAATAGAGTTAGTGCAACCCTAAGTTAAACATGGAACAGGAAAATAGAGTTAGTATAACTCTAGGATTCAGTGAGAAATCAGGAAAAGGGGGATTAGATCTCCAAGTCATAGAATTAAACAAATATAATCCTAGAAAGTCATAGGCCGTCTGGGTAAATTGACAAATAATTTAACTCCAATTTGAGTTAAATAAAGGAAAGGAAAAATTGGGAAATAGAGTTAATAAACTCTAAGTTAGATAAAATTGATAGTAACTAGTGTCCTTGTGACGTAGTGTAATCTTAAGGGTATTTGAGAACAAGCAAAGAAAAGTTTAAAAGGGGCTAGGATACCAAAGATATTGCCAAGTGGCAAAATAAGTGTAAATGTAAATGAATAGGATGTTCAAACCTATATTGGTGTTGGAGACACCCAAATAATCCTAGAGTAAAGAACTTAGGATAAAAGAGATAATAGCTCGAGAGAAAGCTAAAAGTGATTAATAAGCAAGACAAGCAAATTGCTCAAGATAGAGCTAAAAGTGATTAATAAGCAAGACAAGCAAATTGCTTGAAATAAAAGAGAAAAAGTAAAAGAATAGCATTAAGGCATGAATGCTAACGGGAGGGTTGAGCATATGTCACTCCCGGGTAGATGAGTGCCAATGTGCCTTAAACTCATCTGAGCCTAAAGTGTAAAGAGAGTGGTTAAAGAAAGAGAATGATTAATGAAAGGTAAAAAGGATAAGATAAAATATATTGGGCCGAGCACTACGGGAGGCGATGCTACAACCTGTTCTTGTTTGATTGGGGTTGTAGGCATGCGTCTTTTGGAACCCTCGGACCCGGTAAATGTAAACTGCAAAAGAAAAGCCTAAATGGCTATTGGGAGGGTTGAGCATAGGTCACTCCCAAGTTAATTAAAGAATTAAAGCTAAGTTGCCAACGGGAGGGTTGAGCATATGTCACTCCCGGGGGAAGTGTGTGAGCAAGACTCAGCTTCCCAAGTAAAGGCAAAACAAAGAGCTAAAGGCAAAAGAAAAGATAAAGATAAAATGGGCGGACCTACGGTGAAACCAGCCCATGTTGGAGGTACGGGCAGTATCCCTCTCCCGGGTAGAGACCCGTTCGGGACGTTTCTTCCGTAGGACGGGGTAACACTTGCGGGTGTTATCGGCAACCTTAGAAATCTTATCTTATAGTAGCAGGACTACCGGGCTGGGGTCCGTTGGATAAGAAATTTCTGAGGGTTAACTTGAACTAAAGCACCAGAATCTAAAGAATAAAGAAAAATAGAGTGGCCAAGGTGGCCGAGTTAGTTGGACCCTGTATACAGCGGCATAGTAGCCGAGTTGGTGCTTAGCAGCCTAGTGTGGCTAGACCGAGTAGTGCTGGGTCGATGAGTATACACAGATAGTGTAGTGACCTATTATATTGTAGCCTAGTATTGCTAGACAGTGTAGTGCTGGGTTGATGAGTATATACAGACAGTGATGTATTATTTTGTATAGCTGCATTTGATATCGAGGATTTTAGTTTCCTAGCACTATTATTATTGCTTCCATTGGACCAAGTGGTGTAGGACACTTTTCTCTCGGTGGTTGAACCCACTGGGAACTCAGATGTAGTTCTCACACCCCTTGGGTGACTCCCCCCCCCACAGGTTCGGGAATGGATGCAGCGGTCGAGACGGATCAGATGCAGACAGCGAAGCATACGACAGGGGCAAGGGCCCAGCAGCGTAGAGACCTAGAGGGTCTAGCAGAGGTATCCCATTTATATATTTCTTGAGTGAACCTTGTATGGTAAGGAATTCATGTAAAGGAAATGTAATAATTTTATTTGCAAGTTCAGAAATGTAAAGTGTAATAAGTTTAATTTATGGTTCACTCTTGTATGCTTTCATTTCCGCATTAACTATTTGTTACTGAATGAAAGTTTTAAATTTGTAGTGATTTTAGTACTCTGATATTGAGCTTCCGCATACACTTGTTGTGTTATTATGGATGTTACCGTTCCTTTCGGGTAGAAAAAGGTCTTACCCGATTGGCGGGTCTGTTGGCGTGCCCGAACCGTATAAATTGGCGGACTCGGGGCGTGACAGCATCAAAAACTAACCATTTCTGGAAATTTACAGGACGACAGTCCGGACTGGAATTGACGGTCCGGACTGTTTCAGCGAAACAGACTACTTCCAGAAAAGAAGACATTCGGGGTCCGGACTGAAATTCCACGGTCCGGACTGTTCATGCAATTCCTTCAAATTACACGTTCGGGGTCCGGACTGAAATTCCACGGTCCGGACTGGAATTGCTGATGAACCAACCTCTGTTCGGGGTCCGGACTGTAATGTCCGATCCGGACTCTGAACATGTAAAGTGTCCAGTTTTTTATTTTTATGCAATTACAAATTCATCCAAGTGTTTCTACACTATGACAAGTATTCGGATCACCAAAAATCTTTAGTTAAACGTACCTGATCCTTTTGAATTCTTCTTTCTTGAGATTGAGGTATATGATCCAAGCTTCTCATCTTCAATCTTCAAGACTTAAACAAATTTCACGAAATACGCCAACACAAATTCCGTAACAATCTCCCCATTTGGCGGTTTCGTGACAAAACACAAATCCACTCAAGAAAATTCAAAAGGATATTTTTGTTGATATCACCATACAACAAAAATTTACATTGGAGATCCAAAATAAAAATAAATACATGAGATAAACTCCTAGAACAGACTCTAGACTTAGACATCTGTACTCTCTGCAAAAGAAATCATTCTTGACAAAAGAGATCGTTAGATACCTCAAGAATCAAAACCAAACACAGAGATAGAGTTTATACTCACCATGACATTTATGCATTCAGATATGTAATTGGATCACAATTAAAAATCAACATATCTTTTAAGCAGTAATGTAGTGATCCGACCCTTCGGGTATTTTTGAACTCACATGTAATCGCTTAGGCCTTAAGCGAAATAAAATTTATTTAATTTTCTTAAGTCGGCCGGGACTAGGTGTGTGTATTTTTCTGCAATAGAGCGCGAAAAACGATGACCGACGGTGCGATCGGATTCGAAATCCGATATCGGGATCTCCCGGAACGGGATCCTTAGCGTTGCGGTAATTAGTCACGCATCGGGGACCGTGCAAAATATCTTGCACCCGTTAGAGATAAGGTGGGTTATCTCGTAGGGGTAATTAATTAATTAATTAACTAATTATCCGGTGAGGGAAATTTAAATCCTCCTACGTACGAATTAATTTAGGATTTAAATTGTGGGATTTTATCTCGTGCATTAGATAAGAGATAAAATCGGGATATTTAAATCGGGGATTTGTTTCCCACAAGATTATTTAATAAAGGTGATTAAATAATCGGTGACTAAAATTTAAAAAGGGTTGATTTAAATATCCGGTAATTTGAATCCAATTGGGATTTGATTATTTAATAAGGGTGGTTAAATAATCGGGTGGTCAGAATTTAAGGTGATTAAATAACCGGTGGTCAGATTTTAAGATTTAATATCCCGTCAGCCGATATTTATGTGAGAGATAGAAACGGGGAGATTCGGGTTTTCCTACGTACGTAAAATTAAGGAAGTTAAAGATAGGGTTATCGGTAGGGATTAATTAATTAATAAATTAATTAATCGAACCGAAAATATCCGAAGGGATTTTTGGCGTGATTTTGGATAAGTAAATGGGAGAACTATTTATTCTCCTGTTTACCGAGCGCCGAGCGAAACCCTATTCTTATTTTACCGCCTCCTCAAACCCTCCTCTTTCGTGCTACCGAAACCCCCAACCGGTGAGGAAAAGTAAGAGAAAAGAGAGAACGGATCCATAACCGGAGAAAGGAGAAGGAACCAATCGTCCCAAACGCCGACCCGAGGGCAAGAAACGTGACCGGACACTTTCCCGAAGATCTCCGGTCAGTTTTATATTTTTAATAATTTTTCCGAATTTTCCTAGTCGCCCGTTTTAGGTTTCTTGAATTTCTCCCCCGTCCCCGTTACCGTCGTCGTCATCGTAGTTATGTTAGACGAACGGAACGGACAAAGGAGGCGCGCGGTGCCACTAGGGCATCGCGCGGGGTGAAGGGGAGAAACACACGGACGACCGGGCGCCACCGCAAGCGGCGGCGGCGCCGCGCGGGTCACACCCGCGCGGGCGCCGCGCGGACACCGCGCGGCCGCCGCGCGGGCGGCCCCGCGCGGGGTGCCGCGCGGGGTGCCGCGCGGGCGCCGCGCGGGCACCCGCGCGGGGCGCCGCGCGGGCGGCCCCGCGCGGGCGGCCCTGCGCGGGCGGCCCCGCGCGGGGTGCCGCGCGGGCACCCGCGCGGGGTGCCGCGCGGGCGGCCCCGCGCGGGCGGCCCGCGCGGGCGGCCCCGCGCGGGGTGCCGCGCGGGCGGCCCCGCGCGGGCGCCCCGCGCGGGTGCCGCGCGGGCACCCGCGCGGGGTGCCGCGCGGGCGGCCCCGCGCGGGGAGCCACGCGGGGTGCCGCCCGGGCACCCGCGCGGGGTGCCGCACGGGCGCCGCGCGGGCGTTCGCGCGGGCGCCGCGCGGACCCGTGTCCGCACGAGCACCGCGCGAACGCCGCGCTGGGTGCTGTGAGGACGCCGTCCGCGGAGCCCCGCCATGCGCGGCTCCGACGGACGGTGACGGCCGTTCAAGGCATGGGTGCCCCGCCGGACAGCGGGACGGTGCCGGACTTTTGTAAATAATAATGTGGGGTATTTTTCTATTGCGATATGTTAGTATATTTTCTGACCTTAGTGTCCGTGCGGACTTTATATAGGTCCGGGTGCGCAGCGGGAGAGTGCAAAGGGCTCGGGTGACCCGTCTTCTCTCCAACCAGGTGGGTAGAGTTGCCATAAGTGCAACAAGTGCAGTAAGTGCATTTATCGCCATTAAAGTATTCTTTAATTTACCTAACAAAGTAGATGGTAAGCTAACCTTTCGATTAAAGATATTTTATCTGACAATTTAAGCGGCTGCGGTCGCGGTGCTCACTACACGCCAATTTTGGCAATCCGGTGACGGATGCTGCACGTACACTGGCGGACCGGGCCACCGCATGGTGTACTTTTCCGGAAAAGTGGTCTTTTTGACCCGTGTGCCTCACAAAGGAGTGGGAGCCGTGAGGACCTCTTCACGGCTGCTATAGGGGCCGCACTAGCCCCGTGAAGTGGTTAAAGCATCAAAAGGTGTTTGTGCACGAGGGGGGACTTTAGTCACCCCGACAGGTACTCTGGGACTGGTGCCCAGCTTAAAATATGCACAGGGGGTTTAACGAAAGGTTACGGGGTACTCGGTGTATTCGGTTTGTTTTCCCTTCTTGTTACTATTAGACATCTACTTTGTTTGTCACTGACGTTACCCACTCCGTGACAGGTACTGCTATTAGGTGCGTCAGCCGGGGTGACGGTGGGACTGCGTAGTGAGGACCGTAGTCGGACACTTGGTTATCTTGATTCTTTTGACTCCAACTCATTTCCTTATGCATGAATCTTTATTTTGCTTGTGGATGGCTTAGTTGTGAACTTGTATTAGCTCTGTGGATGAGGTGTAGGTTATAGTATGATACTTTTAGTAGTGTTCTTATGTGCGGCATGTTTTCATGATGAGTTAAAGGATTGCGAAAATGTTTTCTCAAAATGAAGTGCCGTGTGGGCACGGGTTTTCAACTCTGGGCTTTATCCTTTCCAAACAGTGATGCCGCTTAATTAACTTGCTATAATTGATGGTGAACGTCTACGGTATGGTTGTTGGTTGGGAATTGATGCATAATATTTGTGATTGAATGACATGTTGTAAATAAGACGCCGTGCATATGCAAAGGAGACTCTGTCCGTGGACAGAGTGAATTTGCGTATGTGGCGGTCTGGCACGCACCGGGGTTGAAGATTATGTTTCCTTATTAAAAAGAAAAAAAAAAATAGACACGTTTTTCCGCTTCACATGACTCAAAAACCCCCGGGGGCGTGACAGATTAAATGGTATCAGAGAGATACAACCACAACCATAGTAGACGTGATTTACATCCACAGTGCTAGGTACCACAAGCAAATTGGAAATGAGATAACCAAGGTGTAGGTGTAGTACGAGAGAGTACGGGGAAACGGGAACGTAACATAGGTGAAACCGTGAGACGATGTGCTAGGGATATAGCCATAGGATTGACGTGGTTTCTTTGTCTACAGCAGCAGACGGCCAAGGTTTGGCCACCGAGTACTAATCGATTCGTAACGAACAGATGGATCCCGCAGCAGCAGCCAGCCGTTTACTCCTAAATCAGCTGCGCGATATAGCAGGACAAATGCTGACCCTTACGGAACGATTGGGCTTACTGATCCGAGAACTTGAAGGTGTTGACCACACCCAGCGGGGCGCTAGGAACGACGTCCAGCGGGGGATGCCACCAACCGGATTCCCCACCTTCAACGAGGCAGTTATGTTAGCCCTGCGAGCAGAGCAGGAACTAGCCGAGATGCGCGCGCGAGAGAGAGTTGCCTATCCGGGACCGACGGAGGGCCCGGTACACAAACGCCCGAGGACGGAAAGCGATTTCGCAAGGGTGGCGGGAGCAGGACCCAGACCGTTTGGGAGGCCTTGCCCCATATGTGTGGGAGCGCACCAGGTGACGGAGTGTCCGTGGAGATACGACCATTGTTATCGGTGTGGCAGGCCGGGCCATAACCGTTATCACTGCCCTTGGAAACCGGGGGTCACCAGGCCTCCGGCACCGCGAACAAGGGGGACAGAGAGGACTGCTACACCCGTTCCCCAAGGGGACCCCGCCCGAGGAGACCGAGGAAGGGGACCCCCGAAGGGGGCGCGGAAGGAAGGACAGGCTCCAGCAGAGGACGCGAGACCACCCCAGGGACCGTGCGTGATTTGCCAGGGTACTCACCCGGTAGTGGAGTGCACTTGGAGGTACCATTACTGCAACCAGTGCGGGTTGCCGGATCACACTCAGGATGTTTGCCCTCAGAGGCCCGCCGCCGCTGCCCCTATGCCGCCACCGCAAAAGGGTGCAGACGGTGCCGCGGCTCCCGTCCAGCCAAGGGATCCGCCCGACGACCAGGAGCCCTCGGACCCCACAGACTCCTCAGACTCCTCAGATGTTAGACCCCTTCCCCGGCACGCCGTGCGACGTTGGCCCAGGGGCTGTGGGCGGACTCCCCGGGATACTGCAGCGGGGGACGCGACGTCCCAGACCTAGGGACGGCAGGTGATTACTGTTCAGTTATTTTTTTTTCTTTTCTTTTTCTCTTTCGCTTGCTTAAAGAGCCGACTACACCTTAGCCAGTTACACTCGTTAGACTCTCTCTCTCCCTCTCTAAGAACCTTAGGTGCTAGGCGAAACCTCCCCCGGCCTATGCGCACGGGCGGGTTTCGAAGTTTTAAAAAAAAAAAAAAAAAAAAAATCCAGTGTTTTCGGGGCCCGCTAAGGGCCGCGCAAGGGACAAATGGGCTCCGCCCGAAGCCTTGCTACCGAAAACTTGGTGGGCTGTCATGCAGCTCAGGGCCGCTTCCCAACTCAGGCTTAGCGGTCCCGTGGTAAGAGATTTCCCGGACGTATTTCCGGCGGAGCTTCCCGGAAGGCCACCGGAGCGGGAAGTTGACTTCCCAATTGAACTGCTCCCCGGCACCAAGCCCATCACCAAGGCACCGTACAGGATGGCCTTCGCGGAGCTGAAGGAACTCAAGGCGCAGTTGGAGGACCTCCTGGACAAAGGATTCATCAGACCAAGCGCATCACCTTGGGGCGCACCCGTCCTGTTTGTAAGGAAAAAGGACGGGAGTCTCCGGTTGTGTATCGATTACCGAGAGATAAATAAAGTGACGGTCAAGAATAAGTACCCCCTACCAAGGATCGATGACCTCTTCGATCAGTTACGGGGGGGGCGACGGTGTTCTCAAAGATTGACCTACAGTCGGGCTATCATCAGGTCCGGGTCAAGGGGGAGGACGTTCCCAAAACGGCTTTCCGTACTCGCTATGGCCATTACGAGTTTACGGTAATGCCGTTCGGGCTCACAAATGCCCCGGCAGTGTTCATGGATATGATGAACAGGGTATTCAAACCCTTCTTGGACTTGTTCGTGGTGGTCTTCATCGACGATATCCTCATCTACTCCCGTACAGACGAGGAACATGAAGAACACCTGCGCACAGTCCTCCAGACCCTACGGGAACAGAAACTCTACGCCAAACTCAAAAAGTGTGAGTTTTGGCTCCGAGAGGTCGGGTTCTTGGGGCACGTGATCTCAGCGGCCGGAGTCGCGGTGGATCCAAAGAAGATAGATTCGGTAACGGACTGGCCCCGACCGACCACGGTGACGGAAATTCGAAGCTTCCTAGGATTAGCCGGGTATTACCGGCGCTTCGTGGAGGGCTTCTCCAAGATAGCCACCCCCCTAACCCGTTTGACGAAAAAGGGGGAGAAGTTTGTCTGGACGGACAAGTGTCAAAGAAGCTTCGAGGAGCTTAAGGATAGGTTGACGCGAGCCCCGATTCTCGCCCTGCCAGAGCCTGGGGAGGATTACGAAGTATACTGCGACGCGTCGCGGAATGGATTGGGTGGAGTGCTCATGCAACGGGGAAAGGTCATAGCCTATGCGTCAAGGCAGCTCAAGGAGTATGAGCGGAATTACCCCGTGCACGACTTGGAACTCGCAGCGGTGGTGTTTGTGCTCAAGCTTTGGAGGCACTACCTGTACGGGGCACACTGCAATGTGTATTCAGATCATAAGAGCCTCAAGTACCTCTTCACCCAAAGAGAGCTAAATCTGCGACAAAGGCGGTGGCTGGAGCTATTAAAGGATTACGATCTGACGATCCACTATCACCCGGGAAAGGCCAACGTGGTGGCCGACGCCTTGAGTCGCAAAGGACAGGCCGTGGAGGTAGATGTAAGCTCCATCACACAGCAGGATAGCCTGATTGCGGAATTTTCGCGATTAAGACTAGAGGTAGTCCCGGCAGGGACAGTCGCACAACTTCTGACGCTGGTGGTCAGACCTACTCTGCTGGACAGGATTCTCGAAGGCCAATCGACTGACCAACAGCTCCAGCTGGTGCGAAGTAGGATAAACACAGACGAGGAGAGCGACTTTATGGTGAGCTCCGACGGCACGATACGATTTCGGGGACGAATTTGCGTGCCGGATCTACCGGAGCTCAAGGAGGAGATCCTGCGGGAAGCGCATAATGCCCCATATACAGCGCATCCCGGGGGAACGAAGATGTACAAAGACGTCAAGCAAACCTTCTGGTGGCCGAAAATGAAGGAAGACGTGACGCGATTGGTGGCGCACTGCCTAGTGTGCCAACGGGTGAAGGCCGAACATCAACGGCCGGCAGGAAAGTTGCAACCTTTACCGGTGCCCGAGTGGAAATGGGACATGATTACCATGGATTTTGTGACCGGATTTCCGAGGTCGCCACAGGGACACGATGCGATATGGGTGATCGTGGACCGTTTGACAAAATCGGCCCACTTTTTGCCCATACACACGACGTGGACTCGGGAACGACTGGCGCAAACGTACATCGACGAGATAGTGAGGTTGCACGGTGTACCAACATCCATCACGTCGGACAGAGACACACGTTTTGTGTCGAACTTTTGGCGAAGTCTGCAACGAGCAATGGGAACCAAGTTGCACTTCAGCACAGCCTTTCATCCGCAAACCGATGGACAATCAGAGCGGGTGATACAGATCGTGGAGGACATGCTTCGAGCATGCGTTCTGGACTTGGGCGAAGGGTGGGCACGGTGTTTGCCCCTGGTGGAATTTGCCTACAATAACAGTTACCAGGCCAGCATTCAGATGGCGCCGTACGAGGCACTGTACGGGCGCCGCTGTCGGTCTCCGATATGCTGGGATGACTTAGGTGAGCGAAAGTTCCTGGGCCCAGATTTGGTGGAGGAGACCGAAGCAAAGGTGCGATTAATTAAACAAAGGCTGCTGACCGCCCAAAGCAGACAGAAAAGCTATGCAGATAACAGACGCCGAGACTTAGAATTCATGGTGGGCGAGCACGTGCTGCTCCGGGTTTCACCCTCCAAGGGAAACCGACGTTTCGGCATAAAGGGGAAATTGAGCCCAAGATACGTGGGACCGTTCGAAATCCTAGAGCGCGTGGGACCGGTGGCGTACCGGTTAGCCCTGCCCCCGAACCTCGAACGAGTCCACAACGTGTTCCATGTCTCGATGCTCCGGAAGTACCTCGCTGACCCCTCTCATGCCTTGGATGCCTCCACCATTGAGTTGCGAGAGGACTTGAGCGTCGAGGAGACGCCGGTGCGGATTTTGGCAAGAGAGGACAAGAAGCTGCGCAACCGAACGATCCCCTATGTGAAGATCCAGTGGAGCAACCACGAAGAGCGCGAGGCGACGTGGGAACTGGAATCGAAAATGAGGGAATGTTTTCCCGAACTGTTTAGTGAGGTTTGAGTTTAAGTTTCGGGACGAAACTTTTTATAAAGTGTGAGTGGTGTAGTGATCCGACCCTTCGGGTATTTTTGAACTCACATGTAATCGCTTAGGCCTTAAGCGAAATAAAATTTATTTAATTTTCTTAAGTCGGCCGGGACTAGGTGTGTGTATTTTTCTGCAATAGAGCGCGAAAAACGATGACCGACGGTGCGATCGGATTCGAAATCCGATATCGGGATCTCCCGGAACGGGATCCTTAGCGTTGCGGTAATTAGTCACGCATCGGGGACCGTGCAAAATATCTTGCACCCGTTAGAGATAAGGTGGGTTATCTCGTAGGGGTAATTAATTAATTAATTAACTAATTATCCGGTGAGGGAAATTTAAATCCTCCTACGTACGAATTAATTTAGGATTTAAATTGTGGGATTTTATCTCGTGCATTAGATAAGAGATAAAATCGGGATATTTAAATCGGGGATTTGTTTCCCACAAGATTATTTAATAAAGGTGATTAAATAATCGGTGACTAAAATTTAAAAAGGGTTGATTTAAATATCCGGTAATTTGAATCCAATTGGGATTTGATTATTTAATAAGGGTGGTTAAATAATCGGGTGGTCAGAATTTAAGGTGATTAAATAACCGGTGGTCAGATTTTAAGATTTAATATCCCGTCAGCCGATATTTATGTGAGAGATAGAAACGGGGAGATTCGGGTTTTCCTACGTACGTAAAATTAAGGAAGTTAAAGATAGGGTTATCGGTAGGGATTAATTAATTAATAAATTAATTAATCGAACCGAAAATATCCGAAGGGATTTTTGGCGTGATTTTGGATAAGTAAATGGGAGAACTATTTATTCTCCTGTTTACCGAGCGCCGAGCGAAACCCTATTCTTATTTTACCGCCTCCTCAAACCCTCCTCTTTCGTGCTACCGAAACCCCCAACCGGTGAGGAAAAGTAAGAGAAAAGAGAGAACGGATCCATAACCGGAGAAAGGAGAAGGAACCAATCGTCCCAAACGCCGACCCGAGGGCAAGAAACGTGACCGGACACTTTCCCGAAGATCTCCGGTTAGTTTTATATTTTTTAATAATTTTTCCGAATTTTCCTAGTCGCCCGTTTTAGGTTTCTTGAATTTCTCCCCCGTCCCCGTTACCGTCGTCGTCATCGTAGTTATGTTAGACGAACGGAACGGACAAAGGAGGCGCGCGGTGCCACTAGGGCATCGCGCGGGGTGAAGGGGAGAAACACACGGACGACCGGGCGCCACCGCAAGCGGCGGCGGCGCCGCGCGGGTCACACCCGCGCGGGCGCCGCGCGGACACCGCGCGGCCGCCGCGCGGGCGGCCCCGCGCGGGGTGCCCGCGGGGGGCCCGCGCGGGCGCCGCGCGGGCACCCGCGCGGGGCGCCGCGCGGGCGGCCCCGCGCGGGTGCCGCGCGGGCACCCCGCGGGGGTGCCGCGCGGGCGGCCCCGCGCGGGCGGCCCGCGCGGGCGGCCCGCGCGGGGTGCCGCGCGGGCGCCCGCGGGGTGCCGCGCGGGCACCGCGCGGGGTGCCGCGCGGGCGCCCGCGCGGGCGGCCCGCGCGGGCGCCCCGCGCGGGTGCCGCGCGGGCACCCGCGCGGGGTGCCGCGCGGGCGGCCCCGCGCGGGGTGCCGCCCGGGCACCCGCGCGGGGTGCCGCACGGGCGCCGCGCGGGCGTTCGCGCGGGCGCCGCGCGGACCCGTGTCCGCACGAGCACCGCGCGAACGCCGCGCTGGGTGCTGTGAGGACGCCGTCCGCGGAGCCCCGCCATGCGCGGCTCCGACGGACGGTGACGGCCGTTCAAGGCATGGGTGCCCCGCCGGACAGCGGGACGGTGCCGGACTTTTGTAAATAATAATGTGGGGTATTTTTCTATTGCGATATGTTAGTATATTTTCTGACCTTAGTGTCCGTGCGGACTTTATATAGGTCCGGGTGCGCAGCGGGAGAGTGCAAAGGGCTCGGGTGACCCGTCTTCTCTCCAACCAGGTGGGTAGAGTTGCCATAAGTGCAACAAGTGCAGTAAGTGCATTTATCGCCATTAAAGTATTCTTTAATTTACCTAACAAAGTAGATGGTAAGTTAACCTTTCGATTAAAGATATTTTATCTGACAATTTAAGCGGCTGCGGTCGCGGTGCTCACTACACGCCAATTTTGGCAATCCGGTGACGGATGCTGCACGTACACTGGCGGACCGGGCCACCGCATGGTGTACTTTTCCGGAAAAGTGGTCTTTTTGACCCGTGTGCCTCACAAAGGAGTGGGAGCCGTGAGGACCTCTTCACGGCTGCTATAGGGGCCGCACTAGCCCCGTGAAGTGGTTAAAGC
Organism: Tillandsia fasciculata; assembly: GCA_029168755.2. Taxonomy (NCBI): domain Eukaryota; kingdom Viridiplantae; phylum Streptophyta; class Magnoliopsida; order Poales; family Bromeliaceae; genus Tillandsia; species Tillandsia fasciculata. The sequence goes on along the minus strand of CM054943.1, from coordinate 14,445,622 downwards.
ATCAAAAGGTGTTTGTGCACGAGGGGGGACTTTAGTCACCCCGACAGGTACTCTGGGACTGGTGCCCAGCTTAAAATATGCACAGGGGGTTTAACGAAAGGTTACGGGGTACTCGGTGTATTCGGTTTGTTTTCCCTTCTTGTTACTATTAGACATCTACTTTGTTTGTCACTGACGTTACCCACTCCGTGACAGGTACTGCTATTAGGTGCGTCAGCCGGGGTGACGGTGGGACTGCGTAGTGAGGACCGTAGTCGGACACTTGGTTATCTTGATTCTTTTGACTCCAACTCATTTCCTTATGCATGAATCTTTATTTTGCTTGTGGATGGCTTAGTTGTGAACTTGTATTAGCTCTGTGGATGAGGTGTAGGTTATAGTATGATACTTTTAGTAGTGTTCTTATGTGCGGCATGTTTTCATGATGAGTTAAAGGATTGCGAAAATGTTTTCTCAAAATGAAGTGCCGTGTGGGCACGGGTTTTCAACTCTGGGCTTTATCCTTTCCAAACAGTGATGCCGCTTAATTAACTTGCTATAATTGATGGTGAACGTCTACGGTATGGTTGTTGGTTGGGAATTGATGCATAATATTTGTGATTGAATGACATGTTGTAAATAAGACGCCGTGCATATGCAAAGGAGACTCTGTCCGTGGACAGAGTGAATTTGCGTATGTGGCGGTCTGGCACGCACCGGGGTCGAAGATTATGTGTGACGCCCCACTTCCCAGGGGGTCACCCATCCTAGAGCTACTCTAGCTCTAGCACGCTTAACTCTCATGTTCCTCTTGGATCTTGCTACCATCCAAAATGCTATAGCCGGGTTAGAGATTTTAGTCCTATTATATCATTTATATAGAGGACTAATCCAAATTCCGGGGGTGTCACATTCTCCCCCCCTTTAAGCCCTGACGTCCACGTCAGGCTCAAGCACACTCACAAGCACCAGGCGAAGTGAGACTCGTCTCGCTAGCCTTAGCCGACCTTGTGAGGAGCTGCACTCCACTCACAACGGTCATTAGCCGGGGAGCCTCGCTCTACCCGCTATATAACCCTGGCTCAGCCGAGACTCATCTCACATTTCCGGCTGGTGAATGGCTCTGATACCAACTGTGACGCCCCACTTCCCAGGGGGTCACCCATCCTAGAACTACTCTAGCTCTAGCACGCTTAACTCTCATGTTCCTCTTGGATCTTGCTACCATCCAAAATGCTATAGCCGGGTTAGAGATTTTAGTCCTATTATATCATTTATATAGAGGACTAATCCAAATTCCGGGGGTGTCACATTATGTTTCCTTATTAAAAAGAAAAAAAAAATAGACACGTTTTTCCGCTTCACATGACTCAAAAACCCCCGGGGGCGTGACAAGTAAAGATCCAAATGTCACAGAAATGTTAGTCAACATCAACTTGTTAGTTATATTACATGCCCAAATAGTTAGTCGAATAGTTAGTATGGACATGCATTCAAATTACAAGATAAACCCAAAGTTGAAGTTATACTTACCTTAGTTTCAAGTTTTCACACAGTTCTCACACAAGCATTGTTCAAGCATTGTTCAAGCCTCTCTCCCCCTTTTTGTCACAAAACCTAGCCAAAATTACAAAATGTAAGGAGAGTTAAAAAGTTCAAATAACGAGAAAAACCTGAGAACTAAAAAAAACTAAAAACTAAAACTAGAAACCTGCAAAAGACTAAAAACCTGCACAAGAAAAAATGTTAGAGAAAAAAAGCTAATAGATAGAGAGAATAAAAAAGATTACTCCGAATCTTCGGAACTGATGCATCCTAGCTTTTGAAAGATTTTCTTGATGCGCTTGTTCATTGAAACTTGTTCTTTCTTAACGTCTCTAATTTCTTCTTTCATCTCGACGAACTCGTTTGACATGCGTTCTTGCTCGTTGGAGAGACGCTGCTGTTCTTTATAAATAGAAGTTACTGAGGCATCATCGTCTGAAGGTGAGGAAGGTGGATGTTGAGCTGCAGGTGTCGGTGGAACTGAAGTTGTTGCTGCCGAAGTTGAAGGTCTCCGTCTGGGAGGAGGTGAAGGAGGATCATCTGGTTTCGTTGGTAGAGACTTTATAACCGTTGTCTCGTTAATTGTTCCCAAACTATGCATGTACGTCGATGAAGAAGTATCGACCTTGAATTTCTTCAGAATTCGCTTAATAATCATCGGGAAGGGAAGTCTCTCCGTGGGATGGGAATGTTCTACATATCTTGCCATCCTTGACCAGATGAGGAACGGGATGTTGAAGTTTGATCCCAAGGCTGCTGTGGGATTTCCCAGAAGATAAAGAAATAGCATCCTGTCCCATCGAAGAACTTTTGTTTGCATATTCGGAAGAATATTATAGCAAACAATAAATTCAGGGATCGATATTCCGGTCGAAGCTCTCTTGAATAGACAGAATTCCCTGTTGATTGAGTGTCTGGAAGACAGATTCCATCTACGACCACTCTCCATGAGTTGGCGGAGAAACTATGGCCTTTGAGATAGTGTTTTCCTTCAGCTTGTGCCTTCGTTCCTAAGACCTCTCCGATCAACTGTGGAGTAACTTTGATCTTAATGTTTCTTACCTTTGTATGGAATTCTCTCTGTCCGTTATCAAGGTCAACCAAATTTGTTCCATTTTGATAGAACATCCTGACAGAGTGAAGGCAATATCCCGTGGGGTTAGGAAAATGACAGATTGGTGCAAGTCCCGCCATGTCAACAATAGTACCGAATAGTGCAGATCGCTCCCTTAGAGCTTTGAGATTCACATGTCTCTCACCGATGCATTCTCGCTTTTCAAAATCCTTGATCCTTTCTGAGCTGATAAAGTCTTGTGGGGGAGGTTGACTGGCTAGAGGTTCTTCAATTGAGATTCCTCGAGAACTTCCTCTTTTTCGTGCAACACTTCCTTTTCGATCTGAAAGGAGTATCTTCCATTGGAGCTTTTCCTTTTTCAGCTGCAGTAGGCTGAGGCTTTCCCTTTGAAGCTTCAGCAGTGGCTTTCCCTTTGGACGCAGTAGGAACAGTTGCTTCTACTAACAGTTCATCCCAATCAATTGATTCTGTTTCAGATTCCATCTCGGAATCATTCCTAGTTTTCTTTGCCTTCTTAGCCCTTTTCGGCTTGGTAGAATCTTTTGTGTGAACCATGGCAGCCAGGAAAAAGATTATCCATGAGAAATCCATTGCTGTTTGTGCTTAAGAAGGAAGAGTCCTGTGAGCACACCTCAAGAACACGAAAAATTGTTAATTTTCAAAAATCTGTAAAATTGAACCCAAACAATCATAATCATGTAGAGAGACTAGGGATCAAATTAGTTTTGCAAAAAGAATTTTAAAAATAGATCAATTCCATGATTTTCAAAAATTCTCAAAATATGCCTTAAAACCGAAATTTTTGAAAACAAAGCCCAAAAATTCGTTTATCATGAAAAAACCTAGCATATAATCAAAGCTAATGTTCCCAGAGTTCTTATTTCAAAAGAAGTTTGATCAAAAACCATCCACAAACGAAAAAGATTCAAGTTTTCTTCCACGTTTTGAGCAAAAACATGAAAAACTGAGAAAAGCCGAGATTTTGATCTAAAGAACTCACTTTGATTCGAAGAAAATGAGTTGGGAAGGCTCCAAGATGTTTGCTTTCAAGAGAGAGAAACTTAGGAGATTTAGAAACGAAAGCTTGTGATGAAATAAAATCAAAAACCTCTTCGTTTCAAATAAACCCTAGCCGCGGTCCGGACTGCCTGAGGAATCCAGTCCGGATCGGCTACCCGCAGGATTTTCCTGCGTTCGGGGTCCGGATCGGCTTGTCCAGTCCGGACCGGCTCCAAACTTTTTCTTCAGAAAAATTCAGAAAAATTCCAAAAAATCCAGAAAAATATTGTAAGCACTTTTGTGTATCAACTTTAAATAAAAATCATCGTTTCATACAACAAGAAATAGATTATGCAAAATCTATCAAAAATATCCAAATAACGAAACGAAAATTTATAAAAATTAAATCCCTTAAAGCTGAACAACTTCAATCACATCTGACTTGATCTTATGAGTAATGCTTTTATCAAATCATCAATTTGGTAAAGAAAATGAAATACCAAGATCGATAGATGTTTGAAACCCCAGATATGTTAGATAATGTATCTAGACAATCTGTTGAAGAGAGTGGCTCTTTGAGCATCTTTCATTAAAATTCCCACCTTATACCAACCTTGAAATTTGATAGAGTCAAGTATTTCAACATGCATTTTATTTAATCAAAATTAAAAAATCATGCTTGGTATACATGTGGTAGCTGCACACAGTACTCGGATGACCGAGGTGGTAGCTCTTTCCACCATGTGGTGGTAGTTTTCACACTCCTCATTGGGATGTAACTCTTTCCACATCTTTTGAGCATATTACATTTCTTTGACTCCCCCTCAATTGGCTATCAATTATTTAAGATATAAGGTATTCAACCAAAAATTGATCTCGCATTCATACTCGACTAAATAGTCAAATAAGATAATAACTATACCAAGAGATCATTGAGAGAGAAATTGACTTTGATCACTTAAAAGATGACTTAATTGACATAAATGATCATTGCATCAACTGAAATATTATGATATCAAAAGCATAATAAATTTCTAAATGTGTGAAAGGATGCAGTTAAAGTCAATATAACTAATGCTCAATTAATGTTCTATGTACAAACATAGATAAAGAACAAAAACACAAAAACAAAACCTAACCTAAGGATTGGTTTCAAAAAGAGATTATTTCAAGGAAAGCATACCAATTGCCTTACGCAAGTGAATAAATCATTTTTTATCCAAAGGTTTTGTTAAAATGTCAGCTAATTGATCCTCAGTTGAAATGTAGGAAAGTTGAAGAATATTTGATTCAACTAGCTCTCTAAGAAAATGATATCTAAGTTCAATGTGTTTTGTTCTTGAGTGCAACACAGGATTTTTGGAAATGTTTATAGCACTGGTGTTGTCACAGAGAATCGTTACCGAAGATGCTGAAATTCGGAAGTCGCTCAACACACTTTTCATCCAAATGAGTTGGGTTGAACAACTACTCGCTGAGATATATTCCGCTTCGGCAGTCGAGAGTGCAATGCAGTTTTGCTTTTTACTGTGCCATGCAACAAGGCAATGGCCAAGATAAAAACATGCACCACTCGTACTTTTCCGATCATCCACAGATCCTGCCCAATCGGCATCTGAATATCCAACAATATCTAGACTTGTTCCCATAGGATACCAAATTTCGAAATTTATTGTTCCCTTGATGTACCGGATGATCCGTTTCACCACTTTCAGGTGAACCTCCTTTGGTGCTGATTGATATCTCGCGCAGATCCCAACACTAAAGGATATGCCCGGGTGACTAGCCGTGAGGTAAATTTATTGTTCCCTTGATGTACCGGATGATCCGTTTCACCGCTTTCAGGTGAACCTCCTTTGGTGCTGATTGATATCTCGCGCAGATCCCAACACTAAAGGATATGTCCGGGTGACTAGCCGTGAGGTAAAGTAGACTTCCAATCATGCTGCGATAAAGTTTCTCGTCTACATTCTCACTAAGAGATTCACTTCCTAATCCCTTATTGCTAGTTCCCATTGGAGTCGGAAAATCTTTAGAATTTTCTAAACCAAACTTTTTGAGCAATGCCATTGCATACTTGGATTGACACAGATGGATGCCATCGTCACTTTGTTTCACTTGCAATCCAAGAAAATATGTCAGTTCGCCCATCATGGACATCTCAAATTCGCTTTCCATGGTTTCAGCGAATTTAGAAGCATCATTATCTCTTGTTGCACCAAATACAATGTCATCGACATAGATTTGTGCTACAATGAAGTTATTTTGATAATGCTTCACAAAGAGAGTCCTGTCTGCTCCCCCTCGAGTATAGCCCTTCTCCAAAAGGTGCTTCGTTAACCTTTCGTACCATACTCGCGGTACTTGTTTTAGACCGTAAAGAGCCTTTTTCAAACGAAAAATATGGTTAGGTAGTTTAGGATCTACAAAACCTTTCGGTTGAGCCACATAAACTTCCTCATTTAAAAACTCATTTAAAAACGCGCTCTTAACGTCCATTTGAAAAAGTTTTATTTTAAAATGACAAGCAATTGCAAATAGGATACGAATGGACTCGAGTCTAGCTACAGGGGCGAAAGTTTCATCAAAATCTATACCTTCTATTTGAGAGTAGCCTTGAGCAACTAAACGTGCTTTGTTCCTGATGACGGTACCATCTTCATTTTTCTTATTCTTGAAAATCCATTTAGTACCAATCACATTGTGTTGCTTCGGAGGCTTCGTTAATTCTCAGACTTTGTTTCGTTCAAACTGATGGAGCTCTTCCTGCATTGCTTCAATCCAGTAGTCATCCTGAAGAGCTTCATCGACGTTCTTTGGTTCGATTAAGGAAACGTAACAAGCGAATCCACAAACCAACTGTCTCCGAGTCCTGACTCCTTCTTGTGGGTCTCCAATAATGTTTGATTCAGGATGATCCTTGGAGATGCGTAACGTTTGAGGTAACGGAGTACTCGGAGGTACATGAGATGATTCCTCCCAAAGATGGTTGACGTGTTGGCCCCATTAAATCCATGTGCAATAGTTTCAAAGGCCGTATAGTACCAACGTGGTTCAAGTTCTTGTGTGCAGTCCTGGATTGTTTTCCCTTTTGGCAACCACCACACACAATGTTTTGTTTAAGTGAAAGTTTTGGAACCCCCTTGACCACGTCTTTGTTTGAAATTCTTGCAAGTTCCTTAAAATTTATGTGACCTAGCCTTTCATGCCAAAGTGTTTCATTATTCAAAGAGGCTAAGTTACAGTTTTCAGAAATTTTATTTGGAACAACATAACAGTTATTTTCAGATCTAACCCCTTTTAAAAAGAAAACATGGTCCTTATCAGTTACAATACATTCAACAGATGAAAAATTAACTGAGAAACCATTGTCACAAAGTTGACTAATACTAATGAGGTTAGTCTTAAGGCCTTCAACAAATAACACATTGTTCAAAATCGGGCCATCTGGAATAGCTACTGTTCCTTTTCCAGCAATTTTGGAAGACCGACCGTCTCCGAAAACTACAAGTCCTCCGGTGATTTTCTCAAAATTTTGAAAGCAGTTTTTGTCACCGGTCATGTGACGGGAACATCCGCTATCCAGATACCAAGACGAATTATCATATGCATGCAAGAAAATATTAGTAACAAGACAAGGGAAAATTTCACCTTTGCGCACCCAAACCTTTTTGGACTGCGTTGGCAATGATCGTGAAGTTATTCTCCTTGGTGAAAGCGTCTTGTTAGATTGATTGCTGCTCCTTGATGATGTCGTCTTGCGCGGTGAACTACCAAGGCTCTTTTCCTTCGAATGATTTGCATTTGATTTCCGAGGAATCACCTTTTTGGTAGTCGTTGCAAGAAGTGCTTGAGTTGAGCGTTTGGCTCCCATCTTGCAATTTCTCCTTATGTGCCCTGAAAAGCCACAACGAAAACATACCTTAGTGCTTGTCGATCCCGAAGAGGATGAAGTAGGCTTGTTGTCGTTGTTTGTCGTGAATTCCGGTGTCGGAGGAGGAGTAACCGACTGAGGCACAAAAACTGTTCCACTCGAACTAGGACTGTCTCCAGTTTGAGTGTATCCGAGGCCGAAACGGTTTGTTTGACCAAGACCAAGAAGCTTATCCAACTTACTCCTTCCTGATGAGAATCTCTTTAGATCATCCTTGAGTTGGAAAATGGTCTTTGTCATTTCCATTTTTTCATGTCGAGCCTCGTTGTAGAGCTTCAAGAAGTAATTCGCCTTATCCACCATTTTTACATGTTCCTTCTCGAAATGCTCATTTTTCTCTTGAAGGGAAACATTTGTCTTGATCAGGTTATCCCTTTCCACTTCAAGAGCGTTCGAGAGAGAAGTTGCTGTTTTCACTTCTTCTTCGAGTTCCTGCAATCTCCCTCTCAAACTCCTGTTTTGCTTTGCCAGTTTCTTTGAATCCCTCAAAAGTTTGTGGTAGGCAAGAGCAAAATCTTCACCTTCAGAATTACTCGATTCGTCGTCCATGACATTCTTTTCAGCATAGGAGGAGTTGAACAACGAATCGGATGTACTTGCCATTAAGCACATGAAGGGTGAAGATGTGGACGCGTGGAATGTCGTTGCGTTGTTTTCATCATCACTGGAAGATGACTCATTTGACGTTGAGGTGTCATCCCAAGTGATGGCTTGCATCGCCTTCTTCTTTGCCGGATTCTTGTTGGGACACTCCGTTGCAATGTGGCCGTAGCCTCGACATTTGAAGCATTGTATTTGTCCCTCTGAGGTTTTCTTATCCTTGGAAGAACTCTCTTGCTTTCTTGACTTGTAGCTTGAAGAGCCTTTGCCTTTCTTCGACTTTCCGAAGGATGGAGTTTTGCTTGAATTACCCCTTCGAAAATTTCGGCGAAACTTCCTTGTCAAGAGAGCGAGTTGCTTCTCAAAGTCCTCCATAGATAGGTTCTCGTCATCGTCTGAGGAGAATGAATCCGCGTCTTCTTCTTTAGTTGATTTCAATACAAAACCTGAAGACTTAGAAGAGGATGCTTTTCCAGAAGAATAGTTAGTAGGAAATGTCATTTCATAAGTTTGAAGTGCACCAACTAATTCTTCTACACAGATTTCGTCTGGGTGTTTAACTGTTTCAATGGCCGTAACCTTGGAACAAAATCTTTCAGGAAGAGTCCTTAAAATCTTTCTTACAACTTTAGATTCTGGAATTTTCTCTCCCAAGTTAGCACATGTATTCACGATGTCTTGCAATCGTGTATAATAATCTGTGAACAATTCATTTTCTGCCATGAAAATGGAGTCAAACTTGCTCGTAAGCATTTGCAGTTTTTGAATCTTCACAAGGTTTGTTCCCTCATGTGTAACTTGTAGAACATCCCAGATTTCTTTCGCAGTCTCACATGCCGAGACGCGAGAGAACTCAGTTTGCGACAAAGCATTAAATAGAGCGTTAATACCTTTGCCATTGTAAGAAGATAAATCAATCTCTTCCTTGGTCCATTTCGACCTAGGTTTGATGGTGCGAACATCAGCAATAATTTCAGTTGGATTAGACCATCCTAATTCAATTGATTGCCACACCCGTTCGTCGATGGAAATTAAAAAGGCTTTCATCCGTACTTTCCAGTAGGCATAATTTGTTCCATCGAAGAATGGGGGTCTGTTGATGTTTCCACCTTCAACCATTGTTTACAACCCTATTCCCGCTCTGATACCACTTGTTGGGTTATGTATAATTGGATCTAAATAGGGGAAAAAAACACCTAGAGGGGGGTGAATAGGTGTAAACAGTAAACACTCAAAAATCGTTGCGCAATAAAACCCAATGCGGAAATAAAAAATAACACGCAAGATTTTTACGTGGAAAAACTCCAAACCGGAGTAAAAAACCACGGGACCGATCACACGGCGAAATCCACTAGAATTAAACACGTACAAGGTGATTTACCGTACACACTTACGACTCAACCTTTTCCATACGCTCCTAGTAGATCTTCTCCGCTCGCTCCGCAACGCTTCTCGAATCCACGATCAGCGCCCAACGCCGAATCCACGGCGTCCAACGTCGAGTCCACGACGTCCGACCGAATCCACGGTCTTCACCCAATAGCACGTCTCGAATCCACGAACGTACCTCGCTTCGAATCCACGAGAGCGGTTGCACCTTGAATCCACACGGCCACGCGAGTCCACGCGCCGATTTTCGAAAAATCGTTGTTTTTGGGTGGTGATGATCCGCCGAATACTTAGATTAGAAATAGATCGGAAATACCATCTAAGTATTCATTAATTTGATTCTACTCAAAATCTGAGTTTGGAAAACCTAGAATCAAATTAATCAATATAGATGAAGAAACATAGAATTAAATCTATTGATTTCCTTTCTTCTCTATATGTGGATTTTCTTTCGATCGTATTTTTCGTATTTCGATCTCTATACCCTAAGAATAAATTATAGGGTCTATTTATAGGTTAGAAACTATTGGAAGAAGATAAGCATCAAAAACTAACCATTTCTGGAAATTTACAGGACGACAGTCCGGACTGGAATTGACGGTCCGGACTGTTTCAGCGAAACAGACTACTTCCAGAAAAGAAGACATTTGGGGTCCGGACTGAAATTCCACGGTCCGGACTGGAATTGCTGATGAACCAACCTCTGTTCGGGGTCCGGACTGTAATGTCCGATCCGGACTCTGAACATGTAAAGTGTCCAGTTTTTTATTTTTATGCAATTACAAATTCATCCAAGTGTTTCTACACTATGACAAGTATTCGGATCACTAAAAATCTTTAGTTAAACGTACCTGATCCTTTTGAATTCTTCTTTCTTGAGATTGAGGTATATGATCCAAGCTTCTCATCTTCAATCTTCAAGACTTAAACAAATTTCACAAAATACGCCAACACAAATTCTGTAACAGCACAGACCTCTGTTCCAAACAACAACATCACCAACAATTAATAACCAATCACTACAAATCCTAAAAACAGCATACGCTGTTTTTACCAACCAGCAGAGTGAAGGAGCCTTTTCACCTGTATACAGACCTCCAAAAATTCCATAAAAATCACGGTTGCGATCCTCGCGACGAGTAGCCCCAAATCGACTATTTAAACGCCCCGTTCTGATACCTCTAGGCCAAGAAACAATTCGGACAACGTTGGAAGCCATTCCCTCAAGAACACAATTCTGCTGGAAAAATAGCAGTAGAGAAACTTAATTCTCACCCTCGAAATAAACTCATAAAAATCCAATAAAAATACGGGTGCGTTCCTCTCGAAGAGTAGATATCAATCGACACTTGAATCACCTTATTCCGATAACCATGGGCTGAGAAATAAATCCAACAAGCTCATGCTGTCCAAAATCACCACAGAAAAACAGTGGCTCAGAGATGCCTCGGGAACTGTGCCAAAATCTCGAAATACGGAGAAGTAATCAACACAAAAAACGAAGCCTTACCTCTCGTGCACGTGCTGCCACAAAAATCGTCGAAAACGAAGGTCTGAGTAGGCCGAGGGAGCCTGCGCACCGAAACGCGACGAAGGGGATCATCGGTGAAGGAAAGTCGCACTGCGCCAAAAGCCACATACCTCGAAGTGCGTGCCACCAAAAATTCCCGAACTTCTCCACGAGATGCTCCACAGGAAGATGAACAACTTTGCTTAAGGTTGCAAAGAGAGAAGAGCTCGGGAAAAGCCTCAAACTGCAGGCCAAAGGGAGGTATTTATAGCTGAAACTGAACAAATCCCAAAATCCCCCCTAAGTCCCAACTTTCGGGCGCCCGGAAAGTTTCGGGCGCACACAGTGCGCCCGATCCGGGCCGTCCATCAGCACCCGAATCCACCAGATGCTGCCACGTCACCCCAAAACAGCAAACAGCAAGAACCGCCAACCGCGGTGCGCCACGTCGCCCGCGCCCGAACAGCAACCAGCGGCGCCGGCCACCCCGGCCGCGCCGCGTGGCACCCCCGCGCCTGCCCCGCGCACGTCGCCCGGCTGACCCGCGCGTACGGCCACCTGCCCGTCGGTACGGCCACCTGCCCCGCACGTCGCCCGCACCTGCTCGCCGTGCCGTGTGGACCGCGCGCACAACACCAACCGACCACAAGCTGCCACCTGTCCCACGCTGGTCCATGCACTAGGCCGCGCGTCCCATGGACCGCGCGCGCGTGCGCCCGCCACCCCCGGGCCGCCACGCGTTCCAACCCCGGTGCACGCCTGCCCCGTGGACCGAGCGCCCAGCGTCGCCGCCCACCGCCGCGCTCCGCCGCTGCCCGCGCCGCCCACGGCCGGCCGGAACAGTACCAAGGCCTCGAAAAACGTGTTTTCGCATCCGGACTCCGAAAAATACAAGTAAATAGTCCGTTTTCACCGTTTTCGCGCGCTGAATCCAAATTCGCTGTCCGTTTTGCCAAATTCCAATTCCAAAATTTGCCGGAGGCATCCGGAAAGGTGTTCCTTGGTCCAAACTTCGCGCTGAGTCCATTTTTAATATCCGCTTCGCGCGAAACTACACATAAACACCCAACGGGGTCTTCCGATCACTAACGTGATCCAAACGAAGTCCAGAGTCCATCATATAGGTCCAATTGGTGCACAAACACCCCAAATACACAGTACAGGTCCCCAGAAGCTGCCAAACACACTGCAGAAGCTCTGCGGAGATCCAGGTCATCACACTTCCACCACCGATGAGCCATCTTATCCAAGAAAGAGAGGGCCAAATAAACATGATCCTAATCCGAAATTCGAAGGTTCTCGAACAGCTGCTGCATTGAGTCGACCCATGACTGGACGATTATCTGGTCCTCGCCTTCGTCACTAAACACAGGGAGGTTGAAATTCTGAAAGTTTGCAAAACTCTCTATCGCCCGGTCCTATTCTACCCTCTAAGCTTCATACTGAGCTGTCGAAGCCTCGGACCCCATCCCTCGGGGCGCCTCTTGGGTAGCCCCTGTGGAAGGTGATCTCATGGGTCCCCGAGCCGGTCGTGCAGCTCCAGTCTGCGGTAGGAACATATCATGGAGCCTCTGAATTTTCTCCCCCTGCTGCCGCAGGGCTTTTTGTTGTCAACAAGAAGTGTTTGTCTATTGTTGAACCACATTGAAGAGTGCATCCACTTGATCCCGCAGCTTATGCACGTCACTCGGCTAAGCTTGAGCCGACGGAGAGTTCTTTCGCGGTCGTCCTCAGGGTGCCATACTCATTGCATTCAACAATGTTTGTAATAATAGTCGAAGCCTATGACTCGTGTAACGACCCGGCCCACTAGCAATAATATCTTGTTGGGCCCAAACCACAACCCAAATTGCTTATATTACTAGTGTCCATTGTCTCTTATATACCCAATCACAACTCTATTCTTATCCGATATAGGACTATTGGGGTGTCACAGACTCCCCCGTTTAGACCTAACGTTCTCGTCAGCCCAAACACACACACAGCCCAAGATCATCAAGCGATGTGAGACTTGTCTCGCTAGCCCTGCCATCTAGACCCAGGCTCAACCGAGACTCGTCACACACTTTCGGTTGGTAATTGGCTCTAATAACAAATGTAACGATCTGACCCACTAGCAATAATAACTCGTTGGGCCAAACCACAACTCAAAATGCTTAAGCTCAGTTATTATTACTAGTGTCCATTATCTCTTATATACCCAATCACAACTCCATTCCCATCTGATATTGGACTATTGGGGTGTCACAACTCAGCTCCAAAATAAATCAACCAACCACGGCGCAATTAAGCGAAAGCTCTTGAAGGACACTCCCTTTCACCTCCAGCATTACGTTGTCGGTCGCCGATGTAATCGCCCGAAGTGTGAAAGCTCGGTTCTCGCGTTCGGTTCCCAATATCTCACGTGAGAACCTTACTACTCCAATCTCTTACTTTCGCCAAAGTTCATGTGCCACTCACGCTCACATCCTACCGAGGTCTTCCTAGGGCTCCAACAATCTACATTAACTAATTAGGTCTCTAACCTAGGCTCTGATACCACTCCAGAAGTCTGTCACACCCCGGTATCACCAAGAAGATCGGTTCGGGTACACACATAGACCGCCCCGCCGAATGGGTAGGCCACACGCAACCTGAACGGAACGATTAACCATACCCGACTGTCTCGATTGGAAGTAATTGGGTCCGTAATATCAGAGTGCGCGGGAAAAACTAAACCAAAGGAAGAGAACTCTTAATCCAACAGTTCAGTTACAAAAGAGGTACAAACAGCTGAGCCCTCGGTTCAAAAAGCACAACAACCGAAAACATGATCACTACGAACAACCATCTAGACTTCTAGCCCGCTACTCGACTACATTCTTGCCACGGTCCCGAGCCTCACCAACCGATTCGACACTTGAAAAGGAGTAAACCATAGGGAGTGAGAACTAAATAAAGTCCTAAGCGGGTTCAACCACCAAGAAAGAATGTTCTACTCTTACTTGGTCTATAGGAAGCATCTACAACAAAGCCAGAAGGCAACACACAGTAAGTAAACACATAAGAGAAGGTTAAGAAATACCCCATATGCCTCACCCACAACCGAACCTAACCAAGTACCTACCATGAATCTCGGCTCAGATCTACCGAGCGCAACTCACCAACGTAGAAACCGAAGGGAATCATATCTTTTTCCAAATCGGTTGAGTTGTATGAACCTCAAGTGGAGGTTGAATCATCGAACTGCACTCCCATCGGCAACCCGTACATTCATTTGGGCGAAATCGGCTGTCCGTACACTCCCTAGATTGGTCATGGGTGCCAAGTGGGGCGCCGAAAGAACTAGCACTCACCACCACCTGGTTAAATAATCTTGCCTCCAGGAGAGCCGGGACACCACCCACATCACCCTCAGTGAGTATTTCACCACAAACTGCGCGGCGCCTGGAGAAGTGGAACTGTCACGCCCCGGGGTCGAAACTGCGACCCGGGCTCGCCAACAGATCCGTCGCCTATATAAAACCCCGCATAGGCGAAGCGTCCAACCTGCAAGAAAATGTACTACAGTTAAACAAATATCAGAGCTATAAAGAAAACTGCTGTAAAACTAAAATCCAACCACTGTACAACTGGAAATAAAGGTATAATATCCATCTCCCAAAAATGATCATCATACAATATCCTATGATACAATATCCAAGAACCCAAACGGGGAGATAAACTAAAATCATAATACACCAGTGTACAGGCTCTCAGTACAAGTCATATCCTCACTACAACAATCTCTCAAAAGCAGAAATAAAACTAATCTACTGACTATACTACAAATCTCCAATGTGGGGGTACAGCTACTCTCCAAAGACAGGTAGGGATCTAGCTCGCGACTCCCTCGCCTCGAACAGCAACAGCAGAATCAGCAACACCCGCAATGATTCTGCAAAACAAAGGAGAGGAAAGAAAATGGAGGGGGAGAACCCCCAACGGGTGTGAGAACTATATCAACATGTAGTTCTCAGTGGGTACCGCTACCAAGCCCGACGGCCTGCCCACTAAGTCTACTAGAGGCATAAGAAAACAATGCAGCAAAACTGAACAAGAAAAGCTGGAGATACTCTACAGCTATCATGCCTCTATCTAAATGCTCAATGGGTGGTACAGATGAAAAGATATGCAACTACTCGCACCCAAGGTGCTCAATCGACTCAATAGAACTGACTGCCTCATAGGGTCCAGTCAAGCCTGCGCCTACCTATTGCCATTACATCCACGGAGGACTGGACTTACGTAGGGCATCCGTGACTGCCAAAACTGGCCCAGCCAGAGGGACTACATCCGTGACTGCCTAAAAAAAGGCCTAGCCAGAGGGACAGCATCGACAAGTCGCGATACAAAAGTAAGAGGCCCACTCCGGACGGGGCACTCGAGGGGCGCGACCCCACCGAGGAAAAAGGTATCCGTGCATCTCTGTCGAGCTCAAAGTGGCTCATGCAGGCTATAGTGAAAATCCATGCTCACTCTCAGAACGAAAGGACTCAAGATCCTCAACATCTCGCACAACTGTCGAAATACTCTCAACGACTCAGCTAACCAGCTCTCACGAATCTCGTGAAACTAACGAACTCAACCAACTCGTGGCACAGAACACACTGGCTGGAGATACTCCATAGCCGGGACCACTGTCGACCCAAACGACTCCCAAAACGAAACACCCAACTCGCCACGCTAAACACACAGGCTGGAGATACTCCACAGCCGGGATCGACCCACAACTCAGGGCTAACAAGACTGGTCGGACGACATTCAACGACCCGAGACCACCATCTACCCAAACGGCTCCCAATAACACTAGCACAGGTCTAATCTCAGCTACCAGACTCCACTCAGCCCCCAGGCACGAGTGCAACATACGTCCCATAATAACCTGACTACTCGGCCCACTACCCGGGCGAGGAAAAACTAAGTCCAGGAAAAGATGCAAAGTGTGGGATGTCTAAAGCATAAAAAAACCTAGCCCAAGTGAAGGTTCTCTACTAGTCTGGTTAAATATGCAACATATGATGGGGTGCTAGGTCAAGTTCCAATAATAGCATTTAAATAAACTGAATCATAAGTAGGGAACATTAACAGATATGATCACCAAAATCAATCAATGATAAGCCTCATCTTCCTCAACATGCTCTCAACTAGCATAAGTGAATACAACCATTTAATATATAAAAGATCTCGAAGGTACCCAACATGTATAATAAGTCATGTAAGCCTCAATCCAATCCACATGAACTATATCATTTCTTATGCTTACATCTCAATCCTATAGGTTGTACGTTAAATTATGCATGCTATCAATCACATAGTGTAATGCTTCCCTTAGGTAAGCTTTCATCAATCATAAACATGAATATTATCCTGCAATTTCTCATACAATACCTTTACTGAGCTTACCTCTCAACTATATATTGGTACACTAACTTGCATGCATTCTAATAAATAGAATTAGAGAATCGTCCACCGATTCTGGAGACGAAGTAACCCACCTGAAACGCTTTCTGCAGGCAAAACTGAAGTCGGTGAAGTGCATAGTCACACGCTATCCAAAATTCACCGAAACTACACCCTCGGTACATGGTCGCGCAAGCCTCTGCTCCAACCAACAACACCGCCAACAACACAATCAATACCTCCAACAACACCCAAACAGCGTTTGCTGTTTTTACAATCCAGCAAAGAGAAAGGGGATTTTCACTTGCGTGTAGTCCTCCGAAAGATCCAGAAAAATCATGGTTGCGATCCTCGCGACGAGTAGATCCAAATCGAGTATTTATACACCTCGTTCCGACACCTGTAGGCCAAGATACATCCAAAACAATGCGGTAAGTCGAACTACCCCACGAACACAAGTCTGCGGAAAAACAGCCGCGAAGAAGCATAATTATCACCTTCGAAGAGTCCTTCAAAAATTCCAATAAAAACACGGGCGCGTTCCTCTCGAAGAATAGATGCCGATCGAGTCCTCATACACCCCGATCTGATGCCCGTAGGCCGAGAAATCCCAACAATACTCCACTGCTGTCCTATACCTCGCAGTAGTACAATGGGGTCAAAAGATACCTTGGGAACACAGCCAAAAACTCGAAACAGAGCGAAGTGATCAACACAAAAAACGAAGGCATACCTCTCGTGAACGCGCTACCATGAAAATCGTCTCTAAAATCCATCGGGGTAGCTCAGGGGGCCTCGCCCACTGAAATACGACGGTAGAAGCCACAAATGAAGGAGCGTCGAAGTGCGCCGCGTCGCAGAAAACGCCGATGACACGGCCTCCAAAAATCCCGAGAATCCAAAAATGGTGGAGGAGAGGGAGAGGAAGAACTTCTCTTAAGGGTGCACCTCGGAAAACCCAAGAAAATCGAAGCAAGAAGGAGTGGGAGGCCTATTTATAGGCAAAATCCAAAAAGGCCAAAAATACACTTTGGGGTACACTTTCCGAGCGCCCGGAACTTCCGGGCGCAAACATTACCCCAGATTGTACCCTGAACCATCAGCGCCCGAATCATCCCCGTTGCGCCACGTGTCCCCGAACAGCAAACATCGGGTTCGGCTGTTACGGAATTTGAGTTGGCGCATTTCGTGAATAGTTTAAGTCTTGAAGATTGAAGATGAAGAAACTCTGGATCAACTACCTCAATTTCAAGAAAGAAGAATTCAAAAGGATCAGGTACGTTAAATTAAATAATTTGTGATGATCCGAATACTTCTTATAGTGTAGAAACACCGGAAGAGGTTTTAACTGCATATTCATCAAAAACTGGACATGGGACATGTTCAGGATCCGGATCATGTCGGTTCGATCCGGATCCCGAAGGGTGCTCGTTCATACACTAGTTCAATCCGGATCATGGCATTTGATGATCCGGATCCCGAACATGAGTTTTACCTGTTGGCTTGAAAGATCCGGATCGTGGAATCTCAATCCGGATCCCGAACACATTGTTCTGGTAAAACTGTATGAACGATCCGGATCGTAGATTATGATCCGGATCCCGAACAGGCGGTTTTCTGGAAATTGCTCTCTACGCGTAAGCGATCCGGATCGTGACTTGCGCAGTCCGGATCGTCGCCCGTAAAACTTTCCAGAAAAGTTTGTTTTTGATCCGAATATTCTTCCTAGGGTTTCTAACCTATAAATAGCCCTTCCTTTTCATTTCTAGGGCAATCCACACATCGGAAAAAGAGCCGTCATTTTCAAATATCATTTTATACGGCCTTAGATCCACATATAGAGAAGAACGGAAATCATTAGATCTATTTAATGGTTCTTCATCTATATTGATTAGTTTGATTCTAGGATTTTCATACTCATATCTTGAGTTGAATCAAACTAATGAATACTTAGATGGTATTTCCGATCTACTCTTGATCTAAGTATTCGGCGGATCATCACCACCCAAACAAACAACGATTTACCCCAAAATCGGCGCGTGGACTCGCGTGGCCTTGTGGATTCAAGGTGTTATCGCTTTCGTGGATTCGGAGCGAGGTGCGTTCGTGGATTCGAAGCGTACCATTGGGTGAAGACCGTGGATTCGGTCGGACGTCGTGGATTCGACGTTGGACGCTGTGGATTCAGCGTTGGCGGCGCAAATCGTGGATTCGAGAAGCGTTGCGGAGCGAGCGGAGAAGATCGACTAGGGGCGTATGGTAAAAGGTTGAGTCGTCTGTGAGTACGTTATATCACCTTGTACGTGTGTTAACTCTAGTGGATTTCGCCGTGTTATCGGTCCCGTGGTTTTTTACTCCGGTTTGGAGTTTTCCACGTAAAAATCTTGTGTGTTCTTTTATTTTTCCGCATTGGGTTTTATCGCACAAAGATTTTTGAGTGTTTATTGTTTACACCTATTCACCCCCCTCTAGGTGTTTTTTCCCCTATTAGATCCTTATTAACCTAAACCCAACAAGTGGTATCAGAGCGGGAATAGGGTTGTAAACAATGGTTGAAGGTGGAAACATCAATCGACCCCCTTTCTTTGATGGAACTAATTATGCGTACTGGAAAGTACGGATGAAAGCTTTCTTAATTTCCATCGACGAAAGGGTGTGGCAATCAATTGAATTAGGATGGTCTAATCCAACTGAAATTTTAGATGATGTTCGCACCTTGAAACCTAGGTCGAAATGGACCAAGGAAGAGATAGACTTATCTTCTTACAATGGCAAAGGGATTAATGCTCTATTTAATGCTTTGTCACAAACTGAGTTCTCTCGCGTCTCGGCATGTGAGACTGCGAAAGAAATCTGGGATGTTCTTCAAGTTACGCATGAGGGAACTAACCTAGTGAAGATTCAGAAACTGCAAATGCTTACGAGCAAGTTTGACTCAATCTCTATGGCAGAGAATGAATCCTTCACTGACTATTACACACGATTGCAAGACATCGTGAACTCATGTGCTAACTTGGGAGAGAAGATTCCAGAATTTAAAGTTGTAAGAAAAATTCTAAGAACTCTTCCTGAACGATTTCGCCCGAAGGTTGCAGCCATTGAAACAATTAAACACCCGGACGAAATGCGTGTAGAAGAATTAGTAGGTGCTTTACAAACTTATGAAATGACTTTTCCTACTAACTATTCTTCTGGAAAGGCATCCTCTTCTAAGTCTTCAGGTTACGCATTGAAATCAACTAAAGAAGAAGACGCGGATTCATCCTCCTCGGACGACGACGAGAACATTTCTATGGAGGACTTTGAGAAGCAGCTTGCTCTCTTGACAAGGAAGTTTCGCCGCAACTTTCGAAGGGGAAATTCAAGCAAAACTCCATCCTTCGGAAAGTCGAAGAAAGGCAAGGGATTCTCAAGCTACAAGTCAAGAAGCCAAGAGAACTTCTCAAAGGATAAGAAAAGTTCTGAGGGACAAGTTCAGTGTTTCAAATGTCGAGGCTACGGCCACATAGCAACTGAATGTCCCAACAAGAATCCGGCTAAGAAGAAAGTGATGCAAGCAGTCACTTGGGATGACAACTCCACGTCAAATGAGTCATCGTCAAGTGATGAAGAAGACAACGCGACAGCTTTCCACGCGTCCACCAAACCTTCATCCTTCATGTGCTTAATGGCAAGTACATCCGACTCACTGTCCAACTCCACTGTGGAAAAGATTGCAACGGACGATGAGTCAGATAATTCGGAAGGTGAAGATTTTGTTTTAGCCTACCATCAACTTCTGAGGGATTCAAAGAAACTGGCTAAACAAAACAAGGGGTTGAAAGAGAGATTACTGGAACTTGAAGTTGAATTAAAAAGAGTAACCTCTATCTCAACCGATCTTGAAGTGGAAAGGGACAATCTGGTTAAGACAAATGTTTCCCTTCAAGAGTCCAATGAGCATTTCGAGAAGAGTTATGTAGACATGGTGAACAAAGCGAACTACTTCTTGAAGCTCTACGGCGAGGCCCGACAGGAAAAATCTGAAATGACAGAGACCATACGCCAACTAAAGGATGACTTACAGAGATTTACTTCTGGAAGGAGTAAGTTGGACAGACTCCTTGGTCTCGGTCAAAGAAACAAGTTCGGCCTCGGATACACTCAAACTGGAGACATTCCAAGTTCGAGTGGTACGGTATTTGTGCCTTCGTCGGTATCTCCTCCTCCGACACCGGTGTTCACGCCAAGCAACGACAACGAACCTACTACATCATCTTCGGAATCGACAAGAACCAAGGTATGTTTTCGTTGTGGCATTTCAGGGCACATCAGAAGAAACTGCAAGACTGGAGCCAAATGCACACCTCAAGAACATCTTGCAGCAACTACCAAA
The DNA here is from genome assembly GCA_029168755.2 of Tillandsia fasciculata. NCBI lineage: Eukaryota > Viridiplantae > Streptophyta > Magnoliopsida > Poales > Bromeliaceae > Tillandsia > Tillandsia fasciculata. The sequence continues at coordinate 14,424,795 of CM054943.1, read as the reverse complement.
AGGGCTATTCCTCGGAAAACCACTCCAACCAAATTGACGGAAAAGAGCCTTGGTAGTACATCGCTCAAGACGACATCTTCAAGGAGCAGCAATTCTTCAAGCAAGACGCCCTCACCTAGGAAATCAACTCCACGAGCACTACAGTCGCATACCAAAAAGGTTTGGGTGCGCAAAGGTGAGATCTTTCCCTGTCTTGCTACCACTGTTTCCTTACATGCATATGATAGTTCGTCTTGGTATTTGGATAGCGGGTGTTCCCGACATATGACCGGCGATAAAAACTGTTTTCAAACTTTTGAGAAAAACTCCGGAGGACTTGTTGTTTTCGGAGATGGCCGGTCTTCCAAAATTGTTGGAAAGGGAACAGTAGCTATTCCAGATGGCCCGGTTCTAGATAATGTATTATTTGTTCATGGCCTAAAGACTAACCTCATAAGCATAAGTCAACTGTGTGATAGTGGTTATTCAGTTAATTTTTCATCTGATAAATGCACTGTAACTGACTTGAACCATGCTTTCTTTTTAAAGGGGGTTAGATCAGAAAATAATTGTTATGTAGTTCCTTCTAAAATTTCTGAAAAATGTAACCTAGCATCTTTGAAAAATGAAACACTTTGGCATGAAAGGCTAGGTCACATAAACTTTAAGGAACTTGCTAGAATTTCAAATAAAGATGTGGTCAAAGGGGTTCCGAAACTTTCTTTTGAACAAAACCTTGTGTGTGGCGGTTGCCAAAAGGGAAAACAGTCTAGGACTGCACACAAGAATTTGAACCACATAGGTACAAAACGGCCTTTGGAACTTTTGCATATGGACTTAATGGGGCCAACTCGTCAACCATCTCTTGGAGGTAAATGGTATATTTTTTTGTTGGTTGATGACTTTTCTAGATATACTTGGGTAGCCTTTCTAAAGGAAAAAGCTGATACCTTTGACTCTTTTCTCGAAATCTGCAATCGTATTATGATAGAAAAGAATGAAAGGATTACTCGAGTGAGGAGTGATAGAGGTGGTGAATTCATTAATTCTAGATTCATTGATTTCTGTGTTTCAAATGGAATTAAACATGAATTCTCCGCACCTTACACACCTCAACAAAATGGTGTAGTCGAGCGCAAGAACAGGGTCGTACAGGAGATGGCTCGTGTTATGCTTCATAGCCGGAACCTTCCTTTATACTTTTGGGCTGAAGCGGTGAACACGGCTGTCTATGTTATCAATCGAGTGTACTTGCGCCCGGGGACTTTTAATACACCATATGAACTTTGGTTTTGTAGAAAACCTAACATCAAGTATTTTCGCATTTTCGGGAGTCGTTGTTTTATTTTACGTGATCGTGAAAACCTTGGAAAATTTGACTCTCGAAGTGACGAAGGGATTTTCTTAGGTTATTCTACAAACAGCAGAGCATATCGAGTCTTTAACTTAGAATCTAAGACGATCGTAGAATCGATTAATGTTAAGGTAGATGAAGCTTTTCACTTTGAATCAGAAAAATCTACCCTCGATATCTCTATTGATGATGATTCACCTGCTAATGCATCTTCTTCTAACAATTCTTTCGATAATAATATTGATGCATCTAACGGTTCTTCAAGCTCATGTGATGTGCAGGAATCATCTCGTGTACCTCCGCCTACTCCTCTACCTCAGACGTTACGCATCTCCAAGGATCACCCTGAGTCGAACATAATTGGAGATCCACAAGAAGGAGTTAGAACACGGAGACAATTGGTTTGCGGATTTGCATGCTATGTATCTCAAATCGAACCAAAGAATGTTGATGAAGCTCTCCAAGATGATTATTGGATTAAGGCAATGCAGGAAGAGCTCCATCAATTTGAGCGAAACAAAGTCTGGGAACTGACAAAGCCTCCGAAGCAACACAATGTGATAGGTACCAAATGGATCTTCAAGAACAAGAAAAACGAAGAAGGTACTATCATCCGGAACAAAGCAAGGTTAGTTGCTCAAGGCTATTCTCAAGTAGAAGGTATAGACTTTGATGAAACCTTCGCCCCAGTAGCTAGACTCGAGTCCATTCGTATACTGTTTGCTATTGCTTGTCATTTTAAAATCAAATTATTTCAAATGGACGTTAAGAGCGCCTTTTTAAATGGATTTTTAAATGAGGAAGTTTATGTAGCTCAACCGAAAGGTTTTGTGGATCATAAACTACCTAACCATGTTTTTCGACTGAAAAAGGCTCTTTACGGTCTGAAACAAGCACCGCGAGCATGGTACGAAAGGTTGACAAAGCACCTTTTGGAAAAGGGCTACACTCGAGGGGGAGCTGACAGGACTCTCTTTGTGAAGCATTATCAAAACAATTTCATAGTTGCTCAAATTTATGTCGATGACATTGTTTTTGGAGCAACGAGAGATAATGATGCTTCTAAATTCGCGGAGACCATGGAAAGCGAATTTGAGATGTCCATGATGGGCGAGTTGAATTACTTTCTTGGATTACAAGTTAAGCAGAACGATGATGGAATTCACTTGTGTCAATCCAAGTATGCACTGGAGTTGGTCAAAAAGTTTGACCTTGAAAATTCGAAAGATTTTCCAACTCCAATGGGAACTAGCCATAAGGGACTTGGAAGTGAATCACAATGTGAGAATGTAGACGAGAAACTGTACCGGAGTATGATTGGAAGTCTACTATATCTCACGGCTAGTCGCCCGGATATATCCTTCAGTGTGGGGATTTGTGCGAGATATCAATCAGCACCGAAGGAGGTTCACCTGAAAGCGGTGAAACGGATCATCCGGTATATCAAAGGTACAATCAGTTTCGGAATTTGGTATCCTATGGGAACATCGTTGGATATTGTTGGATACTCAGATGCCGATTGGGCTGGATCAGTGGATGACCGGAAAAGCACGAGTGGTGCATGCTTCTACCTTGGCCACTGCCTTGTTGCATGGCACAGTAAGAAACAGAACTGCATAGCACTCTCGACTGCCGAAGCGGAGTACATTTCTGCAGGAAGTTGCTCAACCCAATTGATTTGGATGAAGAACGTGTTGAGTGATTTCCGAATTTCAACATCTTCGGTAACCATTTTATGTGACAACACTAGTGCCATTAACATTTCTAAAAACCCTGTGTTGCACTCTAGAACAAAACATATTGAACTTAGATATCATTTTCTTAGAGAGCTAGTTGAATCAAACATTCTTCAACTGTCATATATTTCAACTGAAGATCAATTAGCTGACATCTTGACAAAACCTTTGGATCAAAAACGTTTTATTCACTTGCGTAAAGCAATTGGCATGCTTTCCTTGAAATAACCTCTTTTGAAACTTTTGCTTAGATTAGGTTTTGTTTTTGTTCTTTGTATTTGTTTTGTTCTTTATCTATGTTTTGTACATAGCACACTAATTGAGCACATTTCATAATTGACTTTACTTGCACCTTGACATGCATTTAGAAATTTATTATGTCCTTGATGTCATAATATCTCAATGTTGCAATGATCATTTACGTTATTTAAACCATCTTCTAAGTGATCAAAGTCAATTTCTCTCTCAATGATCTCTTGGTATAGTCATTATCATATTTGATTGCTTAGTTGAGTATGAATTCGAGATCAATGGGTTGGTTGAATACCTTATATATTAAATAATTGATAGCCAATTGAGGGGGAGTCAATGAAATCTGAAATGCTCAAAAGATGTGGAAAGAGTTACATCCCAGTGAGGAGTGTGAAAACTACCACCACATGGAGAAAATGAAAGAAAAAGAAACTCCATGAATGAAAAGCAAACTTTTTGTTTTGAAAATTGTTGATGAAACTCATATTGAAATACTTGACTCAGTCGTATTTCATGGTTGGTATAAGGTGGGATTTTTAGTAAAAGATGCTCAAAGAGCCACTCCTTCAACAGATTGTCTAGATATATTATCTAACTTATCTGGGATTTCAAACATCTATTGATCTTGGTACTTCATTTTCTTTACTGAAATTGATGATTTGATAAAGACATTACACATAGGATCAAGATAGATGTAATTGAAGTTGTTCAACTTTAAGTGTTTTAACTTTCGTAAATCTTCGTTTCATTTTTGGATATTATTGATAGATTTTCATAATCTATTTCTTGTTGTATGGAACGATGCTATTTGTTTAAAGTTGACATGATAAAATGCTTACATACTTTTTCTGGAGTTTATTGTATTTTTTAACTTTTCTGGAGAAAAAGGTGTAGGCGATCCGGATCGTGGCAAAGTGATCCGGACCCGAACGCAGGATTCTCTCCCTGCGTATAGCCGATCCGGATCGTGGCAAGTGATCCGGATCCCGAATGCAGGATTTTCCCTGTGTGTGGCCGATCCGGATCTCATTCACGACCGATCCGGATCGCGGCTAGGGCTTCTTATAGAAACTTTCAGATTCAAGATTTCTTTACCAAAATTTCTGATTTCCAAGCTTCTAGAGTTTCTCTTTCTAGATCTCTTGCTTCCTAGTGCTTCAAAACTCAAGCTTCTTCGGATTCAAGTAAGTTTTCATGATCAAAACTCGGTTTTTCACAGTTTTTAGGTTTTTTCATCAAACGCGAGCAGAAAAGATGGATTTTCTTCGTTTGTGAACGGTTTTTGATCAAACTTCTTTTGAAATAAGAACTCTGGATCTATTAGTTTTGCTTTTATGCTGGGTTTTTGCATGATTAACGAGTTTTTAGCCTTCGATTTCTAAAAATTCGGTTTTAGGGCATAAAAGAGGAATTTGTGTAAAACATGAAATTGATCTATTTTTAACATTCTTTTTGGAAAACTAATTTGATTCTTAGCTTCTCTATATGATTATGATTGTCTAGGTACAATGTGTTAAGATTTTTCAAAATTTGACAATTTTTCATATGTTCTTGAGTTGGTTTTCACAGGACATTCTCGTTTAAACTCAAAGCACTAGGATCAATGACTTTCTCCTGGTTGGTACTGTTACTTATCTCGATGGTGCTCACTAGACCAACCAATAAGTTGAAGAGGGCTAAGAAAGTTCAAAGAAAAGGAGAGGTTGAAATTATCAGTGATACTGAACTTGAGAAAAACCCAGATGAAGTACACTGGGACATGTTAACGGATGACGATGATGATGACGAGTTTGTGCCTGCTGACTCGAAGCAAAAAGGAAAAGCACCAGTGAACTCTGGGAAGGCTCCTATGCCTGCCCCAACTATTTCTCTAAAACGTAAGCGGCTCGCTCGACGTTTTGGACGGAGAAAGGAGACCGATGTTGAACCACCAATAGCTCCGGACTCTCCGCCACGAGATGAAGAAGTGTTTGTTAACAATGACCGGCTTAGAGCATTTGCACATCGCGAGTGCATTGGCGAAAGACACGTGAACATTGAAGCTCTACGAAGTCACTCTCCTGAATTTGGTACTTTGATTGATGAAGCAAATCTCATTCAAGTATGTCGCTTCCCGGAAACTCTCGGATACTGCCTGCACCATGTGAGGACCTTCTATACCAACGCACGGCATCTTCGCGAATTTGAGAACGGTCCGATGGAATTCTATACGAATATCCAAGGAACGAGAATTAAAATCACCCCACAGTTGATTGGTGAGGTTTTGGGAATGGAAGCAAGCGGAAGAGGAGCTCACTATCTGAAAGGAGTGGATTTGACAAATACTTTATGGTGTAAAGTTATTGAGGGGATTTGTCTCGAGGGAACTCAATCAACGAACAAATCAGTTCGATCCAAAGAACTTCGTCTGGAATATCGCTTCCTGAACTTCATCACTTGCTACAATATACTTCCAAACATGCAGACGAAGGTTGTGAGATGGGAACGGTTGTTGTTCTTATATCTCATAGGACACCCGTCAGAAGCAAGGGCATTGAATGTCAACATACCATACATCATCTGGAACAGAATGACACGATATGTTGAGCATCCTCATCCTACCGAAAGAATTCCTTTTCCATTGATCATAATGAGGATCTTACAGAAATTTCAAGTTGACATCACCTCGGCGACGTATCATCAATGTTTGAACATGATAGACGAGTCCACAATTGTCAAATCTCTTCACAAGCTGCCTCATGTCACTCAAGCTTCTGCATCTGGAAAGAAGCCTGACACGGATGCATCACCATCTCATCAAGCACCTGGCACAGATGATGAAGCATCATTGACTTCAATTTTCAAGTTGCAGCAACGACTATCCGTTCAGCAGGAACGAATGTTGAAGGAACAACAAAGGGTTGCGAATGAACTGGAGCTAACCACAGCAGCTCACATCACCATCACGAAGAAAATAAACTCAATGGACAAGCGGATGCGAAAGATTATGTCCAAGATTGGTTGCATGAGTTCAGACTTTTCAGATTCTGATAACTAACTTTGTCTTTTTGTGCAGGATTTATTTCTCGATAACTGAATTTGGATTAGTTTAGTTGATTCTTTTAGTCTAGTTTAACTCTCAGTTTGTGCATATTCTTAGGTTAATTCTCTTTTTGTGCATATTGTTAGAAACTTATGAACTTTTTGTTTACTCTCCTTACATATTGTAGCTCATGCTACATTTTTGGCTTTATTTGTGACAAAAAGGGGGAGAGAATGAGAGTGAGAGAGTTGAAGAGTTATAAACTCTGAACAATGAAAAACAATGAACTCTGAACAATGACTGTGAATGAATCAAGGAATGAATCAAGGTAAGTATGAATCTCAACTCAACTTGGGTTTTTCTTGTGTGGAATGTGACATGCTGATACTAACTATTTGACTAACTATTTGGGCATGTAATATGACTAACAAGTTGATGTTGGACTAACATACTTTGACATTTGGTTTTCAATTGCTTAGAAGATATGTTGGTTTTAACTATGTTCTTTCACATATCTGTTTCTTTCAAATGTCATGATGAGATCAAACTCTAATTCTGCTTTTGGTTTTCAATGTTTCAATTCTTGAGGTATCTAACGATTTTGTTTGTCAAGAATGTTTTCTGTGTGCAGAAGTTACAGATGTCTAAGTCTAGAGTCTGTTCTAGGAGTTTGTCTCATGTTTTTATTTTTCATGGAACTCTTTTGTAAATTTTTGTTGTATGGTGATAGCAACAAAAATATCCTTTTTGAATTTTCTTTGTGGATCTGTGTTTTGTCACGAAACCGCCAAAGGGGGAGATTGTTACGGAATTTGAGTTGGCGTATTTCGTGAATAGTTTAAGTCTTGAAGATTGAAGATGAAGAAACTCTGGATCAATACCTCAATCTCAAGAAAGAAGAATTCAAAAGGATCAGGTACGTTAAATTAAATAATTTGTGATGATCCGAATACTTCTTATAGTGTAGAAACACCCGGAAGAGGTTTTAACTGCATATTCATCAAAAACTGGACATGGGACATGTTCAGGATCCGGATCATGTCGTTTCGATCCGGATCCCGAAGGGTGCTCGTTCATACACTAGTTCAATCCGGATCATGGCATTTGATGATCCGGATCCCGAACATGAGTTTTACCTGTTGGCTTGAACGATCCGGATCGTGGAATCTCAATCCGGATCCCGAACACATTGTTCTGGTAAAACTGTATGAACGATCCGGATCGTAGATTATGATCCGGATCCCGAACAGGCGGTTTTCTGGAAATTGCTCTCTACGCGTAAGCGATCCGGATCGTGACTTGCGCAGTCCGGATCGTCGCCCGTAAAACTTTCCAGAAAAGTTTGTTTTTGATCCGAATATTCTTCCTAGGGTTTCTAACCTATAAATAGCCCTTCCTTTTCATTTCTAGGGCAATCCACACATTGGAAAAAGAGCCGTCATTTTCAAATATCATTTTATACGGCCTTAGATCCACATATAGAGAAGAACGGAAATCATTAGATCTATTTAATGGTTCTTCATCTATATTGATTAGTTTGATTCTAGGATTTTCATACTCATATCTTGAGTTGAATCAAACTAATGAATACTTAGATGGTATTTCCGATCTACTCTTGATCTAAGTATTCGGCGGATCATCACCACCCAAACAAACAACGATTTACCCCAAAATCGGCGCGTGGACTCGCGTGGCCTTGTGGATTCAAGGTGTTATCGCTTTCGTGGATTCGGAGCGAGGTGCGTTCGTGGATTCGAAGCGTACCATTGGGTGAAGACCGTGGATTCGGTCGGACGTCGTGGATTCGACGTTGGACGCTGTGGATTCAGCGTTGGCGGCGCAAATCGTGGATTCGAGAAGCGTTGCGGAGCGAGCGGAGAAGATCGACTAGGGGCGTATGGTAAAAGGTTGAGTCGTCTGTGAGTACGTTATATCACCTTGTACGTGTGTTAACTCTAGTGGATTTCGCCGTGTTATCGGTCCCGTGGTTTTTTACTCCGGTTTGGAGTTTTCCACGTAAAAATCTTGTGTGTTCTTTTATTTTTCCGCATTGGGTTTTATCGCACAAAGATTTTTGAGTGTTTATTGTTTACACCTATTCACCCCCCTCTAGGTGTTTTTTCCCCTATTAGATCCTTATTAACCTAAACCCTACATCGGCCAACCCGCTCGCGACGCGTGGCCCGCACCCACCCGCGGGTGGTTGGCGCCAGCCAACCACGCGCCGACGCGTGGCACGCCCATGCGCCCGCCTCCCGCGCGTCCGCGCCTTAGCCGCCACGCCCACGTGTGCGCTGCCGCACTGCCTGCCTGCGCCCCTGCTACGCACGCATCTCGAGGCGCTCCCCTGCACGTCCGTGGACCGCGACCACTGCACCAACCAACCTGCTGCCGCCACCTGTCAACTGCGAGCCAATGGGAAACCGCCACGTGGCACATCAGCCTCCACGCGCCGCGCCCTGCCCGCGCGCCTACCCGGCCCGCGCACTGCCCGCGCTAGCTCTCGTGGGCCGAGCCCACTGCGCCGCGCCTCCTGCTTCGCGACGTGGCGTATGGCACCAATAGAAAGCCGCCACGTGGCACAGCCCTCGGTCCACCGGTCCACCATGCACCCGAAAACACTGAAAACTTTCGGGTGTCCGGACTCAGAAAAAAAAACCAAGTAGTCAATTTCCATCTTTTTTCCGCGCTGAATCCAAATCTGATGCCCATTTCGCGCGAAGCCACCTCTAAAATTTGACGGGGCATCTAAATACACTCGTGATCCATTCTACACCCTGAGCCCCTTTCTTGAGTCTGAGATGCGCTCAAACACCTCCAACACCCAACAAAGACCTCCAGAAGCTGCTGATGCAACAGTAATCCTCTTGCAGGGATCCGGGTCCTCATAGGAACAAACCCACGTTATCCTCCGGTAGGTCATACCCACAACATTGAATAGGAGGTCGGGATTCTACCGCTGTTGCCACAGCCATCATTAGCTCTGTACATCCATTTTCAGAGGAGTCGAAGACATCGACCTACTCCTCAGTCAAGAGCTCTCATGCCAAATACAACTTGAAGGCCCACCACCCGGCTCACCAACACTAGAGTTTCATCTCTATGCTCTTCTTAGGCTATATCTGAGATAGAAACTAAAACCACACACTCACACTCACCCCGAATCTCACGATTTCTAACCCACTCGGTTCTTACCTAAGATCCACAAGCAAAACACACGGACACCAAGGTTGCCAGGTCTATAAGGACATAACTTCAAGTTCATTGGCTCAAAACAAACTCCCCAAATTCCAACAAGCTCTACGGTTAGAAAGTGTCTAGCAAATAGCTCAAGCAAACACAAACAGTAGACAAGATAAGAGACCACCCCTGCTTAGCGATATCCTCCACCTCAAGTTGGAGCGTCCGGAGAAAGCTAACGATCGGCTGCCGAGTTCCCCAAGATCTCCCTTCTCGCTAGCTCAACCCGGAGAAGTCTTCATGTCACGCCCCGAGCCCGCCAATTGGGTCGGTTCGGGCACGCCAACAGACCCGCCAATCGGGCACGACCTCACGCTACCGAAAGGAACGGTCACAACCATCTCGAATCAAAACAATGCTTATGATGAGATATAATATCAGAGTAAGATCACTACTAATTTAAAACTTTCATTCAATAAACAAATAGTTTAAGCCGATATGAAAGCATGATAAGAATGAACCATAATAAACTTTATTATATTTTACATCTCTCAACTTACAATTACATAATATTACAATGCTTTTCCTCACAATACATGGTTCACTCGATCATAAAAGAATGGTACCTCTGCTAGACCCTCTAGGTCTCTATGCTGCTGGGCCCTTGCCCCTGTCGTATGCCTCGCCGTCTGCATCTGAACCGTCTCGTCCGCTGCATCCATACCCGAACCTGTGGGGGGGGAGGGTCACCCAAGGGGTGTGAGAACTTACGAGCGAGTTCCCAGTGGGTTCAACCACCGAGAAAAAGTGTCCTACACCACTTGGTCCAATGGAAGCAATAATAATAGTGCTAGGAAACTAAAATCCTCAATATCAAAATGCAGCTATGCAATATAACATATCACTACACTATCTGTGTAAAACCATCTACCCAGCACTAATCTGTCTAGCCACACTAGGCTGCTAAGCACCAACTCGGCCACTATGCCGCTGTACACAGGGTCAAACTAACCTGGCCACCTTGGCCACTCTAATTCTCTTTATTCTTTAGATTCTGGTGCTTTAGTTCAAGTAAACCCTCAGAAATTCTTATCCAACGGGCCCGAGCCCGGTAGTCCTGCTACCATAAGATAAGATTTCTAAGGTTGCCGATAACACCCGCAAGTGTTACCCCGTCCTACGAAGTAAATGTGTTCTTCGGACCACCTGCTATCGGAGAGGGGGCTGCCCTTTACGTCCGATCCTGGTGCGCCCGGGGAGAGGGCAAGCCCTTTACGTCCCGCAGAACCACATTTCAACCTTCGAAGGCACGCCCGTTTTATCTTTATATTTTCTTTCGGCCCCGTCCTACGGAAGAAACGTCCCGAACGGGTCACTGCCCGGGAGAGGGATTACTGCCCGTACCTCCAACCTGGGCTGGTTTCTCTGTAGGTCTGCCCGTTTTATTTTTATATTTTCTTTCTTTTCTTTTTACTTTAGTTCTTAGCCTCTTTGCTTTTGAACACTTGCTTTCCTTTCTTATTCGAGCTCATAGCTCCCATTTTGCCACTGGCAAATCTCTTTCTCTTTTCTTTGAGCATTTGGCTCTTTACTTTCACTTTTAGCCCTTCGAAAGTACCTCGTCCGACGGGTCACTGCCCAGGGAGTCCTGCTCCACATGACGAGTCTCAAATTCGAAGGCGCCATTTACATTCTCTTTATGCTCTTTAGCCACTTTTAGCTTGCTTTTAACTTTAAGCCTTTCGAAAGTACCTCATCCGACGGGTCACTGCCCAGGGAGTCCTGCTCCACTTGACGAGTCTCAAATTCGAAGGCGCCATTTACATTCTCATTATGCTTTTTATCTTAAGCAATTTGCTTGTCTTGCTTATTAACCACTTTTTCATCCCTTACCCTAGGTCTTGCCACACGGGTAACCAGAGAGTCTCCTGGACTCTTCCACATTTCACTTTCTTTGTTTAACTCAAATTGAAGTTAAAGTTATTGTCCATTTGCCCAGACACCCTATGACTTTCTAGGGTGTATTTGTTTAATTCTTTAACCTTGGGATCTTATCCCACTTTTCTGATTCCTCACTGAATCCTAGAGTTAACTTAACTCTATTTTTCTGTTCCACTTTAACTTAGAGTTGCACTGACTCTAATTTCTTGTCTGTGAGTTTAAACTCTTCTAATTCACCTTAGGTTTCCTTTACCTAAGTTCCATGTCATACTCATTCTAGAGTTCCTTGACTCTATCTTGTTCACTAATTCACCTTAGGTTATCTTTACCTAAGTTCCATGTCGTACTCATCATAGAGTTCCTTGACTCTATATTGATCACTCTATCCAGTGTCCTTAGGTTATCACCTAAGACAATGCCACTCGTCCAATCCTAGGACAACTCCTAAGTTTTGATGTCACTCAGTGAACCCTGAAACTAGGTTTTCTCCTAGTCTTACTACCAACATGTTCCTTTCCTTATGTCACATGATTCCTAGGGTTATACCCTAACATGATCATAATCATAAATAGCTAATCATTTTCATGCATGCAATTATTTTCATCTCATTCATAAAATAGTAGTTACTTCTACGCATGCATATTCATCATATATCTTTGGCAACCAATAGTTGCACTTTTTCCTCTGTGTCCATCTGCACATGCACATTTATTCCTCTATCTCTGGCAACCAACAGTTGCACTTTTTCATCTGTATCCATCTACACAGTCAATCGTAATCATGATTACCTAACGCCTCTAACAGGCTACTATCATGCTTCGAAATCGAAAAGCAAAGGAGCAAGGGGAGAGGTCACCCAATTTTGGCAGAATCCCCCACCTTGTAGTGTCCCCAATTGCTTGTACACACTTGCAATTGGTCTCCGCGCAATTCCACTTGTTTCCTCGAGCTTGCACGCAAAACGGTGCACATCCCTCGAGTCCGCACGCAAAACGATGAACGTCCTCTAAACCTGCACGCAAAACGGTGCGCGTCATTAAAACCCATACGTGAAATAGTGCGCGCCACTTCAGCCGGCACGCAAAACGATGCGCGGCAACACGATCTGCACGCGAAATGGTGCACGTACCTCAAATCTGCATGCAAAACGGTGCACGTCCGACTGTAGGGTTGCACGCAAAACGATGCACATCTTTTTCCTAGCCTGCACGAAAAATGATGCAACCCATTAGATTCTACACGCAAAACGGAGCACGTACCGCATATTGGCACGCAAAACGGTGCATACTCTACTGTAGGGTTGCACGCAAAACGGTGCACATTTTTTCGGCCCTGCACGTAAAACGAGATGCATTGTTAGAGTCTGCACGCAAAATGGTGCCCGTTAGTCCAACTTGCACGCAAAACGGAGCACATACCTTATACTGGCACGCAAAACGGTGCACGCTCCTTTTCAATGTTACACGTAAAACGGTGTACGTTTTACGAGTTCGCGCCCAAAACTGCGCGCCGTTGCCAAATCCGCACGCAAAACGGTGCAAGTCTCCCACGAACGGCACGCAAAACGAGGCGCGCCAAAAACGCTCGCGACACTCGCGCAGCACAACGACACAGTAATGTTGGGTCCCTAACATGCACGTGGGCAAAGGGTTCAAATCCAAAATCCAAAAGGAAACCTTAACACTGTGCCAAAAATACCGCAAAATGGTATACGGGACCTACCTCAACATCGTCGCGTCGTCCAACGCGTCCACTAGGCTCTTTGGAACATCCTGCGCGCTCCACGGAGTCCACGGCGCGCTCGTGCGCCCTCAAAAACCCCGGCGAAACTCGCCCTCCTCCCCTCCCCGTGCGCTCGGGTGAAGCCAAAAAGGGGAAAAGGAGGAAAAAGGAGCCGTTTCGGGCCTTTATAGGCCGTTTCCGAACTTTCGGGCGCACCCTTTCGGGCGCCCGAAAATTTTCGGGCGGCTACAGTAAAAGCCCCCGCCGCGGTCCACGCGTCCACGCCGCGCCAGCTCAGCGCCACGTCACCATGCTCGGCCAACCCGAGCGCGACACGTGTCCCTGGACCCGTGCACCGCGACCACCGAAATATGGCGGCCAATCGGGGCCGCCACGTGGACCGCACCCACATTCCCGCTGACACCGGCCGCAGCGACTCGTCCCGTCAGCGCGTCGCGTCGCGCTGACCGACCTATGGGAGGCCGACACGTGGCCTACCCCGCTGACGCCGCGCCAGGGCCCGCGCGCGTTCCCCGCGCACGCCTGCGCCCTCGGTCGCTGCAACCAATGGGGAGACGCCACGTGGCGTCCCCGCTGACGCCGCGCCAGGGTCCGCGCGTATTCCCCGCGCACGCCCCGCGCCCTCGAGCCGCGCGCCCAGCGCGTCTCCCGCGCGAGCCGCGCCTCGGGATTCATGCCTGTTGCATCGAGATCCACGCACACTTCATCGGGATCCGTGCCACTGCATCGGGATCCGCGCCATATGCCTCGGGATCCGTGCCAACAGTAACTTCCGGGCGCGCTACAGTAACTTTCGGGTGCATCGAAGTCCGGACCGGGCTGCTACAGTAACCGGTTCGCTACAGTACAAAACCCGGTTCACTACAGCCCGAATAACCGGTTGCTACAGTACTTTCCGGGCGCCCGGTTCCCACTTTCGGGCGCCCGAAACTTGGGCCCAAGCCCAGTTTCGCCCGTTTTCGTCCGTTCTTGCCCGTTTCTCTCGCCCGTTTTCGCTCAAATTTGACGGGCAGCCACAGTTTAACTTAATTTACCTCATGGTACTCTAACCTTTCAGTTTGGACCACCTCTGGGTCACCATAAGTCCCACTGTATTCGAATTCGCTGGCGGAGCCCGTTCTCACTATCCGGGTGTCCGATCAACGCGAAACTTTTACTGTGGCTTTAAAACATATTTACGGAGCTCCCGTAATTTTCTCGGAATTTTCCGAGACTGTGAATTTTCCACTTACAGTCTGGGCCCACTTTCTCACATAAGATTCTAGATATCTTATTTTAATCCCGATTTGGGCCCAATTCATTTCCAGGTCACCCTGTACTTTTCTAACTCAATAAAATAGTATTTCATACCATTTTTATTTACATTTTGTTTATATACCAAGTTCCGGTTCACTACATTCTACCCCCCTTAAAATAAGTTTCGTCCTCGAAACTTGAATCACATCTCGACTCCTACTTGATCGAGAGGGAGGAATCTTGCCCTCACTATTGGGCTCACTGTATATCGTGACCGGCATCAAATTGCCTACTCGCTGACACTACACGAGCAACCCATTCATGAATCCCTATCTCAATCCAGGGACAAACTCAGACCCGGTGTCTGGCCACTTTCACCAAATAGATTGTAGTGACCCGACCTTTACGGGTATTTTTGAACTCACATGTAATTGCTTAAGCCTTAGGAAAATAAAATTATCCAATTTCCAAAAGTCGGCCGGAACGAGGGGTGGGTATTTTTCTGCGATAGAGCGCGGAAAACGATGACCGACGGTGCGATCGGATCCGAAATCCGATGTCGGGATCTCCCGGAACGGGATCCTTAGTGACGCGGTGATTAGTCACGCTTCAGAATCCGTGCAAAAATATCTTGCACCCGTAGGAGATAAGGTGGATTATCTCGTAGGGGATAATTAATTAATTTGGTAATTAGTTATCCAATGACGGAAATTGGAATCCTCTTACGTATGATTTAAAGGTGGGAAATTAATCATACGCGTATTTAAATTGGAAATTTGATTTCCCATGATTAGTTGATAAAGGTGATTAAATAATCGGTGACCAGAATTTAAAATCGGGAATTTAAATAACCGGTGACTCAAACCCATTTGGGAATGAATTTCCCAGATTATTTAATTAAGTAAATTAAATAATCGGTAATCGTATAAAAGGTGGGGATTTATTTCCCATGATTATTTAACGAAGGTGGTTAAATAATCGGTGGCCAGGATTTAAAAGGCGATGATTTTTATCCTGTAAGTAAGATATTTATTTGAGAGATAGAAACAGGATATTTTGGGTTTTCCTGTTACGTACGTAGGATAAAGAGGAAATTAATTAAAGGAAAAAAAAAATTAGGGATTATCGGTAAGGATTAATTAATTAAGGAATTAATTAATTTGGGTCAAAATATCCGAGGAGGATTTTGACGGTGCTACGTATGTGATAAGATGAAAAGGGATAAATAGATAATGAGATTTATTTATTCCCCCGGTTACCGAACGAAACCCTAATTTAAAAAATACCGCCTCTCAAATCGCCTCTTTCGTGCGTACCGAAAACCCCAACCGGTGAGGAGAGAAAAAGAAAAGGGACGGAGCCCTAACCGAAGAAAGAAGAAGGGAAAAGAAAGGAACCCGATTGCTCCGGACATCGATCGGAAGGCAAAAGTGAGACCGGGCGACCTTCCCGACAATCTTCGGTAAGCAAAATAATTTTTAGAATTTTTTGGGAATTTTTCCGTCGACCCTTTTGTTGGTAATCTTTGGACTCCTCCGTCGTCCCCGTCACCGACGTCGTCCTCGTCACCGCGAGACGGACGGCGAAGGCGGAGAGGGCCGCGGACGGCGAAGGCGGAGGAGGGTCGCGAACGGCGAAGGCGGCGACGGAACCGCGCGAGCGCCGCGCGGGCGAACCCGCGCGGGGCGCCGCGCGGGCAACCCGCGCGGGCGCCGCGCGGGGCGGGCCCCGCCGCGCGGGGCGCCGCGCGGGCAACCCGCGCGGGCGCCGCGCGGGCAACCCGCGCGGGCGCCGCGCGGGGACCCCGCCCGCGCGGGCGCCGCGCGGGCACCCCGCGGGGCGCCGCGCGGGCCCGCGCCCGCGCGGGCACCGCACGGTGCGCCGCGCGGTGCCCGCCCGCGCGGGCACCGCGCGGGCACCGCTCGGTGCGCCGCGCGGGGCCCCGCCCGCGCGGGGCCACGCCCGCGCGGGCACCCGCTGTCACGCCCCGGGGGTTTGTTTTAGCGGAAACGGTTCGTTTTTTTTTTTTACAAAGAAAACCTCTCTTCCCCGGCGCGTGCCCAGACCCGCCGCACATACAGGATCTCTCTGCAAACGGACAGAGTCTCCCCTGTATGTGCACGGCGTAGCGTTAAGTACATCTCCCGAACAAAACACAACCATTCAATCACAACGGTCACAAGCATACAACAAGCATTCTAATTTGTTAAAGAGCATGGCCGCTCAATTTTGAAAGGATAA
>CM054943.1:14330368-14408011 GCA_029168755.2 Tillandsia fasciculata | reverse complement strand
CGCTTTGTAAACTGGTTTTGTATGGTGAGTAGTCTAGTAATGGTTTGTGGGTTGGAGTTTTTTGATGGTTGAGGGTTGATGTTGTAAATGAAATCATTTATGTATGTAAATGAGACGCCGTGCCTATACAAAGGCGACTCAGTTACTGTGGGCAGAATAATTTTGGTGATCCGAATACTTCTTATAGTGTAGAAACACTTGGATGAATTTTTAATTGCATAGAAAAAAAACTAGAAATGGGACATTTTTCAGGATTGGATCAAACAATCCAATCCGGATCCGAAGGGTGTTGTTCATTGGCAAATCAATCCGGATCCAAGGCCAATTCTGATCCGGATCCCGAACATTGGTTTTTGCTGAAATATATGAACGATCCGGATCGGGCATTTCAATCCGGATCCCGAACCCTTGTTTTTCTGGAATTGTCTATCTCGTTACGACGATCCGGATCGCAGTAATCCGATCCGGATCGCCGTCCTGAAAAATTTCAGATAAGGTAAGTTTTTGATTCTTATCTCTTTCCAAAGGTTTCTAACCTATAAATAGACACTTAGGGTTTCTCAAGAACGTGGGACCAATACCGAAAAATTATAAAACACTGAGAGCAACCCTAGAGGCTAGGTTTTTATCGTTCTTCTTTTAGCCTCTTTTAGGTCAATTCGACGGTTCTTCCAAGATCTATCTTTTGTCGAATTGATCTAATCTTTGCTTAGAGATTCTTTCTACGGTTCTTCAATGATAATCTAAGCAAAGGATCACCATCGAAGCCAATATTTCTTATCGGCTGAGTTTGCGTCGTGGATTCGACGTGGCATCGTGGATTCGGTGTGCTGAAGGCGTTTCGTGGATTCGAAACGTGTGCTCGTGGATTCGAGTGGCGTTCGTGGATTCGAACGTGTGCAGTGGACGTGCAATCGGTGAGCGCAAGGTCCGAAGAAGTTGAAGGAGGGGTTTGAGTCCGTGGAGTCGGTAATCACCTTGTTATTCTTTTTTTCTTAGTGGATTGTTATTGCGTGTTGGTCCCGTGGTTTTTCTCCTGGATTGGAGTTTCCACGTAAATCTCGGTGTTGATTTTTATTTTCCGCATTGGTTTTTATTTTGCACTGAGATTTGTTTTTAAATATTACACCTATTCACCCCCCTCTAGGTGTTTGATAGTATCTATTTAGATCCTTGTGGATCCCTAAAAACCAACAATTGGTATCAGAGCGGGTTTTAGGTTTATCTATCATGTCGGGTGAAAGTGGTAATATTTTTAGACCTCCTCTTTTTGATGGGACCAATTATGCGTATTGGAAAGTGCGGATGAGAGCTTTTCTCATCTCAATTGATGAGCGTGTTTGGCAAACCGTTGAATACGGTTGGGTGCATCCGGTTGAGGAAGTAGGAAATTCTACTACCCCAAAACCTCGCTCTAGATGGTCAAAGAGGAAATCGAAAGATCTTCTTACAATGGGAAAGGTATGAACGCTTTATATAATTCTCTTTCCTCGACTGAGTTTACAAGAATTTCCGCGTGTGAAACCGCGAAGGAAATTTGGGATATTCTCAAAATTACACATGAGGGTACTAATCTTGTAAAAATTCAAAAGCTCCAGATGCTTACAAGTCAATTTGACTCTATTCATATGGAAGAGCATGAATTGTTTACAGATTATTACACTAGACTTCAAGATGTAATTAATACATGTGCTAATTTAGGAGAAAAGATCCCGGAGTCGAAAATTGTAAGAAAGATACTTCGGACTCTTCCGGAACGGTTTAGGGCAAAGGTTACCGCCATTGAAACCGTTAGTCATCCGGATGAGATGAGTGTAGAGGAATTAGTAGGTGCTTTACAAACTTATGAGATGACTTTTCCTACTAATCAAATTTCTTCCAAGTCTTCTTCTAAGCTTACAGGTATTGCATTCAAATCAACAAAGGAAGAAGATGAGCGAATCGAGTTCCGACGATGAAATCTCTTTTGCCGATTTTGAAGAACAATTGGCGCGGATCACAAAGAAATTTCGTCGGAAATTTTGGAAGAATCGAACCGATGGATCTTCATCCACGAAACCATCTAAAGGATCATCGGGTTCTAAATCCTCTAAACTCAAAGGCGTTGCAAAACCTTCTAAAGAAAAAGAAAAAGATGATTTCGAAGGGGAAATCCGATGCTATCGATGCAAAGGCTACGGCCATATTTCAACGGATTGTCCTTCTAAGAAATCATACAAAAAGAAGGCTTTGCAAGCAAAAACTTGGGACGATTCTAGTTTCGATGAATCGACCTCAAGTGAAGAGGAAAAAGAAAAAATTGTTGCTTTTCATGCCTCTCAAATTCCCTCTTCTAATTTGTGCTTATCATCTTTAGTCACTGACTCTATTCCTTTGATTTTGCATGAAACATCAACATCCGGAGGAGAGTCATCAAGTGAGGGGGAGTCGGACGAAGAAGAACTCGTTGAGGCATACCAACAACTTCTTGCGGAATCAAAGAAGATGGCCAAGCATATCAAGAAGTTGAGGAAGCAACGACTTGAGGTTCAAGACGAGAATCAAGCTTTAAAGATCAAACTTCATGATCTCGAGGAGGAACAAGGACGGTTATTGGATAACAATAAAATCCTCCAAGAAAAGCTAAACCAATCGGAGACAAACGCAAAATCATATATGGACAAGATTGGTTTTCTTGAAAAGCAGTTTGAGGAGATTCATGTCACCAACCAAGCTTTGACCAAGCAAGTTCATCAACTTAAATCCGACATACAAAGGCTTTCAACCGGTTCCAAGAAACTAGATTGTATGTCCGGATTAGGTCAAACAAGCAAGGTTGGTTTGGGATTTAAAAAGGACCAAACTGTGAATGCTTCAAGTTCCACAATAAAATTGAAAGAAAGAACTTGTCACCTATGTGGACTTGAAGGACACTTTGTGAAGAATTGCCCGAAAAAGAGAAAGAAAAATCCTTCGGCAACTTCATCTACGGAGCGGACTCAACGGAATCAAAAGACACATCAAGTCAAAGGAGTTCACTCAACCCACCAAAGGTCCGAGCCACAACATCAATCATACAAGTGGATCATTGCGAGGCAAAGACCTAAGGTGGATCAACAGTCAAAGCGGACAACCCCCGGCCACAACGAATCAAGACAACCCAAAATCCAGCGATTTTGGATTCGGAAAGGTGATATCTTTCCTTGTCTTAAGTTCTAAATAGCTTATGACTGTATGTAATGCTTTGATTGGTTTTCCTTTCATATTTTTCTTAAATCTTTGCATTACATGATTTCAATGCTCTTCGTTTTTATACTTTGTTTTTGAACAAAAGGGTTTTTATTGAACAAGTGCATTGAATAAAAAGGGCTTCACGTTCATTCACTCCAAATTAATTTTATATGGATTATCAACTTTACTCCATAATCATAATCTTGAAGATACTTCATTATAGGAGTTTTTGATAGTTATAAGCATCAAATTTTAGAAAGCATGTGTGATCTTTAGATGCTTAATCTATCTCGGTTGTGTGAATTCTTTGTGACAACACAAGTGCTATAAACATTTCTAAAAATCCTGTGCTGCACTCAAGAACAAAACACATTGAACTTAGATATCATTTTCTTAGAGAGCTAGTTGAATCAAATATTCTTCAACTTTCATATATTTCAACTGAAGATAAATTGGCTGACATTTTAACAAAACCTTTGGATCAAAAACGATTTATTTACTTGCGTAAGGCAATTGGAATGCTTTCCTTGAAATGATCTCTTTTTGAAACCAATCCTTAGGTTAGGTTTTGTTTGTGTGTTTTTGTTCTTCATCTATGTTTGTACATAGGACATTAATTGAGCATGGTTATATTGACTTTAATTGCATCTTTTCACGCATTTAGAAATTTATTATGCTTTTGACATCATAATATTTCAATGTTGCAATGATCATTTATGTTAATTAAGTCATCTTTTAAGTGATCAAAGTCAATTTCTCTCTCAATGATCTCTTGGTATAGTCATTATCTTATTTGACTATTTAGTCGAGTATGAATGCGAGATCAATTTTTGGTTGAATACCTTATATATTAAATAATTGATAGCCAATTGAGGGGGAGTCAAAGAAAAGTAAAATGCTCAAAAGATGTGGAAAGAGTTACATCCCAATGAGGAGTGTGAAAACTACCACCACATGGAGAAAAAAAAAATACCCCATGAATACCAAGCAAAGTTTTTTTTTTTATTAAATGAAATGCATGTTGAAATACTTGACTCTGTCAAATTTCAAGGTTGGTATAAGGTGGGATTTTTAACGAAAGATGCTCAAAGAGCCACTCTCTTCAACAGATTGTCTAGATATATTATCTAACTTATCTGGGATTTCAAACATCTATTGATCTTGGTATTTCATTTTCTTTACCAAATTGATGATTTGATAAAGGCATTACGCATAAGATCATGTTAGATGTGATTGAAGTTGTTCAACTTTAAGGGTTTTAATTTTCATAAATTTTCGTTTCATTTTTGAGTATTTTTGATAGATTTGGTATAATCTATTTCTTGTTGCATGAAACGATGACTTTTGTTTAAAGTTGATGCGCTAAAGTGCTTACATACTTTTTCTGATTTTTATGGAATTTTTCTAAATTATTCTGATGAAAGAAATTTGGATCATACACCTCAATCTCAAGAAAGGGTAGAATTCAAGATTGATGTCATTTGGAAATCTCCGTAAGTCATCTTTGTAAATCCGTTACATCTTGATAGAGTTTGGATCTCAAGATTATTTTTGATGACTTGTGTTTGATGAATATAACATGAAAAACTGTTTATAATGTTTTATCTTTGTTTTTCATGATTTAGGAGTAAATCTTTTTAATTTTGTGAAATTAATTGGATTGAATGGCATCTGTGTGAATTCATTGTTTAAAGCACTTAAATTGATTTCTTGATGGAATACAAATCGGTATTTGAAAAGATTCTAAAATCTGGATTTGTTTCAAGAAATTATTTGATTTTTGCTTTCTGGTACCGGTACGCAATCTGCATTTTTGTTATATACCGGAACTGAGCTTTTATCTCTCTTTCTCTATGAACTAATGTTGTTAGTGATTTCCTTTTGTCTAGTATGTTCACTGTTTGACAATTTGTGACAAAAAGGGGGAGAACAGAAAATAATGATCGTATCACAAAGGGGGAGAACATAAATGCTCAAGACAGGGGGAGAACATGGAGAACATGGAGAACATGTTAGAGATGCTCAAGATAGGGGGAGATAAAGAAAAGATTGAAAGAGCCGAAAAACAAAAGAACCAAAAGGACGAATCAAATGTAGGATTTTAATTTCTAACGACTAACGTTTGATTTTGTTTGGAGTTTTGTTTTGCAGGAATTACATCACTTTAAGACTCCAAGTCCTAAGTCATAGAGTATGTTCTAGGACTGTTTGGTTCAAATGTAATTTTGTATTTATTGGATCTTTCACGCAAAGAAAATCAATGTTTTGGTGATAACATTGAATTTCGATTTTTTGGTTTAAGATGAGTGACTTGAGCGTTTTTATGTATTTTTGGGTTTTGTCACGAAATTGCCAAAGGGGGAGATTGTTACGGCATTTTGGTGTTGGCATATTTCGTGAGTCAAGTCAGTGAGTTGAGTCGGAGTCTTAAAGGGATCAAATTGTCAATCAGCAATCGAAGACTTAGAGAAGATTCAACAAGAGCTCAAGTTGACACTCAGTGTTTGAGTCTTGAAGATTGAAGATGAAGAATTGTGGATCAATTACATCAATCTCAAGGAAAATGGATTCGGATTGATCAGGTACGTTTAACTAAATAATTTTGGTGATCCGAATACTTCTTATAGTGTAGAAACACTTGGATGAATTTTTAATTGCATAAAAATCAAAAACTGGACATGGGACATGTTCAGGATCCGGATCAGACAATCCAATCCGGATCCCGAAGGGTGTTGTTCATTGCAAATCCAATCCGGATCCAAGCCAATTCTGATCCGGATCCCGAACATTGGATTTTGCTGAAATATATGAACGATCCGGATCGGGCATTTCAATCCGGATCCCGAACCTTGTTTTTCTGGAATTGTCTGTCTCGTTACGACGATCCGGATCGCAGTAATTCCGATCCGGATCGCCGTCCTGAAAAATTTCAGATAAGGTAAGTTTTTGATTCTTATCTCTTTCCAAAGGTTTCTAACCTATAAATAGACACTTAGGGTTTCTCAAGAACGTGGGACCAATACCGAAAATTAAGAAAACACTTGAGAGCAACCCTAGAGGCTAGGTTTTTATCGTTCTTCTTTTTAGCCTCTTTTAGGTCAATTCGACGGTTCTTTCAAGATCTATCTTTTGTCGAATTGATCTAATCTTTGCTTAGAGATTCTTTCTATGGTTCTTCAATGATAATCTAAGCAAAGGATCACCATCGAAGCCAATATTCTTATCGGCTGAGTTTGCGTCGTGGATTCGACGTGGCATCGTGGATTCGGTGTGTTGAAGGCGTTTCGTGGATTCGAAACGTGTGCTCGTGGATTCGAGTGGCGTTCGTGGATTCGAACGTGTGCAGTGGACGTGCAATCGGTGAGCGCAAGGTCCGAAGAAGTTGAAGGAGGGGTTTGAGTCCGTGGAGTCGGTAATCACCTTGTTATTCTTCTTTTCTTAGTGGATTGTTATTGCGTGTTGGTCCCGTGGTTTTTCTCCTGGATTGGAGTTTCCACGTAAATCTCGGTGTGCTGTTTTTTTTTCCGCATTGGTTTTTATTTTTGCACTGAGATTTGTTTTTAAAATATTACACCTATTCACCCCCCTCTAGGTGTTTGATAGTACCTATTTAGATCCTTGTGGATCCTTAAAAACCAACACACTTCACCTCATTTTGGGTTTTTAGCATGGTTCTCGAGGTGTTTTTGTGACCCTTTGTACTGCTGCGAGGTTTGGGACAGCGGTGGAGTATTGTTGGATTTTCTCTGTCTATGAGCATTGGAATGAGGCGTTTAAGGACTCGATTGATATCTACGCTTCGAGAGGAACGCACCTGTATTTTTATTGGAATTTTTGG
This sequence comes from Tillandsia fasciculata, assembly GCA_029168755.2. Classification (NCBI taxonomy): domain Eukaryota; kingdom Viridiplantae; phylum Streptophyta; class Magnoliopsida; order Poales; family Bromeliaceae; genus Tillandsia; species Tillandsia fasciculata. The sequence goes on along the minus strand of CM054943.1, from coordinate 14,400,963 downwards.
AGGAATCTTCAAAGGTGATAATTATGCTTCTTTCGGACTGGTTTACTACATGATTTTGTTTGTGGATATTTCGGCATACCGCACTGTTGTATTTATATCTTGGCCTACAAGTGTCGGAACGGGGTGTATAAATACTCGTTTTGGATCTACTCGTCGCGAGGATCACAACCGTGATTTTTTTAGAATTTTTGGAGGATTGTACGCAGGTGAAATTCCCCCTCTTCTCTGCTGGTTTGTAAAAACAGCATATGCTGTTTGGTTGTTGTGGGGTATTTGATTATTGTTTTGTGGTTGCGATGTTGGTTGGAGCAGAGGATTGTGCGACTGAGTACCGAGGGTGCAGTTTCAGCAAATTTTGGATAGCGTGTGACTACGCACTTCACCGACTTCGGCTTTGCCTACGAAAAGCGTTTCAGGTGGGTTGCTTTGTCCCAGAACCGGTGGACGGTTCTCTAATTCTATATGTTAGAATGCATGCATGATTAAATGAACAATTAATAGAATTGAGATGTAAGCATGGAAAATGGCCTTGATCATGTGATTGATGCTTACTTGACTATTGTACATGCTTCTAGTGGATTGAGATCTAGCATGCTGTAGATGACTATGTTCACTTCAAACTAGATGATATAGAGATCATGCTTAATTAATCATTGGCCTATTTATATGGGATTGACATATTATAGTAGCGATTTATTAGCATGCCATGTTAGCACATAGACTTCATGAGGATTGATTATTCGAGGGGACATGATGTTATATCTATGTGCGGGTTTTACTCTAAGGAGTTATTATAGATCATGGATTATGGACAGGTGTAGTGTGTTAGCGATATTGGCATATTGGTTATATCTATGTAGAGCTACTATTTGACATACTCTTACTTCTATCTTTCTTGAGGATAATTGCATGCTTGTATGGACATCTAGATAGGCCATCTTTTACTGCTACACTATCATATTGGAACTTGACTTAGGAGAAATCATGTTTGCTTCTTTTCTCCTTACTGGTTAGTCATGTGGTCCATGTTGCTCGGGTCTGAGCAGGGTTTGGGATAGTGTAGTCGAGACTTCGAGTCTGGGACAGGTTGGTCTTGATTGTGGGTTGTGGGGTGTTATGGCGACCGCAGAGATTGGGCGATTGGCCGGGTGTCGGTTGTTGTATCAGATTGGGTATCAGTTTCCTTTAGTGGATGGCGTTTCCCACTTATTGAGTTTTATTGCATGAGATTGAGATCAGGTCTTCTTTAGTGGATGGGTTTCCCACTTTTATCAGAGTCGTGATCCAGTCCTGCTATATTGAGATACTTGATTGAGATACTTGTTACTGAGATACTTTACTCGTGTGGGTCGCTTCCCTAGAGTGCCACTCCGGAGGTAGGCTTGACCGAGCCGTGTGCCGGTCTGTTACTTATATTCTGACGAGTCGTGTGCCGGTCCGTTACTTATATTGAGATCGAGTCGTGTGCCGATCAATTACTGAGTTCGACAGCAGAGCAGGCTGTCACGCCCCGGGGTCGAAACTGCGACCCGGGCTCGCCAACAGATCCGCCATCTGTACGGAAACTGCCGTACAGACGAAGCGTCTAACCTGCAGAAAGAATCAACTACAGTATACAGATATCAGAGCTGAAAGTAAACTACTAAAAACTGAAATCCAAACACTGTACAACTGAAATAATACAATATCCATCTCCCAAATACGATCATATAAAAGTCCTCTGATACAAAAACCAAAAGGGAGATATCTCCAATAAATACATCAGTGTACAAGCTCTCACTACAATAATCTCTCAAGCTGAAAAGAAAAGTACAACTCTATACCTCACCACAAAGTTCTCTCAACAGAGGTAAAAGTAGTAAACTAATCTACTGAAGCTCTCCACTGAAGGGGGTACCGCTACACTCCAACGACGGGTAGGGAACTAGCTCGCGACTCCCTCGCCTCGGTCAGAAGGATCAGCAACAGGAGCACAGGAACAGAAGAAGAAGTCCCTGGGGAAAAGACACCACGACGGGTGTGAGAACTACTTCCCACAGTAGTTCTCAGTGGGTGCCGTCAACAAGCCAACGGTCTGCCCACTAAGTCTACTAGAGGTAAAAGATAACAGTGCAATGAAATCTGAACAAGAAAAGCTGGAACTACTCTACAGCTACCATGCCTCTATCTAGATACTCAAAAGTGGAACAGAGGAAAGTAAATGAGACCACTCGCACCCAAGGTGCTCAATCGACCCAATCGAACTGACTGCCTCAAAGGGTCCAGTCAAGCCTGCGCCTGTCGACTAGGAACGCACCTGCCCACTACCACACATCCACATGAGGACGGGATTTACGTGGGGCGTCCTGTCCGACTAACTCATCCCTCGCGCAAAACTGCCTCAACAGGCCAACCATCGCATCCACTGCGGCATCTCAGGGGGCGCGAGTCCAACTGAGGAAAACGGCGCGGCATAGAGTATCAAACATTGGCATATGCAGGCTAGTCAAAATCCACGCTCACTCTCAGAACGGTAGGACTCAAGATCCCCAAATATCTCGCACAACAGTCGGAGCACTCTCGACGACTCAGCTGATCGGCTAACTCGAAACACGAGACACTAGCCTCTCCAACAGCTCGCAGCACAAAGCACACTGGCTGGAGATACTCCACAGCCAGGAACGACCCACAACTCAGGGTAACAATACTGGTCGGACAACACTCAACGACCTGGGACCACCGTCAACCCCAACGGTTCCCAACAACACTGACCGGAAGATACTCGACGGCCCGGGACTACCGTCTGCTCAACGGCTCCCTCCCACGACAGTGCAACAGGGAAACAAGACCTCTCGGGACTACCGTTTACCCAAACGGCTCCCGCACAGATAAGCAACCCGCTACAACTACCAGACTCCACTCTGCTCCCAAGCAAGAGTGCAAAAGCATCCCACACTAAAAGCAAGTCCCAACCTCTCGGCCCACTATCCGGGCGAGGATAACACTATGTCCGGGAATGAAAGAACAGTGTGGATGTCTAAGCATAAATAACCCTAGCCCAAGTGAGGGTTTTCTACTGGTCTGGTTACACATGCAACATATGACGGGGGTGCTAGGTCAAGTTCCAAGATAACTATATTAACAGATGATAAAAGGAATAACAATTCCTACAATCTAGCATGCTACACAATGAAATAAGCTATCATGCATAGTTCTACATCAGTAGAATTACTGTACAGTCCGTAAAACTTGGAGCTAAGGCCACCCACCTCGATTTGCCACCAATTGCTCGTAGACACTTGCAATTGGCCTCCACGCGATCCCCACGCAAAACGAAGTCCGTCGCCGGAGTCCGCACGCAAAACGGTGCACGGTGCCGGAGTCCGCACGCAAAACGGTGCACGGTGCCAGGATCCGCACGCAAAATGGAGTCCGCATGCAAAATAGTGCACGGTGCCTGAGTCCACACGCAAAACGGAGTCCGCACGCAAAACGGTGCACGGTGCCGGAGTCCGCACGCAAAACGGTGCACGGTGCCGGAGTTCGCACGCAAAACGGTGCACGGTGCCAGAATCCGCACGCAAAACGGTGCATGGTGCCCAACACAGAAAAGAGCAAGAGGGCCAATTACAGTCTAAAAGAACGCTCCAAAAACTGTACAAAAATACAGAAAAACCAACACACGGGACCTACCCGATTGCGCCGCCGTCGCCGAAACGCTCCGCCGGGCGACCTCGCACGCAAAACGAGGTCCACGACGCGCCGCCGCACCTCACGCAACCTCCTCCCTCACTCCTTCTCTCTCTCGAGTGCAGAAGAAAGAAAAGAAAGGGAGAAAATGGCGGTGCGGGGAGGAAGAAGAAGAAGAAAAGAGGGAGAGAGAGAAAGATGGTCCACGGATCCGGTCCACAGGCCCGTCCACGGCAGCCACCAATGGGAGCCCCCAACCGGCCGGTCCACAAGGCCGGGCGCGTGCGCCGGGTCCACGCACGCGCCCAGCACGCCACGTGGCGCGCGGTAACGCGCCCGCCACACGGGCGCGTTACACCGCGCCACCCACAGGCGCGGGACACGCGCCCGTTACACGGGCGCGCGTGCCCCCGCGCCCGCGCGGGCTCCAACGGGGGGCCACCACGTGGCGGCCCCTGCGCTGACCCGCGCAGGCGTGCGTTCCCAACGCGCGCCAGCGCGCGCATCGAACCCCGCGCCGCGCGCCTTGAGCCACCTCGGGATCCGTGCCGTCGCCTCGCCTCGGGATGTGTGCCGCGATGCCTCGAAAAACGCGCAACTCATCCGGGCTCCAAACCAAGCAAGTAAATAGTCCATTCTTAGCGATTTCGCGCGCTGAATCCAAAAACGATGTCCGTTTTCCCAAATTCTCGTCCAAAAAATTGCCGAATGCCCACTCGATCCGATTTTCGCGCCGGGTCCATTTTTAAAGTCCGATTTGCCAAATTCCAACTCTAAAATTCCCGAAGGCGACCGGAGAGGTAAACTTTTATCCAAACTTACCCGGAGTCCAATTTTGACATCCGAAACGCGCGAAACCACCTCTAAACACCCGACGGGTCATCCAAATTCCCACGGGGTCTCCTTTTAAGCCCGAAGTCCAACACTTGTGTCCAAATTGCGCGCAACCATCACTGACACATCACGCAGGCCTCCAGTGATGCAACTAAATCCCAAATTGCATCACAAAATCCATTTCTTGGGCCCGACACGCCCACAAAGACTCCCAACAACCAGCAAATCCTACGCGGGGGATTCTGGGACCTCACACAGGCAATACCGGGTTCCATACCGGTCCATCTGATTGGGTTTATATCAGGCAGGTACCTTTATTGTTACACTCGTGCTGGGGGCTGAGTGGAGTCTTGTAGCTATGATTAGACCAGTGCTAGTGTTGTTGGGAGCCGTTTGGATTGACGGTGGTCCCGGGTCGTTGTGTGTACTTTGACCATTGTGCGAGAGGTTTGGGGATCTTGAGTCTATCCGTTCTAAGAGAGCGTGGATTTCGACTATAGCCTGCATGTGCCCCTACTCGATAGCGATTTAGTCCGATTGGACACCCTATGTCGATACACTAGGGAGGCGCAGGCTTGACTGGACCCGATGTGGCAGTCAGCTCGATTAGGTCGATAGAGCACCTCGTGTGCGAGTGGTTGCATTTCTTCCGTCGGTTTTCCCCATTTGAACATTTAGATAGAGGCAGGGTGTCACGCCCCGGGGGTCTCGATCAGCGGAAAAGAAGAGTTAGAAAGTTGAGTCTCTATTTTTTTTTTTCAATTGGGTCCTCCCCGGCGCGTGCCCAGACCCGCCGCATATACAGATTCACTCGAAAATCGGGCAGAGTCTCCTCTGTATATGCACGGCGTCGCGGCTATTCCAACATCTCAACCCAAGCATTCAGATAATCACAACAGTCTGAGCATTCAATCAACAATGTAAACAATACAGAGAGCCCGTCGGCGATCAAGTTGAAAGCATAAACTCACGGTTTTGAAAACAGGCCCACACGACCCAAGGTTTTGAAAACGTTTTGGAAAGATGCCATAAATCCACAGGGTTTGGAAAACGGGTCCACACGACCCGAGGTTTTGAAAATAGTTTAGAAAATCCCATAAATCCACATGGTTTAGAAAACGGGTCCACCCGACCCGTGGTTTTGAAAACAAGTTTTCAAAATTCTTTTCTTTTCTAGTTGTTTTGCTTTGGAAAGAAATAGCCAAACGGGGATAAATAAAGCAGTCCATAATACCAAACCGAAACACCTGCAGTCAACATCCACATCGACCCCACGAGGGTATCGCGAACCACACTGTAGTCTACAGTACCAAATAAAAGTGCAGGGAAAAGTAAAGGAGATACAAACTAGGGCTCCTCACAGCCCGACTACTCTCGTCCCGTCCTCACCGCCGCCTATCGCTCACCCCTGGATGAACCTGTCACGGAGTGGGTAGTCAGCGACATGCGATAGTAATATTATGCAGGAAAGAAAACCAAACCTAATAGTAAAACTATCTGGAGCAACCACTCGACTCCCAGGAAAAAGAAACGCGAACATGTATATCACCTGCAACCTCTGTACCGCCTGTAGCACCTATACACCTTGATCTCGTCGGGCACCTACCCCGACAGATCCAACCGCTCACACCTTGGGGCACCTGACCCCGTCGGACACCCATCCCGACGGATCGCACCTTTTCCCCCACCTTTTGATGCCTCAAACCCCACACCTACGGGGGCCCCCACCACTTCACCTTGTGGGTTAACACGGGTCGAAGACCGCTTTCCCGGAAAAGAGCACCCTTTGCGGTGGCCAGACCGCGGGTGCGCGTGTCGCAACCAAGAGCACAGTAACCCAGATACAGAATAATATCGCGACTATATAGAGACCGTCAGCATTAGTAATTCAAAAATGTAGTTAAACAATTACCCAAGGACATCAAGTCTACACTTAGTCTCAAAGAAACCCACCTTTGCGTTGTCGCGCTGTTGGTCGACTCTAGGTCCTTTCGCGTCTCGGTACGGCCGCCCGAACCTACACGACACCGCTGTACAGGAGTCAGTAACTAGCAACCGAGAATAAGTAAGAGAATGCGGCACGCCCGACTCTTTCGGTCGGGCGTGGGGCATCACCCGCCGCTTGGCGAAAACGGCAACGTCCTCGGGTGAGGCCAGCAACGCGGACAGCGCGCGGCTCCCGCGGAACGCCCCGGCCCCCCCCCGCGGCTGCGCAGGCGTGCTGCCCGCACGCGCGGGCGCGTGCGCGCCCGGCCCCGCGCGGCTGCATGGCCGCGCCGCCCGCATGCGGGTGCCGCCCGCATGCGGGCCCGCGCGGCTGCATGGCCGCGCCGCCCGCATGCGGGTGCCGCCCGCATGCGGGCCCGCGCGGCTGCATGGCCGCGCCGCCCGCATGCGGAGCCGCCCGCATGCGAGATTGCACGCGCGGCCAGCCCCGCGCGGGTGCATGGCCGCGCCGCCCGCACGTGGTGCGCGGCCCTGCCTGCGCCGGCCTCCGGCGGCGCCGACGCCCTCCCCCGCCTCGAAGGCCAAGAACAAGAAGACGAGAACCCCAAATTACGAAACCTAAATCATGCTCACCTCGGTTTCGTCGACTTAGGGTTCGACAAGAGGAAGAAGGGATCGTCCCGTTCTTGCGCGCTCCACCTTGGTTCTCCACGCGATCGGATGGGGAAGAGGGAGATTGGGGAAGTCGGTTCCCCGTTACGTCGCACGCCTAGGGCAAGGAGGAAGAGGGAAATAATACGAAGGGGGGGGGGGGGGGGTTTTCCAAACCTAAAAACCCCAACTAATTTAATTAGCCAGTTTGGTGCAATCGGGCTAACCCCAAGTGAAATAAAAGGGTCGATCGGGGTGCGAACCTGGGCCCAGTCTGCCGCGGTATTTGGGTTAAATGTCCGGACCGTACTAACCTTCCGGAATTTATTCTGGGAGATTCCGGAGTCGGAATCCAGAACCGATTTCGCCGCCGTTCTCCGTTTCGCGAGCTTTATTGACTAAAAATACTCGCGAGCCCCGACGATCTGCCCAGAAACAAAGAATTATTAGACCGAAGAAAGGGTCCACAGCACTTTAAACCGGCGGATACTACACCACTCACCTTTTAAAACGAGTTTCGTCCTCGAAACTCAAACTTGGTTCCCAGGGAAAAGATAGGGATAGCCCTCCCTCATCTTGGACTCCAGCTCCCACGTCGCTTCCCGCTCCTCGTGATTGTTCCAGAGTACCTTTACGTAGGGGATGACTCGGTTTCGGAGCGCCTTGCTCTCTCTTGCTAAGATCCGCACCGGGGCTTCCTCGAAGCTCAGGTCCTCCTTCAGTTCGAGCGTCGAGACGTCCAGGACATGCGATGGGTCGGGGAGGTATTTCTTGAGCATCGAAACATGGAACACGTCGTGCACCCGGCTGAGGGTCGGCGGTAGGGCGAGGCGGTAAGCCACTGGACCAATGCGCTCCAGGATCTCGAACGGCCCCACATACCGTGGGTTTAGCTTGCCCTTGAGCCCGAAGCGCTTGATTCCTCTGGACGGCGAGACCCGCAGAAACACGTGTTCCCCCACTTGGAATTCCAGGTCCCGGCGTCTCCGATCCGCGTAGCTCTTTTGCCGACTTTGGGCGGTCAGTAGGCGTTTTCTGATAAGGCGAACCTTCTCTTCGGTTTCTTCTACTAAATCGGGTCCCAAGAACTTCCGTTCTCCCAAGTCGTCCCAACAGATAGGGGATCGGCAGCGTCTGCCGTACAAGGCCTCGTAAGGTGCCATCTGGATGCTGGCCTGGTAGCTGTTGTTGTAGGCGAATTCGACGAGGGGTAGGTAACGCTCCCAACTGATCCCCCAGTCTAGCACGCAGGCTCGCAACAGGTCCTCCAGCGTCTGAATCACTCGCTCCGACTGTCCGTCCGTTTGGGGGTGGAAGGCCGTGCTGAACTGTAACTTGGTCCCCAAGGCCTGCTGTAGGCTCTGCCAAAACTTCGAAACAAAGCGTGTGTCCCTATCCGATGTGATCGATGCCGGCACTCCGTGCAGTCTCACGATCTCGCCGAGGTAGACTTGGGCTAATCGCTCTCTGGTCCAGGTTGTGTGAATAGGTAGGAAGTGTGCTGACTTGGTTAGCCGGTCGACAATTACCCAGATCGTGTCGTGCCCTTGGTGTGAACGCGGGAATCCAGTGACGAAGTCCATGGTGATCTGATCCCACTTCCACTCCGGTACCGGTAATGGTTGTAGCTTTCCCGCCGGCCGCTGATGCTCTGCCTTTATCTGCTGACAAACCAGGCAATGCGCAACGTGACGAGTCACATCCCCCTTCAGCTTGGGCCACCAGAAAGTCTGTTTGAGGTCCCTGTACATCTTTGTACCCCCCGGATGTGCCGCATAAGGGGCGCGGTGTGCCTCAGCTAAGATTTCCTCCTTCAATTCCGGGGTATCCGGCACGCAGATCCGCCCGCGGAAACGTATCATGCCGTCGTCTTCCACGGAAAAGTCCCCTCCCGGATTCGACGAGATTTTATCTCGTATGAGCTGCAAATACGAGTCCGCTTGCTGTCCCCCTCGAATTCTCTCGAACAGTGTCGGTTTTACCACCAAAGCTAGCAGTTGTGCGACTGTGCCACTTGGTACCACTTCCAACTTCATTCGGGAGAATTCCGCGATCAAGGTGCTCTGCTCAGTTATCGCGCGCGCCGTCGCCTCTTCTAGTTGCCCCTTCCTGCTTAAAGCGTCCGCCACTGCGTTTGCTTTCCCGGGGTGGTACTGGATCGTTAGATCGTAGTCCTTCAATAATTCCAGCCACCGTCTCTGCCGCAGATTTAGTTCCTTCTGGGTGAACAGGTACTTGAGGCTTTGGTGGTCAGAGAAGACGTTACAGTGGACACCAAAGAGGTAGTGTCGCCATAACTTCAAAACAAAGACCACTGCGGCCAGTTCCAAATCGTGTATCGGATAGTTCTTCTCGTAGTCTTTCAGCTGCCTGGACGCATAGGCTATTACTTTCCCCTGTTGCATCAACACACCCCCCAGACCGATCCTCGATGCGTCGCAATACACATCATAATCCTCTCCGGGTATAGGTAGTACGAGAATTGGTGCCCTGGTTAGTCTTCTCTTAAGTTCTTCGAAGCTCTCCTGGCATTGTGTCGACCACACAAACTTTTCTCCTTTCCTAGTCAGCCGGTTTAAGGGGGCCGCAATCTTCGAGAAACCCTCTATAAAGCGTCTGTAGTATCCCGCCAATCCCAAGAAGCTGCGGATCTCCGTCACCGTCGTTGGCGGCTGCCAGTCGATTACCGATTCCACCTTCTTGGGGTCCACGGCGACTCCTTTCGCCGAGATCACGTGCCCCAGAAACCCCACTTCACGCAGCCAGAACTCACACTTTTTGAGCTTAGCGAACAGCTTCTGCTCCCTGAGGGTTTGGAGAATCGTTCGTAAATGGTCCCCGTGCTCCTCGTCGGTGGGTGAATAGATCAGTATGTCGTCGATGAAGACCACCACGAACCGGTCTAGGAATGGTCTGAAGATCCGGTTCATCATATCCATAAAGACCGCGGGGGCGTTCGTAAGCCCGAACGGCATGACCGTAAACTCGTAGTGGCCGTATCGGGTCCGAAAGGCGGTCTTCGGAACGTCCTCGTTCCGAACCCGGAGCTGGTGGTAGCCCGACTGCAGATCAATCTTTGAGAAGACCGTTGCTCCCCGCAGTTGGTCAAAGAGATCGTCGATTCTGGGCAGGGGGTACTTATTTTTCACCGTGACCTTGTTTATTCCCCTGTAGTCGATGCAGAGACGCAAGCTTCCGTCCTTCTTCCGTACAAAGAGTACCGGTGCGCCCCAGGGTGACACACTCGGCCTGATGAACCCTTTGTCTAAAAGGTCCTCCAGTTGCGCCTTTAGCTCCTTTAACTCCGCGAAGGCCATTCGGTAAGGCGCCTTTGTGATAGGTTGAGTGCCCGGTATGAGTTCGATAGGGAACACCACCTCTCTCTCTGGGGGTAACCCGGGCAGTTCCGCTGGGAAGACGTCGGGGAAGTCTCTCACTACTGGGATGTCTGAAGGTGTCGTCGAGGGTCGGGTAACCAAATCCACCGATGCCAAGTAGGCCACACACCCACCCTCTACCAGTCTCCTGGCTCGGGCCGCTGAGATGACTGCCGGAAAGGAGGTACTCTTGCACGCCAGGTATGCATTCTTTGGAAAACTTGGTTCTTGCAGTTGCACCATCCGCTTCTCGCAGTCGATGAGCACTTGGTATCTTGAGAGCCAGTCCATGCCCAAGATAACGTCGTACTCCTTCAGGGGAATCACCACCAAATCCCAAGGGCAAGCCAGTCGCCCTAGCCTAATTGGGCAGGTAGCCACCAAACTGGTCGCCTCCAGTGTCCCACCCGCCGTCTGGACCGTCATAAGGCTTTGGAGAGGTGTCTCCTCGAGGTCATGCATAAACACGTAATCGCGAGAAATGAACGAGTGGGTTGCTCCAGTGTCAAAGAGGGTTCTAGCACGGGAATTGGAAACAGAAGTAATACCTGCAAGCATGTCCACCGGTGGGTCGGTCTCCTGGCGGGTCATTGAGTAGACTCGCCCGCCCGGTTGAGGCTGCCTCGCCTCCTCGTGCCGCGGTGCCGGGGGCCTAGAGGTCGACCCCATGGGGGCTTTCCCCCGCCCGGAAAGTTGTGGCGAAGGCGTGGATGCGGCAGAAGAAGCTGATCCCATGGCAAGGGGGCAGTTGCGGCGGAAGTGCCCCTGCTTGCCACAGCGGAAGCAATGATCGACTCTTTGAGGGCAGTCCAACACCTGGTGCGCCCCCCCGCAGATCACACAAGGCCTGTCTCCTAGCCTCGGCCCTCCGGTAGGCGCGCTCCGTGCTCCAGATTGGGGTCTCCACCGCTTGGGGGGTCTGCTTCCAGCAGAAGACCCCCCCCCGTAGCTCTGCTGTTGCCGCTTCCTATCCTCGTGTTGTGTCGGGGCCTCCCTCTTGGCGCGTGTCACCGCGAACCCGCGCTCGACCACCGTGGCCCGATCGACCACCTTCTGAAACGTGTGCAAGTCGGCCGCCTGCACCACTTGGAAGATGTCGCTTCTCAAACCGTCCACAAACAGCTGCGCCTTGTGGGCCTCGTCCCTTATCACGAACGGGACGCAGTTTGCCAGTCGCACGAACTGGCGCTGGTACTCCATGACCGTCTTGTTCCCCTGTTGGATGTGGTTCAGATCATCCTCTAGCTTCTTCTTGACGCTGTTTGTGAAAAAGGCTCCAAACAGCTCTTGCTTGAACGTCGTCCAAGATGGAAGCGCGGCGCCCGTGGCGGGATCGGGCCGCACCGTCTTCCACCACAAGCGGGCGTTCCCCCCCAGACAGTGGACCGCTAGGGGAACTCGCTCCCAGTCCTCCATGAGCAGGTCTTCAAACAACTTTTCCATCGACCCTACCCAGTCCTCGACGACCCAGGGATCGGTCGTTTCTCCCGTGAAGACGGGTGGATCGTACTTTATGAAATCCGCCAGATTGGCTCGAACCCGCTCCCGCTCTGACAATGGCACCGTCCCCTCTCCCGCGGTAGCGGCTACCACGGTGGGGACGGGCGCTACCAGGGTCTCCCCCGAGGTACCCCCACCGGGGACCCCCGGTGCCGGCCCCGGCACGCTGTCGCGGGTGCTGTCGTCGGCGTCGCGGCCTGGGCTGATGCTGTCCCGGCCGCTGCTACCGGTGGAGGGGCCGCCCCTTCCCCAGTCTCTGCCACCTGTGGCACTGCTGCTGGCGCGGCTGGCCCCTGCGGAGGGGCCGGGACGACCGTCGCCGTCGCGGCCGGGAGCCGCTGCGTCAGCTGACGCACATGATCAGTGAGGGCTGCCAGCTGCCCCGCCATTTCTCGTAGTTGCTGCCGCAGGAGTTGGTTCTCCGCGGCCGCCGATGCCGTCGCATCCGCCCCCTCGTCCCCGGCCGACGCTCTGGTTCGGACCATTGTCTGTGCAGACACACCAACAGAACAAACAAAACTTAGCACACAAATCCGCTAGAAAGAACCACCATAATCTCGAGAGGGAAAGGAAAACATTTTCTACACATCCCTTCCCCGATCTCTCACGTCCTAACCCTTAAGCCCTGCACCTTTCATTTACTCGTAGACAAGTGTGGCACTACTGTGGATGTTAGACCTTCACTGTTGTGATTAAAAGAAAAAAAATTTTGGCTCTGATACCATCTTAATCTGTCACGCCCCGGGGGTCTCGATCAGCGGAAAAGAAAAGTTAGAAAGTTGAGTCTATTTTTTTTTTTTCAATTGGGTCCTCCCCGGCGCGTGCCCAGACCCGCCGCATATACAGATTTACTCGAAAATCGGGCAGAGTCTCCTCTGTATATGCACGGCGTCGCGGCTATTCCAACATCTCAACCCAAGCATTCAGATAATCACAACAGTCTGAGCATTCAATCAACAATGTAAACAATACAGAGAGCCCGTCGGCGATCAAGTTGAAAGCATAAACTCACGGTTTTGAAAACAGGCCCACACGACCCAAGGTTTTGAAAACGTTTTGGAAAGATGCCATAAATCCACAGGGTTTGGAAAACGGGTCCACACGACCCGAGTTTTTGAAAATAGTTTAGAAAATCCCATAAATCCACATGGTTTAGAAAACGGGTCCACCCGACCCGTGGTTTTGAAAACAAGTTTTCAAAATTCTTTTCTTTTCTAGTTGTTTTGCTTTGGAAAGAAATAGCCAAACGGGGATAAATAAAGCAGTCCATAATACCAAACCGAAACACCTGCAGTCAACATCCACATCGACCCCACGAGGGTATCGCGAACCACACTGTAGTCTACAGTACCAAATAAAAGTGCAGGGAAAAGTAAAGGAGATACAAACTAGGGCTCCTCACAGCCCGACTACTCTCGTCCTGTCACGCCCCGGGGTCGAAACTGCGACCCGGGCTCGCCAACAGATCCGCCACCTATGCCAAACCCCGCATAGGCGAAGCGTCCTACCTGCAAGAAAAGTACTACAGCTAACAAATATCAGAGCTATAAATAAAAGTGCTGTAAAACTAAAATCAATCACTGTACAACTGGAAATAATACAACAATGTCTGCCTCCCAAAAGAATAATAATAATACAATATCCTCAATACAGCTCTGAACCCAACCGGGAGGTAACTCCAATAAATACATCAGTGTACAGTCTCTCAATACATAATATATCCTCACTACATCAGTCTCTCAAAAGAGGAAAATAAAACAACTAATCTACTGAAGATCTCCTCTGAAGGGTACCGCTACTCTCCAACGAAGGGTAGGGATCTAGCACGCGACTCCCTCGCCTCGAACAACCACCGCAGAATCCGCAACACCCGCTAAGACTCTGCAAAACAAGGAGAGAAAGGAAAAAGGAGGGGGAAGACCCCCAAAGGGTGTGAGAACTACACCAAAAAGGGAGTTCTCCGTGGGTACCACCGCCAGACCCGACGGTCCGCCCACTAAGTCCTCAAGAGACATAAACTAACCAAAGCAGTAAAGACTGAAATATGAAAGCTGGAGACTCTCAACAGCTACCATGTCTCTATCTAAATGCCAAAAGGGGAGAACCAAATAATGGTATGCAACCACTAACACATGAAGTGCACAATCGACCCAATCGAGCTGACTGCCACATCTGGCCCAGTCAAACCTGCGCCCACCTACAACCACCTCCCGCTGACAGGCAGGAATTACGTAGGGCGTCCAAACGGACTAACTCGCTATCGAGTAGTGGCTCATGCAGGCTATAGTCAAAATCCACGCTCTCCCTCTCAGAACGGATAAACTCAAGATCACCAAGCCTCTCGCACAACGGTCAACAACTCACAAAGACCTCGGGACCACAGTCCCAAATGGATCCCAACAACACTAGCACTGGTCTAAACATAGCTACTAGACCCCACTCGGTCCCCCTGACACGAGTTCAACAATAGGCAAATATCTGTAATAACCCAATCCAAAGTGCCGCCAGTAAAACTGGCAATGCCTGCTCAGCGGAATCTGCACACAAGGCTCGAAACCGCGGGATCGGCCCGCACGGCTCGCATCCCAAAAAGTATCAGACCGGCACACAAGGCTGGGTCCGAAAGGATCGGCCCGCACGGCTCGCATCCAACAAGTATCAGACCGGCACACAAGGCTGGGTCCGAAAGGATCGGCCCGCACGGCTCGCATCCAACAAGTATCAGACCGGCACACAAGGCTGGGTCCGAAAGCCTACCTCCGGAGTGGCACTCGAGGGAGCGACCCACACGAGTAAAGTATCTCAGTAACAAGTATCTCTGTATAGCAGGACTTGATCACAATCTGATCAAAGTGGGAAAACTCAACCACCAAAGAAAGACCCGACCTCAGTCGGATGCAACTAAACGATAAGTGGGAAACTCCATCCACTAGAGGAAACTGACATCCAATCTGATGCATAAGTAATATCCGGTCAACCGCCCAATATCCGCGGTCGCCGCGAAACCCCACAAACTAATCCAACCTGTCCCGGACACAAAGTCCCGACTACACTACCCAGACCCCCCGCTCAAACCCGAGCAACACTGACCACCTGACTAACAAGAAGGAGAAAGGAAAAGCATGGTTTCTCCTAAGTCAAGTTCCAATAAGTAGTGTAGCAATAAAAGGTGGCCTAACTATATGTCCATACAAGCATGCATTTGTCCTCAAGAATGATATAGAAAGTAAACCACATGCCTACACCTGATCGTAATCCTCGATTACAATAATTCCTCAGAGTGAAAATCCGCACATAGCTACAAAATCCTATCCCAAGCATAAGCCAACCACATGAAAGGCTATGTGCTAACATGGCATGTATACATAATCTCATAGGGTAACATTATCCTAGGTAAGCTTACACTAATCATCACATAGATGTCCAAGTCATGCAAGTCCTCAGTATACCTCATAAATTATATGCTATCAATCACATAAATAATCATTATCTTAGCTTACCTTTCTTACAATCATAAACCATGTACCCTAAACATGCATGCATCAGTCATAGAGGGGTGACATCCCCACAAGTGCACTTATATTCGCCATAACATAATTATTGCCTTATACAGTTACTGATATTAAGCTTACCCACCTGAAGCGCTTAAACCAAGGCAAACCTGAAGTCGGTGAAGAGTAGTACACGCAGTCCAAAATCTGCCAAAATTACACCCTCGGTACATATTGCGCAAGCCTTGGCTCCAAACAACTGAAAACACCCCTGAGTACAACAATAGGTCCAACATTACACTTTTATTCCAAAAATAATCCACATATACAACATCAGAAAAAGAGAAAGTGCAGTTTTCACCTGCAGAAAGTGCCCAGAAAAATCCAATAAAAATATCACAGCAATCCTCGCGTCGATACCTTCGAAACGAGTACCTGCACGTCCAATTCCGAGCCCCGTAGGCCGAGTTACAAATTCCACAGTAAGGTGCGCAAAACCACACAGCAACATAACTGTAATTCCATTTACAGATAAGAAGAAGAAAATATACCTTCGGGCAAAACTCAGAAAAATCCAAGAAAAATACTGTGAATTCCTTGCGTCGAGTAGATGAAAAAAGTGTACAAGCACGTCCCGACAATGCCCGGTTGCGGAGATATCGCCGAAAAAACCCGCCGCTGTCCAAATCTCCTTCACAGAAATGGGGTCACAGTAAGCTCGAACAAACACCTCGAAAGCGCGAAACTAGGGGAAGCAGATCAACCAAGATCGTAGCTCTGTCTCTCGCGGATCCAACGGCGAAGAAAATCGCTCGAAAAGGAGGTCGGAGTAGGCCGGGGGAGCTCGCGCACCAAAACGCGACGAGGGGAACCCAAATGGACGAGCGTCGAAGCCGCGCCGCGTAAAATGAAAACCCGATAAGCGTGCCACCAAAAATCTCAAAACTTTGCAGATGGATGCAGCATAGCTCGGGATCATCTTTGCTGAAGGGGCACCTCGGAAAACCCAGAAAAAGGGGAAAGAAGGAAGCTCGGATCGCTTTTTATAGGCAAAATCCAAAAAGGCCAAAAATACACTTTGGGTACACTTTCCGAGCGCCGGAACTTCCGGGCGCCAAATTACCCACAGACAGTACCCTGAACCATCAGCGCCCGACACATCGCCCGTTGCGTGGACCGTGTCCCCGAACCGCAAACACGGGGGAGATTGTTACGGAATTTGAGTTGGCGTATTTCGTGAATAGTTTAAGTCTTGAAGATTGAAGATGAAGAAACTTTGGATCATATACCTCAATCTCAAGAAAGAAGAATTCAAAAGGATCAGGTACGTTTAACTAAATAATTTTGATGATCCGAATACTTCTTATAGTGTAGAAACACCTGGAAGAGGTTTTAATTGCATATTCATCAAAAACTGGACATGGGACATGTTCAGGATCCGGATCATGTCTTTCAATCCGGATCCCGAAGGGTGTTCGTTCATACACTGGTTCAATCCGGATCGCAGCATTTGATGATCCGGATCCCGAACATGAGTTTTACCTGTTGGCTTGAACGATCCGGATCAGGAATCTCAATCCGGATCCCGAACACATTGTTCTGGTAAAACTGTATGAACGATCCGGATCGTGGATTATGATCCGGATCCCGAACAGGCGGTTTTCTGGAAATTGCTCTCTACGCGTCTGCGATCCGGATCGTGACTTCGCAATCCGGATCGCCGTCGGTAAAACTTTCCAGAAAAGTTTGTTTTTGATCCGAATATTCTTCCTAGGGTTTCTAACCTATAAATAGCCCTTCCTTTTCATTTCTAGGGCAATCCACAATCGGAAAAAGAGCCGTCATTTTCAAATATCATTTTATACGGCCTTAGATCCACATATAGAGAAGAACGGAAATCATTAGATCTATTTATGGTTCTTCATCTATATTGATTAGTTTGATTCTAGGTTTTCATACTCACATCTTGAGTTGAATCAAACTAATGAATACTTAGATGGTATTTCCGATCTACTCTTGATCTAAGTATTCGGCGGATCATCACCACCCAAACAAACAACGATTTACCCCAAAATCGGCGCGTGGACTCGCGTGGCCTTGTGGATTCAAGGTGTTACCGCTCTCGTGGATTCGGAGCGAGGTGCGTTCGTGGATTCGAAGCGTACCATTGGGTGAAGACCGTGGATTCGGTCGGACGTCGTGGACTCGACGTTGGACGCTGTGGATTCAGCGTTGGGCGCGGATCGTGGATTCGAGAAGCGTCGTGGAGCGAGCGGAGAAGATCTACTAGGAGCGTATGGTAAAAGGTTGAGTCGTCTGTGAGTACGTTATATCACCTTGTACGTGTGTTAATTCTAGTGGATTTCGCCGTGTTATCGGTCCCGTGGTTTTTTACTCCGGTTTGGAGTTTTTCCACGTAAAAATCTTGTGTGTTCTTTTATTTTTCCGCATTGGGTTTTATCGCACAATGATTTTTTGAGTGTTTATTGTTTACACCTATTCACCCCCCTCTAGGTGTTTTTTCCCCTATTTAGATCCTTATTAACCTAAACCCAACAAGTGGTATCAGAGCGGGAATAGGGTTGTAAACAATGGTTGAAGGTGGAAACATCAATCGACCCCCTTTCTTTGATGGAACTAATTATGCGTACTGGAAAGTACGGATGAAAGCTTTCTTAATTTCCATCGACGAAAGGGTGTGGCAATCAATTGAATTAGGATGGTCTAATCCAACTGAAATTTTAGATGATGTTCGCACCTTAAAACCTAGGTCGAAATGGACCAAGGAAGAGATAGACTTATCTTCTTACAATGGCAAAGGGATTAATGCTCTATTTAATGCTTTGTCACAAACTGAGTTCTCTCGCGTCTCGGCATGTGAGACTGCGAAAGAAATCTGGGATGTTCTTCAAGTTACGCATGAGGGAACTAACCTAGTGAAGATTCAGAAACTGCAAATGCTTACGAGCAAGTTTGACTCTATCTCTATGGCAGAGAATGAATCCTTCACTGACTATTACACACGATTGCAAGACATCGTGAACTCATGTGCTAACTTGGGAGAGAAGATTCCAGAATTTAAAGTTGTAAGAAAAATTCTAAGAACTCTTCCTGAACGATTTCGCCCGAAGGTTGCAGCCATTGAAACAATTAAACACCCGGACGAAATGCGTGTAGAAGAATTAGTAGGTGCTTTACAAACTTATGAAATGACTTTTCCTACTAACTATTCTTCTGGAAAGGCATCCTCTTCTAAGTCTTCAGGTTACGCATTGAAATCAACTAAAGAAGAAGACGCGGATTCATCCTCCTCGGACGACGACGAGAACATTTCTATGGAGGACTTTGAGAAGCAGCTCGCTCTCTTGACAAGGAAGTTTCGCCGCAACTTTCGAAGGGGAAATTCAAGCAAAACTCCATCCTTCGGAAAGTCGAAGAAAGGCAAGGGATTCTCAAGCTACAAGTCAAGAAGCCAAGAGAACTTCTCAAAGGATAAGAAAAGTTCTGAGGGACAAGTTCAGTGTTTCAAATGTCGAGGCTACGGCCACATAGCAACGGAATGTCCCAACAAGAATCCGGCTAAGAAGAAAGCGATGCAAGCAGTCACTTGGGATGACAACTCCACGTCAAATGAGTCATCGTCAAGTGATGAAGAAGACAACGCGACAGCTTTCCACGCGTCCACCAAATCTTCATCCTTCATGTGCTTAATGGCAAGTACATCCGACTCACTGTCCAACTCCACTGTGGAAAAGATTGCAACGGACGATGAATCAGATAATTCGGAAGGTGAAGATTTTGTTTTAGCCTACCATCAACTTTTGAGGGATTCAAAGAAACTGGCTAAACAAAACAAGGGGTTGAAAGAGAGATTACTGGATCTTGAAGATGAAGTAAAAAGAGTAACCTCTATCTCAACCGATCTTGAAGTGGAAAGGGACAATCTGGTTAAGACAAATGTTTCCCTTCAAGAGTCCAATGAGCATTTCGAGAAGAGTTATGTAGATATGGTGAACAAAGCGAATTACTTCTTGAAGCTCTACGGCGAGGCCCGACAGGAAAAATTGAAATGACAGAGACCATACGCCAACTAAAGGATGACTTACAGAGATTTTCTTCTGGAAGGAGTAAGTTGGACAGACTTCTTGGTCTCGGTCAAAGAAACAAGTTCGGCCTCGGATACACTCAAACTGGAGACATTCCAAGTTCGAGTGGTACGGTATTTGTGCCTCGTCGGTATCTCCTCCTCCGACACCGGTGTTCACGCCAAGCAACGACAACGAACCTACTACATCATCTTCGGAATCGACAAGAACCAAGGTATGTTTTCGTTGTGGCATTTCAGGGCACATCAGAAGAAACTGCAAGACTGGAGCCAAACGCACACCTCAAGAACATCTTGCAGCAACTACCAAAAGGGCTATTCCTCGGAAAACCACTCCAACCAAATTGACGGAAAAGAGCCTTGGTAGTACATCGCTCAAGACGACATCATCAAGGAGCAGCAATTCTTCAAGCAAGACGCTCTCACCTAGGAAATCAACTTCACGAGCATTACCGACGCATACCAAAAAGGTTTGGGTGCGCAAAGGTGAAATCTTTCCCTGTCTTGCTACCAATGTTTCCTTGCATGCATATGATAGTTCGTCTTGGTACCTGGATAGCGGGTGTTCCCGTCATATGACCGGCGATAAAAACTGTTTTCAAACTTTTGAGAAAAACTCCGGAGGACTTGTTGTTTTCGGAGATGGTCGGTCTTCCAAAATTGTTGGAAAGGGAACGGTAGCTATTCCAGATGGCCCGGTTCTAGATAATGTATTATTTGTTCATGGCCTTAAGACTAACCTCATAAGCATAAGTCAACTGTGTGATAGTGGTTATTCAGTTAATTTTTCATCTGATAAATGCACTGTAACTGACATGAACCATGCTTTCTTTTTAAAGGGGGTTAGATCAGAAAACAATTGTTATGTAGTTCCTTCTAAAATTTCTGAAAAATGTAACCTAGCATCTTTGAAAAATGAAACACTTTGGCATGAAAGGCTAGGTCACATAAACTTTAAGGAACTTGCTAGAATTTCAAATAAAGATGTGGTCAAGGGGGTTCCGAAACTTTCTTTTGAACAAAACCTTGTGTGTGGCGGTTGCCAAAAGGGAAAACAGTCTAGGACTGCACACAAGAATTTGAACCACATAGGTACAAAACGGCCTTTGGAACTTTTGCATATGGACTTAATGGGGCCAACTCGTCAACCATCTCTGGGAGGTAAATGGTATATTTTTTGTTGGTTGATGACTTTTCTAGATATACTTGGGTAGCCTTTCTAAAAGAAAAAGCTGATACCTTTGATTCTTTTCTCGAAATCTGCAATCGTATTATGATAGAAAAGAATGAAAGGATTACTCGAGTTAGGAGTGATAGAGGTGGTGAATTCATAAATTCCAAATTCATTGATTTTTGTGTTTCTAATGGCATTAAACATGAATTCTCCGCACCTTACACACCTCAACAAAATGGTGTAGTCGAGCGCAAAAACAGGGTCGTACAGGAGATGGCTCGTGTTATGCTTCATAGCCGGAACCTTCCTTTATACTTTTGGGCTGAAGCGGTGAACACTGCTGTCTATGTTATCAATCGAGTGTATTTGCGCCCGGGGACTTTTAATACACCATATGAACTTTGGTTTTGTAGAAAACCTAACATCAAATATTTTCGCATTTTGGGAGTCGGTGTTTTATTTTACGTGATCGTGAAAATCTTGGAAAATTTGACTCTCGAAGTGACGAAGGGATTTTCTTAGGTTATTCTACAAACAGCAGAGCATATCGAGTTTTTAACTTAGAATCTAAGACGATCGTAGAATCGATAAATGTTAAGGTAGATGAAGCTTTTCACTTTGAATCTGAAAAATCTACCCTCGATATCTCTCTTGATGATGATACACCTGCTAATGCATCTTCTTCTAACAATTCTTTCGATAATAATGTTGATGCATCTAACGGTTCTTCAAGCTTATCTGATGTGCAGGAATCATCTCGTGTACCTCCGCCTACTCCTCTACCTCAAACGTTACGCATCTCCAAGGATCACCCTGAATCGAACATAATTGGAGATCCACAAGAAGGAGTTAGAACACGGAGACAATTGGTTTGCGGATTTGCATGCTATGTATCTCAAATCGAACCAAAGAATGTTGATGAAGCTCTCCAAGATGATTATTGGATTAAAGCAATGCAGGAAGAGCTCCATCAATTCGAGCGAAACAAAGTCTGGGAACTGACGAAGCCTCCGAAGCAACACAATGTGATAGGTACCAAATGGATCTTCAAGAACAAGAAAAACGAAGAAGGTACTATCATCAGGAACAAAGCAAGGTTAGTTGCTCAAGGCTATTCTCAAGTAGAAGGTATAGACTTTGATGAAACCTTCGCCCCTGTAGCTAGACTCGAGTCCATTCGTATACTGTTTGCGATTGCTTGTCATTTTAAAATCAAATTATTTCAAATGGACGTTAAGAGCGCCTTTTTAAATGGATTTTTAAATGAGGAAGTTTATGTAGCTCAACCGAAAGGTTTTGTGGATCATAAACTACCTAACCATGTTTTTCGACTGAAAAAGGCTCTTTACGGTCTGAAACAAGCACCGCGAGCATGGTACGAAAGGTTGACAAAGCACCTTTTGGAAAAGGGCTACACTCGAGGGGGAGCTGACAGGACTCTCTTTGTGAAGCATTATCAAAACAATTTCATAGTTGCTCAAATCTATGTCGATGACATTGTTTTTGGAGCAACAAGAGATAATGATGCTTCTAAATTCGCGGAGACCATGGAAAGCGAATTTGAGATGTCCATGATGGGCGAGTTGAATTATTTTCTTGGATTACAAGTTAAGCAAAACGATGAAGGAATTCACTTGTGTCAATCCAAGTATGCACTGGAGTTGGTCAAAAAGTTTGATCTTGAAAATTCTAAAGATTTTCCAACTCCAATGGGAACTAGCCATAAGGGACTTGGAAGTGAATCACAATGTGAGAATGTAGACGAGAAACTGTACCGCAGTATGATTGGAAGTCTACTATATCTCACGGCTAGTCGCCCGGATATATCCTTCAGTGTTGGGATTTGTGCGAGATATCAATCAGCACCGAAGGAGGTTCACCTGAAAGCGGTGAAACGGATCATCCGGTATATCAAAGGTACAATCAATTTCGGAATTTGGTATCCTATGGGAACGACTTTGGATATTGTTGGATACTCAGATGCCGATTGGGCTGGATCGGTGGATGACCGGAAAAGCACGAGTGGTGCATGCTTCTATCTTGGCCACTGCCTTGTTGCATGGCACAGTAAAAACAGAACTGCATAGCACTCTCGACTGCCGAAGCGGAGTACATTTCTGCAGGAAGTTGTTCAACCCAATTGATTTGGATGAAGAGCGTGTTGAGCGATTTCCGAATTTCAACATCTTCGGTAACCATTTTATGTGACAACACTAGTGCTATTAACATTTCTAAAAACCCTGTGTTGCACTCTAGAACAAAACATATTGAACTTAGATATCATTTTCTTAGAGAGCTAGTTGAATCAAACATTCTTCAACTGTCATATATTTCAACTGAGGATCAATTAGCTGACATCTTAACAAAACCTTTGGATCAAAAACGTTTTATTCACTTGCGTAAAGCAATTGGCATGCTTTCCTTGAAATAACCTCTTTTGAAACCTTTGCTTAGATTAGGTTTTGTTTTTGTTCTTTGTTTTGTTTTGTTCTTTATCTATGTTTTGTACATAGCACACTAATTGAGCATAAATCATAATTGACTTTAATTGCATCCTTTTATGCATTTAGAAATTTATTATGTTTTGATGTCATAATATTTCAATGTTGCAATGATCATTTACGTTAATTAAACCATCTTTTAAGTGATCAAAGTCAATTTCTCTCTCAATGATCTCTTGGTATAGTCATTATCATATTTGATTGCTTAGTCGAGTATGAATTCGAGATCAATGGTTTGGTTGAATACCTTATATATTAAATAATTGATAGCCAATTGAGGGGGAGTCAATGAAATGTGAAATGCTCAAAAGATGTGGAAAGAGTTACATCCCAGTGAGGAGTGTGAAAACTACCACCACATGGAGAAAATGAAAGAAAAAGAAACTCCATGAATGAAAAGCAAATTTTTGTTTTGAAAATTGTTGATGAAACTCATATTGAAATACTTGACTCAGTCGTATTTCATGGTTGGTATAAGGTGGGATTTTTAGTAAAAGATGCTCAAAGAGCCACTCCTTCAACAGATTGTCTAGATATATTATCTAACTTATCTGGGATTTCAAACATCTATTGATCTTGGTACTTCATTTTCTTTACTGAAATTGATGATTTGATAAAGACATTACACATAGGATCAGGATAGATGTAATTGAAGTTGTTCAACTTTAAGTGTTTTAACTTTCGTAAATCTTCGTTTCATTTTTGGATATTTTTGATAGATTTTTCATAATCTATTTCTTGTTGTATGAAACGATGCTATTTGTTTAAAGTTGACATGATAAAGTGCTTACATACTTTTTCTGGATTTTATTGTATTTTTTAACTTTTCTGGAGAAAAAGGTGTAGCCGATCCGGATCGTGGCAAAGTGATCCGGATCCCGAACGCAGGATTCTCTCCCTGCGTATAGCCGATCCGGATCGTGGCAAGTGATCCGGATCCCGAATGCAGGATTTTCCCTGTGTGTGGCCGATCCGGATCTCATTCACGACCGATCCGGATCGCGGCTAGGGCTTCTTATAGAAACTTTCAGATTCAAGATTTCTTTACCAAAATTTCTGATTTCCAAGCTTCTAGAGTTTCTCTCTCTAGATCTCTTGCTTCCTAGTGCTTCAAAACTCAAGTTCTTCGGATTCAAGTAAGTTTTCATGATCAAAACTCGGTTTTTCACAGTTTTTAGGTTTTTTCATCAAACGCGAGCAGAAAAGATGGATTTTCTTCGTTTGTGAATGGTTTTTGATCAAATTTCTTTTGAAATAAGAACTCTGGATCTATTAGTTTTGCTTTTATGCTGGGTTTTTGCATGATTAACGAGTTTTTAGCCTTCGATTTCTAAAAATTCGGTTTTAGGGCATAAAAGAGGAATTTTTGTAAAACATGAAATTGATCTATTTTTAACATTCTTTTTGGAAAACTAATTTGATTCTTAGCTTCTCTATATGATTATGATTGTCTAGGTACAATGTGTTAAGATTTTTCAAAATTGACAATTTTTCATATGTTCTTGAGTTGGTTTTCACAGGACATTTCTTTAAACTCAAAGCACTAGGATCAATGACTTTCTCCTGGTTGGTACTGTTACTTATCTCGATGGTGCTCACTAGACCAACCAATAAGTTGAAGAGGGCTAAGAAAGTTCAAAGAAAAGGAGAGGTTGAAATTATCAGTGATACTGAACTTGAGAAAAACCCAGATGAAGTACACTGGGACATGTTAACGGATGACGATGATGATGACGAGTTTGTGCCTGCTGACTCGAAGCAAAAAGGAAAAGCACCAGTGAACTCTGGGAAGGCTCCTATGCCTGCCCCAACTATTTCTCTAAAACGTAAGCGGCTCGCTCGACGTTTTGGACGGAGAAAGGAGACCGATGTTGAACCACCAATAGCTCCGGACTCTCCGCCACGAGATGAAGAAGTGTTTGTTAACAATGACCGGCTTAGAGCATTTGCACATCGCGAATGCATTGGCGAAAGACACGTGAACATTGAAGCTCTACGAAGTCACTCTCCTGAATTTGGTACTTTGATTGATGAAGCAAATCTCATTCAAGTATGTCGCTTCCCGGAAACTCTCGGATACTGCCTGCACCATGTGAGGACCTTCTATACCAACGCACGGCATCTTCGCGAATTTGAGAACGGTCCGATGGAATTCTATACGAATATCCAAGGAACGAGAATTAAAATCACCCCACAGTTGATTGGTGAGGTTTTGGGAATGGAAGCAAGCGGAAGAGGAGCTCACTATCTGAAAGGAGTGGATTTGACAAATACTTTATGGTGTAAAGTTATTGAGGGGATTTGTCTCGAGGGAACTCAATCAACGAACAAATCAGTTCGATCCAAAGAACTTCGTCTGGAATATCGCTTCCTGAACTTCATCACTTGCTACAATATACTTCCAAACATGCAGACGAAGGTTGTGAGATGGGAACGGTTGTTGTTCTTATATCTCATAGGACACCCGTCAGAAGCAAGGGCATTGAATGTCAACATACCATACATCATCTGGAACAGAATGACACGATATGTTGAGCATCCTCATCCTACCGAAAGAATTCCTTTTCCATTGATCATAATGAGGATCTTACAGAAATTTCAAGTTGACATCACCTCGGCGACGTATCATCAATGTTTGAACATGATAGATGAGTCCACAATTGTCAAATCTCTTCACAAGCTGCCTCATGTCACTCAAGCTTCTGCATCTGGAAAGAAGCCTGACACGGATGCATCACCATCTCATCAAGCACCTGGCACAGATGATGAAGCATCATTGACTTCAATTTTCAAGTTGCAGCAACGACTATCCGTTCAGCAGGAACGAATGTTGAAGGAACAACAAAGGGTTGCGAATGAACTGGAGCTAACCACAGCAGCTCACATCACCATCACGAAGAAAATAAACTCAATGGACAAGCGGATGCGAAAGATTATGTCCAAGATTGGTTGCATGAGTTCAGACTTTTCAGATTCTGATAACTAACTTTGTCTTTTTGTGCAGGATTTATTTCTCGATAACTGAATTTGGATTAGTTTAGTTGATTCTTTTAGTCTAGTTTAACTCTCAGTTTGTGCATATTCTTAGGTTAATTCTCTTTTTGTGCATATTGTTAGAAACTTATGAACTTTTTGTTTACTCTCCTTACATATTGTAGCTCATGCTACATTTTTGGCTTTATTTGTGACAAAAAGGGGGAGAGAATGAGAGTGAGAGAGTTGAAGAGTTATAAACTCTGAACAATGAAAAACAATGAACTCTGAACAATGACTGTGAATGAATCAAGGAATGAATCAAGGTAAGTATGAATCTCAACTCAACTTGGGTTTTTCTTTTGTGATTGTGACATGCTCTATACTAACTATTTGACTAACTATTTGGGCATGTAATATGACTAACAAGTTGATGTTGGACTAACATACTTTGACATTTGGTTTTCAACTGCTTAGAAGATATGTTGGTTTTAACTATGTTCTTTCACATATCTGATTCTTTCAAATGTCATGATGAGATCAAACTCTATCTCTGCTTTTGGTTTTCAATGTTTCAATTCTTGAGGTATCTAACGATTTTGTTTGTCAAGAATGTTTTCTGTGTGCAGAAGTTACAGATGTCTAAGTCTAGAGTCTGTTCTAGGAGTTTATCTCATGTTTTTATTTCTGGAACTCTTTTGTAAATTTTTGTTGTATGGTGATAGCAACAAAAATATCCTTTTTGAATTTTCTTTGTGGATCTGTGTTTTGTCACGAAACCGCCAAAGGGGGAGATTGTTACGGAATTTGAGTTGGCGTATTTCGTGAATAGTTTAAGTCTTGAAGATTGAAGATGAAGAAACTTTGGATCATATACCTCAATCTCAAGAAAGAAGAATTCAAAAGGATCAGGTACGTTTAACTAAATAATTTTGATGATCCGAATACTTCTTATAGTGTAGAAACACCTGGAAGAGGTTTTAATTGCATATTCATCAAAAACTGGACATGGGACATGTTCAGGATCCGGATCGTGTCTTTCAATCCGGATCCCGAAGGGTGTTCGTTCATACACTAGTTCAATCCGGATCATGGCATTTGATGATCCGGATCCCGAACATGAGTTTTACCTGTTGGCTTGAACGATCCGGATCGTGGAATCTCAATCCGGATCCCGAACACATTGTTCTGGTAAAACTGTATGAACGATCCGGATCGTGGATTATGATCCGGATCCCGAACAGGCGGTTTTCTGGAAATTGCTCTCTACGCGTCTGCGATCCGGATCGTGACTTGCGCAATCCGGATCGCCGTCGGTAAAACTTTCCAGAAAAGTTTGTTTTTGATCCGAATATTCTTCCTAGGGTTTCTAACCTATAAATAGCCCTTCCTTTTCATTTCTAGGGCAATCCACACATCGGAAAAAGAGCCGTCATTTTCAAATATCATTTTATACGGCCTTAGATCCACATATAGAGAAGAACGGAAATCATTAGATCTATTTAATGGTTCTTCATCTATATTGATTAGTTTGATTCTAGGTTTTCATACTCATATCTTGAGTTGAATCAAACTAATGAATACTTAGATGGTATTTCCGATCTACTCTTGATCTAAGTATTCGGCGGATCATCACCACCCAAACAAACAACGATTTACCCCAAAATCGGCGCGTGGACTCGCGTGGCCTTGTGGATTCAAGGTGTTATCGCTTTCGTGGATTCGGAGCGAGGTGCGTTCGTGGATTCGAAGCGTACCATTGGGTGAAGACCGTGGATTCGGTCGGACGTCGTGGATTCGACGTTGGACGCTGTGGATTCAGCGTTGGCGGCGCAAATCGTGGATTCGAGAAGCGTTGCGGAGCGAGCGGAGAAGATCGACTAGGGGCGTATGGTAAAAGGTTGAGTCGTCTGTGAGTACGTTATATCACCTTGTACGTGTGTTAACTCTAGTGGATTTCGCCGTGTTATCGGTCCCGTGGTTTTTTACTCCGGTTTGGAGTTTTCCACGTAAAAATCTTGTGTGTTCTTTTATTTTTCCGCATTGGGTTTTATCGCACAAAGATTTTTGAGTGTTTATTGTTTACACCTATTCACCCCCCTCTAGGTGTTTTTTCCCCTATTAGATCCTTATTAACCTAAACCCTACATCGGCCAACCCGCTCGCGACGCGTGGCCCGCACCCACCGCGCGGGTGGTTGGCGCCAGCCAACCACGCGCCGACGCGTGGCACGCCCATGCGCCCGCCTCCCGCGCGTCCGCGCCTTAGCCGCCACGCCCACGTGTGCGCTGCCGCACTGCCTGCGCCCCTGCTACGCACGCATCTCGAGGCGCTCCCCGTGCACGTCCGTGGACCGCGACCACTGCACCAACCAACCTGCTGCCGCCACCTGTCAACTGCGAGCCAATGGGAAACCGCCACGTGGCACATCAGCCTCCACGCGCCGCGCCCTGCCCGCGCGCCTACCCGGCCCGCGCACTGCCCGCGCTAGCTCTCGTGGGCCGAGCCCACTGCGCCGCGCCTCCTGCTTCGCGACGTGGCGTATGGCACCAATAGAAAGCCGCCACGTGGCACAGCCCTCGGTCCACCGGTCCACCATGCACCCGAAAACACTGAAAACTTTCGGGTGTCCGGACTCAGAAAAAAACAACCAAGTAGTCAATTTCCATCTTTTTTCCGCGCTGAATCCAAATCTGATGCCCATTTCGCGCGAAGCCACCTCTAAAATTTGACGGGGCATCTAAATACACTCGTGATCCATTCTACACCCTGAGCCCCTTTCTTGAGTCTGAGATGCGCTCAAACACCTCCAACACCCAACAAAGACCTCCAGAAGCTGCTGATGCAACAGTAATCCTCTTGCAGGGATCCGGGTCCTCATAGGAACAAACCCACGTTATCCTCCGGTAGGTCATACCCACAACATTGAATAGGAGGTCGGGATTCTACCGCTGTTGCCACAGCCATCATTAGCTCTGTACATCCATTTTCAGAGGAGTCGAAGACATCGACCTACTCCTCAGTCAAGAGCTCTCATGCCAAATACAACTTGAAGGCCCACCACCCGGCTCACCAACACTAGAGTTTCATCTCTATGCTCTTCTTAGGCTATATCTGAGATAGAAACTAAAACCACACACTCACACTCACCCCGAATCTCACGATTTCTAACCCACTCGGTTCTTACCTAAGATCCACAAGCAAAACACACGGACACCAAGGTTGCCAGGTCTATAAGGACATAACTTCAAGTTCATTGGCTCAAAACAAACTCCCCACAATTCCAACAAGCTCTACGGTTAGAAAGTGTCTAGCAAATAGCTCAAGCAAACACAAACAGTAGACAAGATAAGAGACCACCCCTGCTTAGCGATATCCTCCACCTCAAGTTGGAGCGTCCGGAGAAAGCTAACGATCGGCTGCCGAGTTCACCCAAGATCTCCCTTCTCGCTAGCTCAACCCGGAGAAGTCTTCATGTCACGCCCCGAGCCCGCCAATTGGGTCGGTTCGGGCACGCCAACAGACCCGCCAATCGGGCACGACCTCACGCTACCCGAAAGGAACGGTCACAACCATCTCGAATCAAAACAATGCTTATGATGAGATATAATATCAGAGTAAGATCACTACTAATTTAAAACTTTCATTCAATAAACAAATAGTTTAAGCCGATATGAAAGCATGATAAGAATGAACCATAATAAACTTTATTATATTTTACATCTCTCAACTTACAATTACATAATATTACAATGCTTTTCCTCACAATACATGGTTCACTCGATCATAAAAGAATGGTACCTCTGCTAGACCCTCTAGGTCTCTATGCTGCTGGGCCCTTGCCCCTGTCGTATGCCTCGCCGTCTGCATCTGAACCGTCTCGTCCGCTGCATCCATACCCGAACCTGTGGGGGGGGAGGGTCACCCAAGGGGTGTGAGAACTTACGAGCGAGTTCCCAGTGGGTTCAACCACCGAGAAAAAGTGTCCTACACCACTTGGTCCAATGGAAGCAATAATAATAGTGCTAGGAAACTAAAATCCTCAATATCAAAATGCAGCTATGCAATATAACATATCACTACACTATCTGTGTAAAACCATCTACCCAGCACTAATCTGTCTAGCCACACTAGGCTGCTAAGCACCAACTCGGCCACTATGCCGCTGTACACAGGGTCAAACTAACCTGGCCACCTTGGCCACTCTAATTCTCTTTATTCTTTAGATTCTGGTGCTTTAGTTCAAGTAAACCCTCAGAAATTCTTATCCAACGGGCCCGAGCCCGGTAGTCCTGCTACCATAAGATAAGATTTCTAAGGTTGCCGATAACACCCGCAAGTGTTACCCCGTCCTACGAAGTAAATGTGTTCTTCGGACCACCTGCTATCGGAGAGGGGGCTGCCCTTTACGTCCGATCCTGGTGCGCCCGGGGAGAGGGCAAGCCCTTTACGTCCCGCAGAACCACATTTCAACCTTCGAAGGCACGCCCGTTTTATCTTTATATTTTCTTTCGGCCCCGTCCTACGGAAGAAACGTCCCGAACGGGTCACTGCCCGGGAGAGGGATTACTGCCCGTACCTCCAACCTGGGCTGGTTTCTCTGTAGGTCTGCCCGTTTTATTTTTATATTTTCTTTCTTTTCTTTTTACTTTAGTTCTTAGCCTCTTTGCTTTTGAACACTTGCTTTCCTTTCTTATTCGAGCTCATAGCTCCCATTTTGCCACTGGCAAATCTCTTTCTCTTTTCTTTGAGCATTTGGCTCTTTACTTTCACTTTTAGCCCTTCGAAAGTACCTCGTCCGACGGGTCACTGCCCAGGGAGTCCTGCTCCACATGACGAGTCTCAAATTCGAAGGCGCCATTTACATTCTCTTTATGCTCTTTAGCCACTTTTAGCTTGCTTTTAACTTTAAGCCTTTCGAAAGTACCTCATCCGACGGGTCACTGCCCAGGGAGTCCTGCTCCACTTGACGAGTCTCAAATTCGAAGGCGCCATTTACATTCTCATTATGCTTTTTATCTTAAGCAATTTGCTTGTCTTGCTTATTAACCACTTTTTCATCCCTTACCCTAGGTCTTGCCACACGGGTAACCAGAGAGTCTCCTGGACTCTTCCACATTTCACTTTCTTTGTTTAACTCAAATTGAAGTTAAAGTTATTGTCCATTTGCCCAGACACCCTATGACTTTCTAGGGTTGTATTTGTTTAATTCTTTAACCTTGGGATCTTATCCCACTTTTCTGATTCCTCACTGAATCCTAGAGTTAACTTAACTCTATTTTTCTGTTCCACTTTAACTTAGAGTTGCACTGACTCTAATTTCTTGTCTGTGAGTTTAAACTCTTCTAATTCACCTTAGGTTTCCTTTACCTAAGTTCCATGTCATACTCATTCTAGAGTTCCTTGACTCTATCTTGTTCACTAATTCACCTTAGGTTATCTTTACCTAAGTTCCATGTCGTACTCATCATAGAGTTCCTTGACTCTATATTGATCACTCTATCCAGTGTCCTTAGGTTATCACCTAAGACAATGCCACTCGTCCAATCCTAGGACAACTCCTAAGTTTTGATGTCACTCAGTGAACCCTGAAACTAGGTTTTCTCCTAGTCTTACTACCAACATGTTCCCTTTCCTTATGTCACATGATTCCTAGGGTTATACCCTAACATGATCATAATCATAAATAGCTAATCATTTTCATGCATGCAATTATTTTCATCTCATTCATAAAATAGTAGTTACTTCTACGCATGCATATTCATCATATATCTTTGGCAACCAATAGTTGCACTTTTTCCTCTGTGTCCATCTGCACATGCACATTTATTCCTCTATCTCTGGCAACCAACAGTTGCACTTTTTCATCTGTATCCATCTACACAGGCAATCGTAATCATGATTACCTAACGCCTCTAACAGGCTACTATCATGCTTCGAAATCGAAAAGCAAAGGAGCAAGGGGAGAGGTCACCCAATTTCGGCAGAATCCCCCACCTTGTAGTGTCCCCAATTGCTTGTAGACACTTGCAATTGGTCTCCGCGCAATTCCACTTGTTTCCTCGAGCTTGCACGCAAAACGGTGCACATCCCTCGAGTCCGCACGCAAAACGATGAACGTCCTCTAAACCTGCACGCAAAACAGTGCGCGTCATTAAAACCCATACGTGAAATGGTGCGCGCCACTTCAGCCGGCACGCAAAATGATGCGCGGCAACACGATCTGCACGCGAAACGGTGCACGTACCTCAAATCTGCACGCAAAACGGTGCACGTCCGACTGTAGGGTTGCACGCAAAACGATGCACATCTTTTTCCTAGCCTGCACGAAAAATGATGCAACCCATTAGATTCTACACGCAAAACGGAGCACGTACCGCATATTGGCACGCAAAACGGTGCATACTCTACTGTAGGGTTGCACGCAAAACGGTGCACATTTTTTCGGCCCTGCACGTAAAACGAGATGCATTGTTAGAGTCTGCACGCAAAATGGTGCCCGTTAGTCCAACTTGCACGCAAAACGGAGCACATACCTTATACTGGCACGCAAAACGGTGCACGCTCCTTTTTCAATGTTACACGTAAAACGGTGTACGTTTTACGAGTTCGCGCCCAAAACTGCGCGCCGTTGCCAAATCCGCACGCAAAACGGTGCAAGTCTCCCACGAACGGCACGCAAAACGAGGCGCGCCAAAAACGCTCGCGACACTCGCGCAGCACAACGACACAGTAATGTTGGGTCCCTAACATGCACGTGGGCAAAGGGTTCAAATCCAAAATCCAAAAGGAAACCTTAACACTGTGCCAAAAATACCGCAAAATGGTATACGGGACCTACCTCAACATCGTCGCGTCGTCCAACGCGTCCACTAGGCTCTTTGGAACATCCTGCGCGCTCCACGGAGTCCACGGCGCGCTCGTGCGCCCTCAAAAACCCCGGCGAAACTCGCCCTCCTCCCCTCCCCGTGCGCTCGGGTGAAGCCAAAAAGGGGAAAAGGAGGAAAAAGGAGCCGTTTCGGGCCTTTATAGGCCGTTTCCGAACTTTCGGGCGCACCCTTTCGGGCGCCCGAAAATTTTCGGGCGGCTACAGTAAAAGCCCCCGCCGCGGTCCACGCGTCCACGCCGCGCCAGCTCAGCGCCACGTCACCATGCTCGGCCAACCCGAGCGCGACACGTGTCCCTGGACCCGTGCACCGCGACCACCGAAATATGGCGGCCAATCGGGGGCCGCCACGTGGACCGCACCCACATTCCCGCTGACACCGGCCGCAGCGACTCGTCCCGTCAGCGCGTCGCGTCGCGCTGACCGACCTATGGGAGGCCGACACGTGGCCTACCCCGCTGACGCCGCGCCAGGGCCCGCGCGCGTTCCCCGCGCACGCCTGCGCCCTCGGTCGCTGCAACCAATGGGGAGACGCCACGTGGCGTCCCCGCTGACGCCGCGCCAGGGTCCGCGCGTATTCCCCGCGCACGCCCCGCGCCCTCGAGCCGCGCGCCCAGCGCGTCTCCCGCGCGAGCCGCGCCTCGGGATTCATGCCTGTTGCATCGAGATCCACGCACACTTCATCGGGATCCGTGCCACTGCATCGGGATCCGCGCCATATGCCTCGGGATCCGTGCCAACAGTAACTTCCGGGCGCGCTACAGTAACTTTCGGGTGCATCGAAGTCCGGACCGGGCTGCTACAGTAACCGGTTCGCTACAGTACAAAAACCCGGTTCACTACAGCCCGAATAACCGGTTGCTACAGTACTTTCCGGGCGCCCGGTTCCCACTTTCGGGCGCCCGAAACTTGGGCCCAAGCCCAGTTTCGCCCGTTTTCGTCCGTTCTTGCCCGTTTCTCGCCCGTTTTCGCTCAAATTTGACGGGCAGCCACAGTTTAACTTAATTTACCTCATGGTACTCTAACCTTTCAGTTTGGACCACCTCTGGGTCACCATAAGTCCCACTGTATTCGAATTCGCTGGCGGAGCCCGTTCTCACTATCCGGGTGTCCGATCAACGCGAAACTTTTACTGTGGCTTTAAAACATATTTACGGAGCTCCCGTAATTTTCTCGGAATTTTCCGAGACTGTGAATTTTCCACTTACAGTCTGGGCCCACTTTCTCACATAAGATTCTAGATATCTTATTTTAATCCCGATTTGGGCCCAATTCATTTCCAGGTCACCCTGTACTTTTCTAACTCAATAAAAATAGTATTTCATACCATTTTTATTTACATTTTGTTTATATACCAAGTTCCGGTTCACTACATTCTACCCCCCTTAAAATAAGTTTCGTCCTCGAAACTTGAATCACATCTCGACTCCTACTTGATCGAGAGGGAGGAATCTTGCCCTCACTATTGGGCTCACTGTATATCGTGACCGGCATCAAATTGCCTACTCGCTGACACTACACGAGCAACCCATTCATGAATCCCTATCTCAATCCAGGGACAAACTCAGACCCGGTGTCTGGCCACTTTCACCAAATAGATTGTAGTGACCCGACCTTTACGGGTATTTTTGAACTCACATGTAATTGCTTAAGCCTTAGGAAAATAAAATTATCCAATTTCCAAAAGTCGGCCGGAACGAGGGGTGGGTATTTTTCTGCGATAGAGCGCGGAAAACGATGACCGACGGTGCGATCGGATCCGAAATCCGATGTCGGGATCTCCCGGAACGGGATCCTTAGTGACGCGGTGATTAGTCACGCTTCAGAATCCGTGCAAAAATATCTTGCACCCGTAGGAGATAAGGTGGATTATCTCGTAGGGGATAATTAATTAATTTGGTAATTAGTTATCCAATGACGGAAATTGGAATCCTCTTACGTATGATTTAAAGGTGGGAAATTAATCATACGCGTATTTAAATTGGAAATTTGATTTCCCATGATTAGTTGATAAAGGTGATTAAATAATCGGTGACCAGAATTTAAAATCGGGAATTTAAATAACCGGTGACTCAAACCCATTTGGGAATGAATTTCCCAGATTATTTAATTAAGTAAATTAAATAATCGGTAATCGTATAAAAGGTGGGGATTTATTTCCCA
The DNA here is from genome assembly GCA_029168755.2 of Tillandsia fasciculata. Taxonomy (NCBI): domain Eukaryota; kingdom Viridiplantae; phylum Streptophyta; class Magnoliopsida; order Poales; family Bromeliaceae; genus Tillandsia; species Tillandsia fasciculata. The sequence continues at coordinate 14,365,692 of CM054943.1, read as the reverse complement.
TGATTATTTAACGAAGGTGGTTAAATAATCGGTGGCCAGGATTTAAAAGGCGATGATTTTTATCCTGTAAGTAAGATATTTATTTGAGAGATAGAAACAGGATATTTTGGGTTTTCCTGTTACGTACGTAGGATAAAGAGGAAATTAATTAAAGGAAAAAAAAAATTAGGGATTATCGGTAAGGATTAATTAATTAAGGAATTAATTAATTTGGGTCAAAATATCCGAGGAGGATTTTGACGGTGCTACGTATGTGATAAGATGAAAAGGGATAAATAGATAATGAGATTTATTTATTCCCCCGGTTACCGAACGAAACCCTAATTTAAAAAAATACCGCCTCTCAAATCGCCTCTTTCGTGCGTACCGAAAACCCCAACCGGTGAGGAGAGAAAAAGAAAAGGGACGGAGCCCTAACCGAAGAAAGAAGAAGGGAAAAGAAAGGAACCCGATTGCTCCGGACATCGATCGGAAGGCAAAAGTGAGACCGGGCGACCTTCCCGACAATCTTCGGTAAGCAAAATAATTTTTAGAATTTTTTGGGAATTTTTCCGTCGACCCTTTTGTTGGTAATCTTTGGACTCCTCCGTCGTCCCCGTCACCGACGTCGTCCTCGTCACCGCGAGACGGACGGCGAAGGCGGAGAGGGCCGCGGACGGCGAAGGCGGAGGAGGGTCGCGAACGGCGAAGGCGGCGACGGAACCGCGCGAGCGCCGCGCGGGCGAACCCGCGCGGGGCGCCGCGCGGGCAACCCGCGCGGGCGCCGCGCGGCGGCCCGCCGCGCGGGGCGCGCGCGCCGCGCGGGCGCCGCGCGGGCCCGCGCGGGCGCCGCGCGGGCCCCGCCCGCGCGGGCGCCGCGCGGGCCCGCGGGGCGCCGCGCGGCCCGCGCCCGCGCGGGCACCGCACGGTGCGCCGCGCGGTGCGCGCACCGCGCGGGCACCGCTCGGTGCGCCGCGCGGGGCCCCGCCCGCGCGGGGCCACGCCCGCGCGGGCACCCGCTGTCACGCCCCGGGGGTTTGTTTTAGCGGAAACGGTTCGTTTTTTTTTTTTACAAAGAAAACCTCTCTTCCCCGGCGCGTGCCCAGACCCGCCGCACATACAGGATCTCTCTGCAAACGGACAGAGTCTCCCCTGTATGTGCACGGCGTAGCGTTAAGTACATCTCCCGAACAAACACAACCATTCAATCACAACGGTCACAAGCATACAACAAGCATTCTAATTTGTTAAAGAGCATGGCCGCTCAATTTTGAAAGGATAAATCCACAGTGTTTTGAAAGCAGTGCCCACACGACACTCGAGTTTTGAAATCCATTTCACAATCCATAAATCCACAGGGTTTTGAAAATAGTGCCCACACGACACTTAGATTTTAAAAACGGTTTTCGAAATCTTTTCTTTGGTTTTGCTTTTTCTTTTTCAAACGGCCAACCGGATAATAAGAGGAAGAATAAATGCATAAGAGGACAACTAAATGTAAACCATACCGACATCCATGCCGACCCCACGAGGGTATCGAGAACCACACAAATGACTACAACGTAAATGAAATGTAAAGATAAAAGAGGAAATACAGTCCGGGGTCCCCAGCGACCCAGAAGCTCCTGCCCCGTCCTCACCGTCGCCTACCGCTCCCCCGTCTGGACCCTGTCACGATGTGGGAAGTCAGTGATGAATAATAACAATAGAGCAGGAAAAGTAGTAAATCAAACCGTAAAGCAAACCGGAGTAACCACCCTCCCAAGCGTGGAGAGATAACCTGTGCCCCTGTATCCTGCAATACCCGGCCCCGTCGGACAACTAAACCGACGGGCCGTACCGTACCTGTAATACCTGGCCCCGTCGGACAACTAAACCGACGGGCCGTGCCGTACCTGTAACAAACCCGACCACGTCGGACAACTAAACCGACGGGTCGCACCGTACCTGCAAAAACCCGACCACGTCGGACAACTAAACCGACGGGTCGCACCGCTCGCACCTCGGCGCCTCAAACCCCGCAACTAATAAGGGGCCCCACTACGTCACCTCGTGGGTATACACGGGTCATAGACCACTTTTCCGGAAAAGCGCACCCTTTGCGGTGGCCAAACCGCGGGTGCGCGTGCTGCAGCCTCGAGCCAAGTAACCATAACCACCATCATGTTAGCCTCATAATATATAACAAGAGTAAAACGGCAACATATATAATCAAAAGTAAAACCGCAGCATGTGTGATCGAAAGTAACCCGCTAACATGTACTATCGAAAGGAAAACGACCGCCGGAGACCGACGCTAAACACCACGAAGAAGCCCACCACATAATAAACATGACTATAACGACATTGCGCATAAAAGGATTCTAAGGGTGTACCCACTATCATGTTAGCAACGTGATGTAAAATTAAGGATAAAAGCGACCGCCGGAATTCGGCGCTAAGTACCAAAATAAAATCCACCATAATGAACCAAGTACCTAGAATGGGACCAACAATGATGAACCGAGTACACACCACATGATAATCCTGACAGTAATGAGATTGTACATAAAGGGGTTCTAAAGATGCACCCACCTGAAACGCGAAGAAGGTGTGCGGAAACCTCAGTTAAAACGCTCCCACCTTGTGCCCGCAAAGAACTACAGTAAGAAGCATCGTTAATAACATCATCGCGGTCAAAAACACTCAAAAACGGGGCGAAACGGACTAAAAACGGAGCTCCTGGGCCCTTTTTCTGGAAGCGGGTGCACGGGTCCAACCGTGGACCGGGTCCACGACGGCGACGGCATGGGCGTGGGCCGGGAGCACGCGGCGCGGTGGACCAGCGCCGTCTTGGGCCGGGCCGCGCACGGGTGCGGGCGCGCGCCGGGTCCACGGCCCCGCGTTGCTGTGGCGTACGCCGGGTGCACGCCCGGGCGTGCACCGCGCGGCCTGGCGCACCGGGCCGTGCGCCGGGTCCGCGTCCCCGGGCCGCAAGGGCGTGCGCCGGGTGCACGCCGGCCCGGTGGACCGCGCGGCCTGGCGCACAGCTCCGTGCGCCGGGTTCGCGGCCCCGGGCCGGTGCGGCGTGCACCGGGTGCACCCGGACGGGTGGACCGCGGCCAGGAAACCCCAAAATCGCGTCCGTTTTCGGCTCCGGTCGCGACCCCGCGATCACGGCGGCTCCGGCGATGACCTCGTGAACACGGTGACGGCGGCGGCGGCCTCCCATTTGGTCCCCGAAATTGCCTCGCTCGCGGTACAAGACGAAGGGAAATCCCGCCCCGACGATTCCAAGGATTTCCCCTCCCTTGCCCGGATCAAGAACAAAACAAGAAGCGTGCGTTCCCTCCTCGCCGAAGGGACGATCAAGAACCCCAAGAAAACAATTAACCGAAGAACTTCATCTCACCTCGGTTTCGACGACGATGGTTGAGAGGAGGAGGATCGTCCGTTCTTGCGTGCCCGGTTCCGGTAGGAAGCGTGCGGTGTTCTTTCCCCCTCTCGGTGGCTTCGTCGCGATGCTCCACGCCGATCAAAGGGAAGGGTTTGGGGGAGAGCGCTCTTCGTCCACGCTCGGGCAACTCACGCCCAAAACCAGAGAGAGGAGGGAAATAGGGTTCCCAAACCTAAACCCCCAACCCTTATTTAATCGACGGTTTGGCGCAATTGGGTCTGAACCCAAACGAATGTAAATTAAGTTTAGATTAGATTAAATTACCAATTTAAATTAAATTAGATTAAATTAAATTCCCCAATTAACAAGAGGTTAAATTAAATTACCCGGGTCTGGTTTACCTCTAATAAGACGTGCTGAACACCCGAGCTGCTACAAACTTCAGAAATTTATTCCGGGAGATTCCGGGGTCGGAAATCAGATCCGATCGCGCCGCCGGTCTTCGTTTCGCGGGCTTTATTCTCTAAAAATACCCGCGAGCCCCGACGGCCTGCCCAAAACAACGCGAGAAAAGTCGTACCCCGGACCCCTTAGCCGAAGAGTGGTTTCGAAATAAATTCACAGGTCAGACCAAAAAGGGAAAATAAACCCGCGGCTATTACACCCGCGCGGGCCCGCACCCGCGCGGGCGCCGTGCGGGGCCCCGCCCGCGCGGGGCTCCGCCCGCGCGGGCGCCGCGCGGGCGCCGCACGAGCGCCGCCCGCGGAGCCCGCCGCGCGGGTGCGAGCCGCGCGGGGCTCCAACGGGCGGCGACAGCGGTGCGGGGAGTGGTCCGGTTTGGCGACTGGACGGTGCCGGGCTTGTTCCATCAAATTATAAAGTGGGGGGTTTTTCCGTTTTGAGGTGTTAGCGTGTGTTTTGACCATAGTATCCGTGCGGACTTTTCTTAGGTCCGGGTGCGCGGCGGGAGTGTGCGACAGATCAAGGTGCTCCGATCTTCCCGCAACAAGGTGGGTACGGTTGCTATAAGTGCAACAAGTGCAGTAAGTGCATCTATCGTCATTAAAAATGCTCTTAATTTACCTAACAAAGTAGATGGACAGTTTAACCTTTCGTATAATGGTATTTTTTATCTAACAATGTAAGCGGCTGCGGTCGCGGTGCTCACTACACGCCGATCTCGGCAAATCCGGTTTCGGATGCTGCACGTACACAGGCGGATTGGCCTCCGCATGGGTGTACTTTTCCGGAAGAGTGGTCTTTTTGACCCGTGTGTCCCGCGAAGGTATAGGTGCGAGTGGGGACCTCTTTGCGCCAGCTGAAGGTGGTAAACCAGCACCGCAAAGAGGTAAAAGCATCAAAGGTGTTTGTGCACGAGGGGAGACTTTAGTCTCCCCGACATGTGAGCTGGGGTTGGTGCCCAGCTTAATTGGTGAATCTGGGGTTGGTGCCCAGTTTAATATAAGCACAAGGTGTTAACGAAAGGTTATGGTGTACTCGGTGCATTCGGTTCGTTTTTCTCCTTTGCTATTGTTAGACATCTACTTTGTTTGTCACTGACTTTACCCACTCCGTGACAGGTATTACTAGGTGCGTTAGCCGGGATGGCGGTGAGACTGCGTCGCGAGGACCGTAGTCAGGACACTTGGTTTTCTATCTCATTTCCCTTATGCTTTAAATAGTTAATTTGCTTGTGGATTACTTTAGTCGTGGACATGCATTAGTTAGCTCTGTGGATGAGGTGTGCTTTTATGCTTTTGTTACTATTGGTGGTGTTTTCTTACGCGGCATGTTTTCAAGATAAGTTACTTGATTGCGAAAACGTTTTCTCAAACGTAGTGCCGTGTGGGCACGGGTTTTTCAAATGCTGGGTTTTATCCTTTCCAAATATTGATGCCGCTCTATAAACTTGTGTTGGTTGGTGATGTATGGCTACTGTATGGTTGTTGGTTGGAGTTTGAGGTGTGATGTTGCAATTGAATAGCATGTTGTAAATGAGACGCCGTGCATATACAAAGGAGACTCTGTCCGTGGGCAGAGAGAATTTGTGTATGTGGCGGTCTGGCACGCACCGGGGATGAGGCTTATAATACCTTATTAAGAAAAAAAAAATTTACACGCAGTTTTCCGCTTTGTTTGACTCAAAAACCCCCGGGGGCGTGACAGATTAAATGGTATCAGAGAGAATGCAACCACAACCATAGTAGACGTGATCCACATCCACAGGGCAAGGTGCCACAAGCAAATTGGATATGAGATAACCAAGGAGTAGGTGCGTAGTACGTGAGAGTACGGGGAAATAGGAATGTAATATAGGTGTAAATGTAAGGCAAGGTGCTAGGGTCGTAACCATAGGGTTGACATGGTTTCTCTGGTTACAGCGAACAATGGCCCGGACTAGATCGACCACCGAGAATGCAGACGCAGACGGAGCGGCCCCGGCCGCCGCAGAGAACCAGCTCCTCCGGCAACAACTGCGGGAGATGGCCGGGCAATTGACGACACTGACGGAGCAGGTTCTTCAACTCACGCAGCGACAGGCGACCGCGCCAGCCGAGCGCGATCCGACCCCTTCGCCCGAAACCACCGCGCCCACCACGGAACCGCAGGGGGCGGGTGGTACAACAACGGAACAGCCCCCAGCCCCAAAGGAAATACCTACCCCGACGACTTCGGGGCCCGTGTTAGGGGCGACAGTAGGAGAGGCAGGAACGACCCCAGCTCTTGTGGGGTCCGCCACCGCAGGAGGGAGCACGGAGCAGCGAGCGACGCGGGAGAAGTTCAGGACGAATTTGACCGAGTTCAAGAAGCATGACCCTCCCACTTTCGAGGGGGAAACGACCGATCCATGGGTCGTCGAGAAATGGGTGGATACCATGGAAAAACTCTTCGAGGACCTACTGATGGAGGAACATGAGCGGGTTCCACTTGCCGTCCACTTCCTTGAAGGGAATGCACGCATCTGGTGGAAGACGGTACGTCCGGATCCATCTACGAACGACCCGCTACCGACATGGCCGGCCTTCAGAGAGGAGCTCTTCGGCGCGTTTTTCTCCGATAGCGTAAAGCGACAGCTGGAAGACGACTTGAAGAACATTAGACAGGGGAGCCGCTCGGTTGTGGAATACCAAAGGGAGTTTGTAAGATTGGTTAATTGCGTCCCGTTTGCTATACGGGATGAACCCCACAAGGCCCGTCTTTTCGTTGAGGGGCTACGTAGTGACATCTTCGAGATGGTCCAGGCGGCGGATTTGCGTACGTTCCGGGAGGTGGTGGACAGAGCCACCATCGTGGAGCGGGGGTTCGCCATATCTCGAGCTCGACGCGAGGGGTCAGAGAATAACCGGGAGAAGAAGCGAACGCAGACCTACCCGGGAGGGGGCCCTTCTGGAGGAAGTCGACCCCCAAAGTATCCCAAGACGCAATCAGGAAGCAAGGGTGCGCCTGCCGGGAAGCCACGACCAGCTAGCAAGCCATGCGTTATCTGCGGAGCATCTCACCCCGTGACGGAATGCCCAAGAGACATGACCACTGTTATCGCTGCGGCAAACAGGGGCACCTCCGATTCAACTGTCCCCTGAACACTGGAGCGGCATCTTCCGCAGCCTCCACCGCGCCGGCGCAGGCACCAGGACGTGGTAGAGCGCCGACGGGAACCTCTCCACACCCTCCGGCGCCAAGAACAGGAGGGGAGTCGCGACCGCAACCCGGAGGGAGACTCTACTCCATGGACCAGCACGGAGCGGTACCGCCAGAGGAAGTGGTAGCAGGTATTACCTCCGTTTCTAATTTTCGAGCTCGAACCTTGTTTGACACCGGAGCGACTCGCTCCTTCATCTCCAGTACCTTCACACAAACACATGTAATAGAATGTAGCCCTCTCGATGTTTTGATGACCGTCCAGACACCTGGGGGGCCTATCGCGGCAACTGGCCTAGTACCCTGGTGTTCAATAAGACTGGGAAGGTTGTCGTGCCCCTGGGATCTGGTGGTCATACCGCTAAAAGAATACGATGTGGTTTTGGGCATGGATTGGCTTAGCGAGTATCAAGCGATCATCGACTGCGACAAGCACCAGGTACAACTACAGAAGCCGGGGTTCCCGGAAAACGTGTACTTGGCATGTAAAAGTACCACCTTTTTAGCCGTCATCTCCGCGACGCGGGCTAGGAAGCTGATACAAGGAGGGTGCGTGGCCTACCTAGCCTCGGTAGATTTGGCCACCCGACCCATCCCCTCGCCGTCCGAAATTCCCGTCGTAAGAGAATTTCCGGACGTATTTCCGGCGGAGCTCCCCGGAATGCCGCCGGAGCGAGAGGTTGACTTTCCTATAGAGCTGCTTCCCGGTACCAAACCCATCACCAAGGCGCCGTACAGGATGGCCTTCGCGGAGTTGAAGGAGCTTAAGGCACAGTTGGAGGACCTTTTGGATAAGGGTTTTATCAGACCAAGCGCGTCGCCCTGGGGCGCGCCCGTCCTGTTTGTAAGAAAGAAGGACGGAAGTCTCCGGTTGTGTATCGATTACCGGGAGATAAACAAGGTCACTGTTAAGAATAAGTACCCCCTGCCAAGGATCGACGATCTTTTTGATCAATTACAGGGGGCGACGGTGTTTTCAAAGATTGACTTGCAGTCGGGCTATCATCAGGTCCGGGTTAAGGGGGAAGATATCCCCAAGACGGCCTTTCGCACTCGCTATGGCCATTACGAATTTACGGTAATGCCATTCGGGCTCACTAATGCCCCGGCGGTGTTTATGGATATGATGAACAGGGTATTCAAACCCTTCCTGGACTTATTCGTGGTGGTCTTCATCGACGATATCCTCATTTACTCCCGTACGGACGAGGAACACGAAGAACATCTGCGCACAGTCCTCCAGACCCTTCGGGAAAAGAAGCTCTACGCCAAACTCAAAAAGTGTGAGTTTTGGCTCCGTGAGGTCGGTTTCTTGGGGCATGTGATCTCGGCGGCTGGAGTCGCGGTGGACCCAAAGAAGATAGATTCGGTGACGGACTGGCCCCAACCGACGACGGTGACGGAGATTCGGAGCTTCCTGGGATTAGCCGGGTATTACCGGCGCTTCGTGGAGGGTTTCTCCAAGATAGCCACCCCCTTAACCCGTTTGACGAAAAAGGGGGAAAAGTTTGTCTGGACGGACAAGTGTCAAAGAAGCTTCGAGGAGCTCAAGGATAGGTTGACGCGAGCTCCGATCCTCGCCCTGCCAGAACCAGGGGAGGAATACGAAGTATATTGTGATGCGTCGCGAAATGGATTGGGCGGAGTACTCATGCAACGGGGAAAGGTGATCGCCTATGCGTCAAGGCAGCTCAAGGAGTACGAGCGGAATTATCCCGTGCATGATTTGGAACTCGCAGCGGTGGTGTTTGTGCTCAAGCTTTGGAGGCACTACCTGTATGGGGCACACTGTAATGTGTACTCAGACCATAAGAGCCTCAAGTACCTTTTCACCCAAAAGGAGCTAAATCTGCGACAAAGGCGGTGGCTTGAGCTACTAAAGGATTACGACCTAACGATCCACTATCATCCGGGAAAGGCCAACGTGGTGGCCGATGCCCTGAGTCGCAAGGGACAGGCCGAGGAAGCGGACGTAAGCGCCATTACACAGCAGGATGGTCTGATTGCGGAATTTTCGCGATTAAGGCTAGAAGTAGTGCCGGCAGGTACAGTCGCACGGCTTCTGACATTGGTGGTCAGACCTACTCTGCTGGACCGGATTCACGAAGGTCAATCAACTGATGACCAACTCCAGCTAGTGCGAAATAGAATAACCGCCAATGAGGAGGGTGACTTCACAGTAGACTCCGACGGTACGATACGATTTCGGGGACGAATCTGCGTGCCGGATCTGCCGGAACTCAAGGAGGAGATCCTGCGGGAGGCGCATACCGCCCCGTATGCGGTGCATCCCGGGGGAACAAAGATGTACAAGGACGTCAAACAGACCTTCTGGTGGCCCAAAATGAAGGTTGACGTGACTCGATTTGTGGCACACTGCCTGGTGTGCCAACAGGTGAAGGCCGAGCACCAGCGCCCGGCGGAAAAATTGCAACCTTTGCCAGTGCCTGAGTGGAAATGGGACATGATTACCATGGATTTTGTGACCGGGTTCCCGAGATCGCCACAGGGACACGATGCGATATGGGTGATTGTGGACCGTTTGACGAAGTCGGCCCACTTTCTGCCCATACACACGACGTGGACTCGGGAACGGCTGGCGCAAACGTACATCAATGAGATAGTAAGGTTGCATGGGGTACCGACATCCATCACGTCGGATAGAGACACACGTTTCGTGTCGAACTTCTGGCGAAGCCTGCAGCGAGCAATGGGAACCAAGTTGCACTTCAGCACAGCTTTTCATCCGCAGACCGATGGGCAATCAGAGCGGGTGATACAGATCGTGGAGGACATGCTTCGAGCATGCGTCCTGGACTTGGGCGAAGGATGGGCACGGTGTTTGCCCCTGGTGGAATTCGCCTACAATAACAGTTACCAGGCCAGTATTCAGATGGCGCCGTACGAGGCACTGTACGGGCGCCGCTGTCGGTCTCCAATATGCTGGGACGACTTAGGTGAGCGTAAGTTTCTGGGCCCAGATTTGGTGGAGGAGACCGAAGCAAAGGTGCGTTTGATTAAACAAAGGCTACTGACCGCCCAAAGCAGACAGAAAAGTTACGCGGACAACAGACGCCGAGACTTAGAGTTCATGGTGGGCGAGCATGTGCTGCTCCGGGTTTCACCCTCCAAGGGAAACCGGCGTTTCGGCATAAAGGGGAAGCTGAGCCCGAGGTACGTGGGACCGTTCGAAATTCTGGAGCGCGTAGGACCGGTGGCGTACCGCTTAGCCCTGCCGCCGAACCTCGAACGAGTCCACAATGTGTTCCACGTCTCAATGCTCCGGAAGTACCTGGCAGACCCCTCTCATGCCTTGGATGCCTCCACCATTGAGCTGCGAGAGGATTTGAGCGTCGAGGAGACGCCGGTGCGGATTTTGGCAAGAGAGGACAAGAAGTTGCGCAACCGAACTATCCCCTATGTGAAGGTCCAGTGGAGCAACCACGAAGAGCGCGAGGCGACGTGGGAACTGGAGTCGAAAATGAGGGAGTGTTTTCCCAAGGTGATTAGTGAGGTTTGTATTTAAGTTTCGGGACGAAACTTTTTATAAAGTGTGAGTGGTGTAGTGACCCGACCTTTACGGGTATTTTTGAACTCACATGTAATTGCTTAAGCCTTAGGGAAATAAAATTATTTAATTTTCAAAAGTCGGCCGGAACGAGGGGTGGGTATTTTTCTGCGATAGAGCGCGAAAAACGATGACCGACGGTGCGATCGGATCCGAAATCCGATGTCGGGATCTCCCGGAACGGGATCCTTAGTGACGCGGTGATTAGTCACGCATCGGAATCCGTGCAAAATATCTTGCACCCGTAGGAGATAAGGTGGATTATCTCGTAGGGGATAATTAATTAATTTGGTAATTAATTATCCGGTGACGGAAATTGGAATCCTCTTACGTATGATTTAAAGGTGGGAAATTAATCATACGCGTATTTAAATTGGGAATTTGATTTCCCATGATTAGTTGATAAAGGTGATTAAATAATCGGTGACCAGAATTTAAAATCGGGAATTTAAATAACCGGTGACTCAAACCCATTTGGGAATGGATTTCCCAGATTATTTAATTAAGTAAATTAAATAATCGGTAATCGTATAAAAGGTGGGGATTTACTTCCCATGATTATTTAACGAAGGTGGTTAAATAATCGGTGGCCAGGATTTAAAAGGCGATAATTTTTATCCTGTAAGTAAGATATTTATTTGAGAGATAGAAACAGGATATTTTGGGTTTTCCTGTTACGTACGTAGGATAAAGAGAAAATTAATTAAAGGAAAAAAAAAATTAGGGATTATCGGTAAGGATTAATTAATTAAGGAATTAATTAATCGGGTCAAAATATCCGAGGAGGATTTTGACGGTGCTACGTATGTGATAAGATGAAAAGGGATAAATAGATAATGAGATTTATTTATTCCCCCGGTTACCGAACGAAACCCTAATTTAAAAAATACCGCCTCTCAAATCGCCTCTTTCGTGCGTACCGAAAACCCCAACCGGTGAGGAGAGAAAAAGAAAAGGGACGGAGCCCTAACCGAAGAAAGAAGAAGGGAAAAGAAAGGAACCCGATTGCTCCGGACATCGATCGGAAGGCAAAAGTGAGACCGGGCGACCTTCCCGACAATCTTCGGTAAGCAAAATAATTTTTAGAATTTTTTGGGAATTTTTCCGTCGACCCTTTTGTTGGTAATCTTTGGACTCCTCCGTCGTCCCCGTCACCGACGTCGTCCTCGTCACCGCGAGACGGACGGCGAAGGCGGAGAGGGCCGCGGACGGCGAAGGCGGAGGAGGGTCGCGAACGGCGAAGGCGGCGACGGAACCGCGCGAGCGCCGCGCGGGCGAACCCGCGCGGGGCGCCGCGCGGGCAACCCGCGGGGGCGCCGCGCGGGCACCCCGCCCGCGCGGGCGCCGCGCGGCCCGTGCCCGCGCGGGCACCGCGCGGGGCGCCGCGCGGGCACCGCGCGGTGCGCCGCGCGGGCCCCCGCCCGCGCGGGGCCACGCCCGCGCGGGCACCCGCGCGGGCCCGCACCCGCGCGGGTGCCGCGCGGGGCTCCGCCCGCGCGGGCGCCGCGCGGGGCCCCGCCCGCGCGGGCGCCGCGCGGGCCCGCACCCGCGCGGGCGCCGCGCGGGCCCGCGCCCGCGCGGGCGCCGCACGAGCGCCGCCCGCGGAGCCCGCCGCGCGGGTGCGAGCCGCGCGGGGCTCCGACGGGCGGCGACGGCGGTGCGGGGAGTGGTCCGGTTTGGCGACTGGACGGTGCCGGACTTTTCCGTCAAATTGTAAAGTGGGGGGTTTTTCCGTTTTGAGGTGTTAGCGTGTGTTTTGACCATAGTATCCGTGCGGACTTTTCTTAGGTCCGGGTGCGCAGCGGGAGTGTGCGAAGATCAAGGTGCTCCGATCTTCTCTCAACAAGGTGGGTACGGTTGCTATAAGTGCAACAAGTGCAGTAAGTGCATCTATCGTCATTAAAAATGCTCTTAATTTACCTAACAAAGTAGATGGACAGTTTAACCTTTCGTATAATGTATTTTTTATCTAACAATGTAAGCGGCTGCGGTCGCGGTGCTCACTACACGCCGATCTCGGCAAATCCGGTTTCGGATGCTGCACGTACACAGGCGGATTGGCCTCCGCATGGGTGTACTTTTCCGGAAAAGTGGTCTTTTTGACCCGTGTGCCCCACAAAGGTATGGGTGCGAGTGGGGACCTCTTCGCGCCAGCTGAAGGTGGTACACCAGCACCGTGAAGAGGTAAAAGCATCAAAGGTGTTTGTGCACGAGGGGAGACTTTAGTCTCCCCGACAGGTACTCTGGGGTTGGTGCCCAGCTTAATTGGTGAATCTGGGGTTGGTGCCCAGTTTAATATATGCACAGGTGTTAACGAAAGGTTATGGTGTACTCGGTGCATTCGGTTCGTTTTTCTCCTTTGCTATTATTAGACATCTACTTTGTTTGTCACTGACTTTACCCACTCCGTGACAGGTATTACTAGGTGCGTTAGCCGGGATGGCGGTGAGACTGCGTCGCGAGGACCGTAGTCAGGACACTTGGTTTTCTATCTCATTTCCCTTATGCTTTAAATAGTTAATTTGCTTGTGGATTACTTTAGTTGTGGACATGTATTAGTTAGCTCTGTGGATGAGGTGTGCTTTTATGTTTTGATACTATTAGTGGTGTTTTCTTACGCGGCATGTTTTCATGATAAGTTACTTGATTGCGAAAATGTTTTCTCAAACGAAGTGCCGTGTGGGCACGGGTTTTTCAAATGCTGGGTTTTATCCTTTCCAAACATTGATGCCGCTCTATAAACTTGTGTTGGTTGGTGATGTATGGCTACTGTATGGTTGTTGGTTGGAGTTTGAGGTGTGATGTTGCAATTGAATAGCATGTTGTAAATGAGACGCCGTGCATATACAAAGGAGACTCTGTCCGTGGGCGGAGAGAATTTGTGTATGTGGCGGTCTGGCACGCACCGGGGATGAGGATTATAATACCTTATTAAGAAAAAAAAAATTTACACGCAGTTTTCCGCTTTGTTTGACTCAAAAACCCCCGGGGGCGTGACATAGATGAAAGACACAGTTGAGCACTTGCTCACTCAATTGCCACGAATGACCAAATCTTTTCTTGCGAAATCTTCACTTAAATTCCGCCATCATTTTTTTTTTCTTTCACAAAAAGGTTGCATCTGCAACTAATTACATTTACCGCATTTCCGGTCACTCCGCTGCCTAATGTGGAGTGCAAAGGCCAATCCACAAGTCCTCAACTATCTCACACGCTACTAGCGCTCTAAGTCCACGGGTTATCAGTTACCCCGACATCTCGGACTACTAATAGGTTCACAGACCATGGTCCAATAGGGGCCTATAGCCCAACCAGTCCAACTCTGTATAATGGCTCTTACTAGCACACAGACCCAATCGTCATATGGGTAGATCCACACTTAGGATTACTACCCAGACGCTCCCACTAGGAGCTACAGTACCTCAATCACCACTAGCTCTACGGCCTGGTCATATCACACTCTCAGTGTACTAACAGCCTCAAGGCTCATACGTGGCATTCCACGTTCCCGGGTCATCGCTCGGACTACCGTCCCGACCAAATCTCTATCATGCCCCGCCCTCAGGTCTCGGGACGCTGTCTCTCACAGCTGACTGCGCCTGCCCACTGGGCTACAGGCCCACAGTCCACAAACATGGTCCAGGCACGGATCGTCCCCAAGCGAACCCGCTAATCGTCGCCACGCGACCACTATGCTCACTGAGCAAAACCAACTAACAAGTCGTCAATCCACGACCCCAAACTCTCTATCAACTCTGGCCACACAGGGCAAAGGCTAATACGCCACCTAATCAGCTCTCTCTGGCTAAACGATACTTGTGCTCCATGAGCACCCAAACGGTTGGGCGTCCTACGCCCCCACGCTAACTTGCGTAAATCCAGTGCTAAGCGATTTGCTTAAGCACGCCTACGGCTCCTGTACACCTCTCCCAACTGGGTTGAGGCACCACAAAACTGTTCACCAACTCTGGTGATTAACACGCAAATCCAGCGGTGGCAATCCTTGCCGTTACACCGATCCATCAGACCGGCGCCACAAAACTCCCGCTCACTTGGGAGGTTTTCGAATCTCGAAACCTATCCCGGGTCTTACCAACCCCACAATGCGGCAATTTAGCCACAATAATAGGCCACACGGTCACTACCGTTATCAGGGCGAACTTTCGCCACTAGGCCCATAAGTCTTTCTTGCCCTAACCTTTAGGACACAGTAACTTGGCTCTCGCAACAAAGCGATCACCAGCGTTTCATGAGTCGGTCTCTCACTGGACCTCATCAACTATACTTTGCCGGCAAACCAGCTGACACAAGCGTAAAACACCCTATGCTGAAGGTGTTGGCTGCGCCGACAAAAGTTCGGCGGCCACTGCCATTCTCTTTATTGTCGCCCCTATAGGCGGCGACGCCGTATACTCATACGTTGTTTGTGCAGCCCCAGCTTGCTGCGCTATCAGCCACTGGAGCCTATCTATCTGCTCCGACTGTCACATCGACGCCACAGTTAGGCGTTGGAATCAGCTTTCGGCGAAAAATTTCCGCTGACGGCAAGAAGCTTGACCTGCTGCTGGATCACACCAACAAGTACGGTCATCTTCTATCGCAGCTCGTGTACCTTGTTCGACCCAGAGCGCTCTCCCGGCACGAGTCGAAACAAGCGCGTATTCCTACGTGGTGTCATCGCTAATATGCACACCACAACGAAACGATTTGCTCGAATTTTAGCTATTTGAGCAACGCGCAAACTATATACCGACAAAATGGCTCGTCGATCCAATCATGCGAAAGTATAAGAGGGTACTCCTTTTCATCTCCAACATTACGTTGTCGGCCGCCAACGTAATATCCGAAGAATGAAAGCTCGTCACCCTCGATCAGTCCCAATATACTTTTGGGAACAACAAAACCCAATCAAGTACTTTCGCCACAAACTCACGCACTCTCTCATGCTAATCCCTAGGGTCTCCCTAAGGTTGCTAACCACCTAGGACTATTCCTAGGCTCTGATACCACTCTTAAGATCACTACTAATTTAAAACTTTCATTCAATAAACAAATAGTTTAAGCCGATATGAAAGCATGATAAGAATGAACCATAATAAACTTTATTACATTTTACATCTCTCAACTTACAATTACATAATATTACAATGCTTTTCCTCACAATACATTGTTCACTCGATCATAAAAGAAAGGTACCTCTGCTAGACCCTCTAGGTCTCTATGCTGCTGGGCCCTTGCCCCTGTCGTATGCCTCGCCGTCTGCATCTGAACCGTCTCGACCGCTGCATCCATACCCGAACCTGTGGGGGGGGGGTCACCCAAGGGGTGTGAGAACTTACGAGCGAGTTCCCAGTGGGTTCAACCACCGAGAAAAAGTGTCCTACACCACTTGGTCCAATGGAAGCAATAATAATAGTGCTAGGAAACTAAAATCCTCAATATCAAAATGCAGCTATGCAATATAACATATCACTACACTATCTGTGTATAACCATCGACCCAGCACTACTCTGTCTAGCCACACTAGGCTGCTAAGCACCAACTCGGCCACTATGCCGCTGTATACAGGGTCAAACTAACCCGGCCACCTTGGCCACTCTATTTCTCTTTATTCTTTAGATTCTGGTGCTTTAGTTCAAGTTAACCCTCAGAAATTCTTATCCAACGGGCCCGAGCCCGGTAGTCCTGCTACCATAAGATAAGATTTCTAAGGTTGCCGATAACACCCGCAAGTGTTACCCCGTCCTACGGCTGAAGCGTCCCGAACGGGTCACTGCCCGGGAGAGGGATACTGCCCGTACCTCCAACCTGGGCTGGCTTCACCGTAGGTCCGCCCGTTTTATCTTTATATTTTCTTTCGGCCCATCCTACGGAAAAACGTCCCGAACGGGTCACTGCCCGGGAGAGGGATTACTGCCCGTACCTCCAACCTGGGCTGGTTTCTCCGTAGGTCTCCCGTTTTATTTTTCTTTTTCTTTCTTTTCTTTTACTTTAGTTCTTAGCCTCTTTGCTTTTGAACACTTGCTTTCCTTTCTTATTCGAGCTCAAGCTCCCATTTTGCCACTGGCAAATCTCTTTCTCTTTTCTTTGAGCATTTAGCTCTTTACTTTCACTTTTAGCCCTTCGAAAGTACCTCGTCCGACGGGTCACTGCCCAAGGAGTCCTGCTCCACATGACGAGTCTCAAATTCGAAGGTGCCATTTACATTCTCTTTATGCTCTTTAGCCACTTTTAGCTTGCTTTTAACTTTAAGCCTTTCGAAAGTACCTCGTCGACGGGTCACTGCCCAGGGAGTCCTGCTCCACTTGACGAGTCTCAAATTCGAAGGCGTCTTTTATATCCTCTTTTTATTCTCTTTATCTTAAGCAATTTGCTTGTCTTGCTTATTAACCACTTTTTCATCCCTTACCCTAGGTCTTGCGACACGGGTAACCAGAGAGTCTCCTGGACTCTTACACATTTCACTTTCTTTGTTTAACTCAAATTGAAGTTAAAGTTATTGTCCATTTGCCCAGACACCCTATGACTCTTTAGGGTTATATTTGTTTAATTCTTTAACCTTGGGATCTTATCCCACTTTCCTGATTCCTCACTGAATCCTAGAGCTAACTTAACTCTATTTTTCTGTTCCATTTTAACTTAGAGTTACACTGACTCTAATTCCTTGTCTGTGAGTTTAAACTCTTCTAATTCACCTTAGGTTCTCTTTACCTAAGTTCAATGTCATACTCGTCCTAGAGTCCTTGACTCTATGTTGATCACTGGTTCACCTTAGGTTATCTTTACCTAAGTTCCATGTCGTACTCATCCTAGAGTTCCTTGACTCTATATTGATCACTCTATCCAGTGTCCTTAGGTTATCACCTAAGACAATGCCACTCGTCCAATCCTAGGATAACTCCTAAGTTTTGATGTCACTCAGTGAACCCTGAAACTAGGTTTTCTCCTAGTCTTACTACCAACATGTTCCCTTTCCTTATGTCACATGATTCCTAGGGTTATACCCTAACATGATCACAATCATAAAGGCTAATCACATTCATGCATGCAATCATTTTCACATCCATCATAAAAATAATAATTATCCTCTAGGCATGCAAATGTATCCTCTATCTTTGGCAACCAACAGTTGCACTTTTCATCTGTGTCCTTTTACACATGCACATTTATCATCTGTCTCTGGCAACCAACAGTTGCACTTTTTCATCTGAATCCATCTACACAGGCAATCATAATCATAATTACCTAACGCCTCTAACAGGCTACTATCATGCTTCGAATCGAAAAGCAAAGGAGCAAGGGGAGAGGTCACCCAATTTCGGCAGAATTCCCCACCTTGTGGTGTCCCCAATTTCCTTTCATGTCTCCACACTTGATCACTATTCTTCCAATTGCTTGTAGACACTTGCAATTGGCCTCCACGCGGCTCCACTTGGTACCTCGAGCTTGCACGCAAAACGGAGCATGCTTCTCTTAAGGTTGCACGTAAAACGGTGCACGTCTTTTCTAACCCTGCACGCAAAACGGTGCATACTATTAGTGACGGCACGCTAAACGGTGCGCAACAACACGACCTGCACGCAAAACGGTGCTCGTACCTCAAATCTGCATGCAAAACGGTGCACGAACTGACTGTAGGGTTGCACGCAAAACGGCGCACATCTTTTCCTAGCCTGCACGAAAAACGATGCAAACCATTAGATTCTACACGCAAAACGGCGCGCATTGGTCCAACCCGCACGCAAAACGGAGCACGTACCCCGTATGGGCACGCAAAACGGTGCACACTCCACTGTGGGGTTGCACGCGAAACGGTGCACCTTCATCCAGTCCTGTACGCAAAACGAGATGCATTGTTAGAACCTGCACGCAAAACGGTGTCCGTTAGTCCAACCTGCGCGCAAAACGGTGCACATACCTCGCACTGGCACGCAAAACGGTGCAAGTTCCTTTTTCAACGTTGCACGTAAAACGGTGCACGCCTTTCGAGTTTGCGCCAAAAAACAGCGCACGATCGTTGAATCCGCACGCAAAACGGAGCATGTCTCCCACGAGCGGCACGCAAAACGAGGCGCGTTCAAAACGCCCGCAAAACTCGCGCAGTAAAACGGCACAGAAAGTTGGGTCCCTAACATGCACGCGGGCAAAAGGGTCAAATCCAAAATCCAAAGGAAATGTAGAAACTGTGCCAAAAATACCGCAAGAACGACACACGGGGCCTACCTCGTCAATGCCGTGACGCCCATCGTGTCCATTAGCCTCTTTGGAGCAACTTGCGCGCTCCACGGAGTCCACGGCGCGCTCGTGCGCCCTCGAAAACCCCGGCGAAAATCGCCCTCCTCCCCTCCTCGTGCGCTCGGGTGAAGCCAAAAGGGAGGAAAGGAGGAAAATGGGGCCATTCGGGCCTTTATAGGCCGAAATCCAACTTTCGGGCGCATCTTTCGGGCGCCCGAAACGGATTTTCGGGCTGCTACAGTAAACAGCCCCGCGGTCCACGCGTCCACGCCATGCCAGCGAGGCGCCACGTCACCGTCGCTCGGCCAACCGGGGAGCGACACGTGTCCGTGGACCCGTGCACCGCGACCACGGAACAGCGGCGGCCAATGGGAGGCCGCCACGTGGACCGCACCACGCCCCCGCTCTGACGCCGGTCGCAGCGATGGGTCGCGTCAGCGCGTCGCGTCGCGCTGACCGCCCAATGGGAGGCCGACACGTGGCCTCCCCTCTGACACCGCGCCAGGGAGCCAGCGCGCGTTCCCCGCGCACGCCTGCGCCTCGACTGCCGCGTCCAATGAGGAGACGCCACGTGGCGTTTCCCCACCTACCACGCGGCCTCGGGCCGCGCGCCACAGCGCGTCGCGCGCGCTGCCATCGCCTCGGGATTTGCGCCCGTGCCTCGGGATTCGCGCCCGCCGCCTCAGGATCCGTGCCAACTGCCTCGGGATCCGGGCGCGCTACAGTAACTTTTGGGCGCATCGAAATCCGAACCGGGCTGCTACAGTAACCGGTTTGCTACAGTGCCTGAACCCGGTTCACTGCCGCCCGAAAGCCCACTTGCTACAGTACTTTCCGGGCGCCCGGAACCCACTTTCGGGCGCCCGAAACTTGGGCCCAAGCCCAGTTTCGCCCGTTTTCGTCCGTTCTCGCCCGTTTTCGCTCAAATTTGACAGGCAGCTATGGTTTAACTTGATTTACCTCATGGTACTTTAACTTTTCAGTTTGGACCACCTCTGGGTCACCAAAAGTCCCACTGTATTCGAATTCGCTGGCGGAGCCCGTTCTCACTATCCGGGTGTCCGATCAACGCAAAACTTTTACTGTGGCTTTAAAACATATTTACGGAGCTCCCGTAATTTTCTCGAAATTTTCCGAGACTGTGAATTTTCCACTTACAATCTGGGCCCACTTTCTCACATAAGATTCTAGATATCTTATTTTAATTCCGATTTGGGCCCAATTCACTTCCAGGTCATCCTGTACTTTTCTAACTCAATAAAAATAGTATTTCATACCATTTTTATTTATATTTTGTTTATATACCAAGTTCCGGTTCACTACATTCTACCCCCCTTAAAATAAGTTTCGTCCTCGAAACTTGAGTCACATCTCGACTCCTACTCAATCAAGAGGGGGAAACTTGCCCTCACTACTGGGCTCACTGAACCTTGTGACTGGCATCACACTGCCTGCTCGCTCACAATTCCACGAGCAACCCAATCCTGGATCCCTATCTCAACTCAGGGACAAACTCAGACCTGGTGTCTGGCCACATTCACCAAGTAGGTGAGAGACCCATTTGAGCACTTGCTCTCTCAATTGCCATGAATGACCAAGTCTTCTCTTGCGAAATATTCACTTTAATTCCGCGATCGTTTTATCTTTCACAAGGAGGTTGCATCTGCAACTAATTACATTTACGGCATTTTTCGGTCACTCCGCTGCCTAATGTGGAGTGCAAAAGCCAATCCACAAGTCCTCAACTATCACACACGCTGCTAGCGCTCTAAGTGCGCGGGTTATCAGCTAACCCGATATCTCGGACTACTAACAGGTTCACAGACCACGGTCCAATAGGGCCTATAGCCCAAAACTAATCCAACACTGTGCAACGGCTCTCACTCTAGCCCACAGATCCAAACGCCATACGGGTAGATCCTCACTTAGGATTACTACACCAACACTCCCACTAGGAGCTACAGTATCACAACCATCAAACCTTCGCCACTCACTGGGCGGCATCGCCACTCACTGGCGGCATCGCCACTCACTGGGCGGCATCTCAATCATCACTAGCACTACGGCCTGGTCAAATCACACTCTCTGTGTACTAACAGCCTCAAGGCTCACACGTGGCATTCCACGTCTCCGGGTTATCGCTCGGACTACCGCCCCGACCAAATCTCTATCATGCCCCGCCATCAGGTCTCGGGCCGCTGTCTCTCACAGCCGACTGCGCCTGCCCACTGGGCTACAGGCCCACAGTCCATAAACATGGTCCAGGCACGGATCGTCCCCAAGCGAACCCGCTAATCGTCGCCACGCGACCACTATGCTCACTGAGCAAAATCAACTAACTAGTCGTCAATCCACGACCCAAACTCTCTATCAACTCTGGCCACACTGGCATAAGCTAAAGCGCTACCTAATCAGCTCTCTCTGGCTAAACGATACTTGTGCTCCATGAGCACCCAACAGTTGGGCGTCCTACGCCCCCACGCTAACTTGCGTAATCCAATGCTAAGCGATTTGCTTAAACACCACGGCTCTCGTGCAACTTTCCCAACTAGGTCGAGGCACCACGATAACTGTTCACCAACTCTGGTGATTAACACGCAAACCCTGTGGTGGCAACCCTTGCCATTATGCCGATCCCTCAGACCGGCGCCATAAAACTCCCGCTTACTTGCGAGGTTTTCGAATCTCGAAACCTATCCTGGGTCTTACCTGTCACGCCCCGGGGTCAAAACTGTACCCCGGGCTCGCCAACAGATCCGCCGTCCCAACAGGAAGCCCTGTAGAGGCGTAGCGTCTAACCTGCAAAAATAGAACAATTGTACTAACAGATATCAGAGCTGTAAAAGTAAACTAACTATGAACAAAAAGTAGTACAGTCACTCATAGTATATATACAAAATATCCTCACCTGAAATACATAAGTCTCTCCAGAAAGTAAAAGAGTACAACTCGATACCTCACTACATAATCTCTCAAACATGACACAACCAAAATATAAGGGTACCTCTATAACACACAGAAGCTGAAGGGGGAAGGGATCTATCTCGCGACTCCCTTACCTCGGTCTGGAAGAGCTGGATCAGCAACAGGTGCAGCAGGAACTGGAGCTGAAGTCCCTGGGGAAAAGACACCACGACGGGTGTGAGAACTACCTCCCACAGTAGCTCTCAGTGGGTGCCGCCAACAAGCCCGACGGCCTGCCCACTAAGTCTACTAGAGGCATATAGTAACAAAAGAAATGCAGTATGAAAAGCTTGAAAGTAAACATCTACTGCTACTATGCCCCTATCTACAATGCTCAAGGGAAAGAACAGGAGGACGATATGCCACTACTGATACTCAACTCAGAACACCCAATCCAAACTGACTGCCACAACGGGGGAGTCAAACCTGCACCTACCTACTGCTGTAGGTATGTCCGGTACTCCAACCCGGTATCTAGCTCAATCTCAAGCCGGTACTACAACCCGGTCTCGCCTACTCCGGAGAGGCACTCGAGGGGAGCGACCCACACGAGTAAAGTATCTGCGCAACACTGTCGAACACAAATGTGGCTCATGCAGGCTATGATCCAATCACTGTCCCACTCACTGGCTAAAAATCCACACTGTCATTATGACCATGTCCCAAAGATCCCAGATCCACTATCACTATCCCTATCACTGTCATAATGCAAACTGGTCTACAGACTGCTACAAACGCCACTCGGTCCCCAGACGCGAGTGCAAATGCAATCCCCAGCTAATAAACCTCCCAGCCCACGACTCGTGGAGAATCACTATGCTCAGTATGACGAGAGTACAAGTACTGCGGGGAAGCTAAGGTGACGAATAAATCTGCATACATGTTCACATTTACTGTAGTCTAACAGTGCATGAATAATTAATTGACTGTCAAATAAGCTAAGTTGAGTTTTCATGTTGCAAAACTTACCAAGAAGTCGTCAGATATAGCAACTAGCTACAGTGGTTTCAACATACAGTTTGCACAAATTATTTAGCTCATGTACTAACATGCATGCTAATATACTTGTAGAATTAGAGTGCAGTCCATAGATATTGCAAGCAGGATCACCCACCTGATCGCGCTAACTGTCCGGGACGGTACAGATAACAAGCCCAGAAACCGACCAATCTCCAAGTCCACAAGCAAAGAGCACAATAGCGGTGCTTACAAAATCCTGGGTACAACAACATTCCCAATTACACACAATTCTCACACAACAATCATCATTCCAAAATCTGCATACACAGCTACTGTTCACACAAAAATTTCACCTAAAAATAATTTTCAAGAAAATCAATAAAAATATCGCGACGATCCTCGCGAAGTGTAGATGTCGATAGGCTCTTGAATCGTCGAAATCCCATACCCGGAAGTGGAGATAAAAATCCGCGAAGCAGCGGCTGTCCAGCATTCCAAATAGTAACAAAGGGTGGTCAAAATGTACCCCAAACCCCAGTATAAGCTCAAATCCAGCAAAAACGTCCAACACGGAAAACTTAGATTTACCTCTTGTGAAAGCGCTGTCGAAGAAATCGTCCAGAAATGAGGTCGGGGTTGCTCTGCAGGTCTCCCAGACGAAAATGCGACGGAAATGGGCCTCCAACTGTAGAACGTCGCTCCGCACTACGAGGTAGAAAACACAGTCGTCGCGGCTTCCAGAAAATCTGAAACTTTGCGGGAAGATTGGCAAGAGGGAGAGGAGAAATTTTCATGAATGGCTCAAGAGCTAATTCTCACGAAAAAGGGGTGAAAAAGTCGGCCCAAAGCAGCCTATTTATAGGCTCCAAGAAAAATCAGCCCAAAAGCAACTTTCGGATTTTTGGGCCCAGGGATTTCGGGCGCCCGAAATTTTCCGGGCTGCTACAGTAACGGGCCTGGCCCGTTACTGTATGCGCCCGAATCATCCTCAGGCCGCCACGTGTCCCTGATCCGCCCTCTGCACCCGGCGCACGAACCCCGACGAATCCAGCGACGCCACGTGTCCCGACTAGGCGACGTGCACCGCTGCGCCCGACCAACCACGGGGCGCCACGTGGCGCCCCCACGTCGCCCCCGGTCAACGCACGTCGCGTGACGTGCGTGGCCGCGCCGCCGCCGGCTTCGGGTCAGGCACGCGCCCCGAGGCAACCGCCTCCGCCGCCGCAGCCGTGTGGACCGAGTGCACCAGAACCCGCCAACCACGTGATGCCACGTGTCCTACGGTCCACCGTGCACCCACGCCGAACTCCCGTGGACCGCGCCTGCAACGCCAGCCACTCGCAAGGTGCCATGTGTCGGCTCCGTACGGTGCACGCCTCCGCGGTGGACCGCGCGCCTGCCCGCGTGCCTGTGCGCCTGCCCGCGCCGCTCGCCGCCTGCCCGCGCCGCTCCGCCTGTAGGATCCCTGAACCCCATGCAGCTTTTTCCCGTGAATCCACTGTTTAGACACCTGTTGATGGTGTATCTGGCCCATAGTGCATCAAAGGGATGCCACAGATGGACCCTGTGAGCTTTGGTTAGCTGTTTTGGCCTTCGGCTGCTTTTGCCGAATTTTAGAAAAGGATTTAGGCCAAACGGAGGATGGATTTGGATTCAGCGCGGAAAAACACTTGAGATTGGCTTTTTGTTTGCCCTATTCTGAGTCCGGATGTCCAAAAGCGGACTCCCGGAAGTTTTGACAGTTTTTGGCGCTTGCGGGAGCCTCCGGCAAATTTTGGAGGCGGAATTTGGCAAAACGGACCTCGTTTTTGGAATCAGCGCGCGAAAACGGTCAAGATGGGCTATTTGCTTGTTAATTTGGAGCTTGCGGGTACTGTTCACGCCGGAACAGTGTCGCCGGCGATCGCCGGCGGCGGCCGGCGGCGGCGGGCAGCGTCGGCGGGCGGCGGCGCCGCCGCGGGCAGCGCGGCTGAGGGCGCGGGCAGGCGGCTGAGGGCGCGGGCAGGAGCGCGGTCCACCGCGGGGTCGTGCACCGGAGGCGGGCCACGTGGCGCCTTCCGGTTGGCCGGCGCAGCAGACGCGGTCCACGGAGTTTGGGCCGGGTGCACGGTGGACCGGGTGGACACGTGGCGAGGTTTGGTTGGTGCGGTCCTGTGCTCCCGGTCCACGCGGCTAGTGGGGCAGGTGACCGGGGCAGGTGCCGTACGCGGGCAGGTGACCGGGAGACACGGCGACGTGCGCGGTGCACGGCGCGGCGTGCGCGGTGCACGGTCGCCGGGGGACACGTGGCGCGCCGCCATTGGTTGGCGCAGGTGCTCCGGGTGCAGCGGGGTCCGGGAGTGTTGTGGACTGGGCTGTGCGGTGGGCCGGGCCGCACTGTGCGCGCCCGGAAATCCTGGGCCGGCCCGCACTGTAGCAGCCCGAAATCTGGCGAGCGCCCGAAAGTGGGGACATGTTGGGAATTATTTGATTTGTTCTTTTCAGCCTATATAACCCCCAACCCGAGCTCCTTCTTTCCCTTTTTTCTCCCAACCTGTTCATCTTCAGCCCGAGCACCCTTAAGCAAAAATCTTCATCTCTAAGTCCTTGATCTCCCTGCCAAGTTTCAAGAGTTTTGGAGGCACGAATCCCGAGGTTCCCCATTTTACGGTGCGGCGCGACGTTGCTTTCTAGTGTTCTTCTTCGGCGCAGCGATCGTATTTTTGCTCCCCTGGGCTACCCCGACATCATTTTCCTGTGATTCTTGGACCAGTAGACTCCTAAGAGGTAGGACTTCATCTTTCGTTTTGGTCGCGCTTTCCCGTTTCGAGGTTTTGGCACGGATTTCGAGGCAACAAGTGACCCCTCTTTCTGTATGGAATTACTTGACAGCAGCGGAGTGTTTCGGCCATATCTTTGCGCACGAGCGTCGACGGAAACGAGCTTATACAACTTTTTCATCTACGGATCGCAAGGAACGCGCTCGTATTTTTATTGGATTTTTGTGAATTTTATTTCGAGGTGAAAATTACTGTTTTCTCAGTGAACAGTAATCAGT
Organism: Tillandsia fasciculata; assembly: GCA_029168755.2. Classification (NCBI taxonomy): domain Eukaryota; kingdom Viridiplantae; phylum Streptophyta; class Magnoliopsida; order Poales; family Bromeliaceae; genus Tillandsia; species Tillandsia fasciculata. The sequence continues at coordinate 14,339,934 of CM054943.1, read as the reverse complement.
CCTTAATACAGATTTTAGTATGAGAGTGCCCCCTTGCCGAATTTTTATCTTGACTGTACAGAACTCGGATTTGGGCGTGCAAGGTACCGTTGCGAAGCTATCGACGCGAGGATCGCCGTGATATTTTTATTGGAATTTTCTGGGCAATTTCTGCAGGTGATAATTTAGCAGTTCAGAATTCGAGGTTGTATGTGTTTATTAGTGCTTTAATTGGGAGTCTAAGTGTAATTAGTGAGCTTTGTACTGTACCAGGAATATTTCGGGTGTGCTGAAATTGTGGAGGCAAGGATTTGGAATTTTGGTATTTTCTGACTGTACGAGTTTGGACAGTTGCGCTTCAGGTGGGTGGTTGTTGTACTCCTCTCTTTGTATGCCCACTAGGAATATCAGAGTACCCTTGCTATGACAATGCTAAATGTGTTGATGGGTAGACTTGCATGCTCTAGGAAATTGATTATTGGTTATCAGATCTCTAATAAATTATTGTTAGATTAATCACTCGATTTAATCGCTTATTGATTCTGGAACTGTATACTTGGAGACAATAGAAATAGAGGACTGCAAAACTGATGTTTGTTCATGTGAGACGGTCACCCTAGCTTATGTCACTTCAAACTGTATATACTTAGAAATTGGACGAAATATTGGAACAATGCATGATTAAATTGGTCACATAATTATTGTCATCTTTTACTGCTACACTATTTTGGGACTTGACTTAGGAGAAACCATGCTTTTGCTCTTTTCTTCTTCCATTGTTGATACTTGCGGCTTAGTCGCTCAGGTTCGAGCGTATGTTGGACAGTGTAGTCAGGTATTGGGGATTTGGGACAGGTTGGGTTTATGACAGGGTGTTGCGGCGACCACGGATCTTGGGTGGTTGACCGGATTGTTACTATTGCATCAGATTGGGTGTTTTGGGGATCGGGCTATCTTTAGTGGAGGGTTTTTCCCACTTCCTTGAGTCTCGATCCAGTCCTGCTATTATGAGACAGTGATACAGTGATACTTGATACAGTGATACTTGATACAGTGATACTTATTTCACCGGCGCGGTTATTCCGGTGACGCTTTCCTCGTGTGGGTCGCTCCCCTCGAGTGCCACTCCGGAGTAGGCTTTCCACGGTGTGAGCGCCGGGCACCATGCTGGTTTCTTGAGTTCGACAGCAGAGCAGGCAGTGCCAGTGTTCACTGGCTGTCAGATTGGGTCATTATGACAGGCTTCTTGATTCTGATGCATCACTTTCTCCATCCTTATTGGTTGGTCATGTAGAGGCATATTAGGGATAGCACTTTATCAGTTGCTTTATTTATCTGCATCTCCTTTCTTTTCCTTTCCCTTTTTCGCCTCTGATCACCTGGTGGGCATATCTGAGCTGAGGCTTTACCCACTAGGGGAGGCTACTGTTTATAGTAGTACTTACCCCCATTGTCTTTTCTTGTTTTCTTCCTTCCTTTGTTTTGCAGAGTCCTCTGTGGGAGTTGCTGGGCCGTCAGCAACTGATCGAGGTAAGCGCATTGCGGACTAGATAGAGAGCCACCCGAGGGTTGTAGCTGGAGATTTTTGGGTACCAGGACTTCTCAGACAGCTTTTACTTATTTCTTTTGGGGACTGGCTTCTGCCAGCTGTTTGTATTATAGTTGTGAGCTGGGAGAGACATCTGTATTTTATTTTACTGTTGTACCTTTTACTTCCAGCATCTGTCTGAGATACAGTAGTTTTATTTAGCTCTGATTATTATGCTCTTTTATTATTATTTCTTATCTGAGCAGGTTACCGACGCTTCGTGTATGTGGGAAATACCGCATGCACGGCGGATCTGTGGACGGGCCCGGGTTCTGGTTTACACCCGGGGCGTGACAGATTAAGTTGGTATCAGAGCTTAGGGATAGGTCAGTTGGGACTTAGGAAACCCTAGGCTTTTGGACAGACCCTAGGATGATAGGGCGTGAGTGGCGTGACATTTTGCGAAAGTCGGTGATTTTTATAGTTAACTCTTCCAGTGAGTGAAGAGAGATCGACATAGTCTATTTCTGTGAACCATTATGTTGGCTGCAGACAACATAAAGTTACAGAAATAGGGGGATGTCTTTGACTTTCGCCAGATTGGGTCGTGTGGGGATTTGCTTCTGATTTGGTTTCTTGTGCAGGATGTCGTCCCGACGTCGTTCTTCGCCGAGGGTACCCCCACTCCCCCTGAGGAGCCTGGGCAGGCGGTATCTGCTGAGCTGGGGAACTGCGGGCCTTAGTGACCCATTTGGTGGCAAGGAGCTCTCGTCAGGACCAGCGTTTGGAGCAGCTGTTGGCGCAAAGGGGTGATTCTGTAGTCGGAGAGAGAGCTAGGGCTTCAGAGCGGCGTTTAGAGAGGAAACGCCCAGCCCCGGATGTTGATGGACAGGCTGGTTCTCAGAGACGGTCTCGACAGTTGAGGCAGCCCCTGCAGGCTGCCAGGTGCACTTTTTGCGGGGGCCAGCATTCCGCCGGTACTTGTGAGCTGAGGCATGGTCGTTGTTTTAGTTGTGGACAGCCTGGTCACATCCGAGCTACATGCCCCCTTCCGACCTTTGTAGTTCCTTCTTCGGCGTTGGCCCCTACCACATCCCAGCGGAGATCGAGGCCACGACAGCAGCGTCAGCAGCAGCAGGGGTCGCAGCCGAGGCGGGCCCGATCGTCAGGTAGGTGTGTTTTCTGCGGGGGGCAGCACCCGTCAGATAAATGTGGCTCGAGGTGGGGTCGTTGCTTCAAGTGTGGACAGCCTGGGCACATTCGAGCCACGTGCCCCGCAAGGACAGCTGCAGCACCCACTTCGGCAACTGTTTCTACTTTTTCCCAGCCACGACCGGGAACTTCACCGACAGATCTTCTGGTAGACCGATCTTCGCCATCCCGCTTATCTGGTGAGAGACAGCCCTTGTCGAGCGGCCATGATTGCTTAGCACAGATGGAGGATCCTGCTATCGCTGACCAGGTTGCGGCAGGTATGTTTTACTTCCGGTGGTAGGATTCATATCTTATTGTTGTCGGAGCTTTTCTTTTCCTTCCTTTTTAGTAGAATGTGCATCATTGCATGGGTTAGAGGTTTGGATTCCTGATCATAGTTTGCATGTCGTGGAGCGTTGTGTGGCTTGCCCAGTGCAGTTGGGGCCTTGGATTTTGCCTGCAGACTTGCTTGTTTTGCAGCAGCTCCAGGATTTTGATTGGTGCTAGGGATGGATTGGCTGTCACGGTATTCCGCCACTATCGACTGCAGAGAGAGGACGGTGACTCTTCGCGAGCCAGGACAGGAGGAGTTCATCTTCAGAGGCTGCCAGAGCACGCTGTTCGCAGCGACCATTTCCTCGGCCAGAGCTAGGAGGATGATGAGTAGGGTTGCACTGCCTTTTTGGCCACTGTGGTGGAGGTGCCTACGGCGGCACTGGGACTCGAGGATATCCCTATTGTCCGCGAGTTCCCAGATGTGTTTCCCCCTGAGTTGACGACGATGCCGCCGGAGAGGGAGATTGAGTTCGTGATTGATGTAGTTCCTGGAACTGCACCAATCTCAAAGGCACCCTATAGGATGGCGCCAGCTGAGTTGAGGGAGTTGAAAGCCCAGCTTCAGGATCTTTTGGATAGGGGCTTCATCCGACCCAGTGTTTCTCCGTGGGGAGCGCCTGTGTTGTTTGTGAAGAAGAAGGATGGGTCACTGCGGTTGTGTGTGGATTATAGGGAATTGAACAAAGTGACCATCCGGAACAAGTATCCCCTCCCCCGGATTGATGATTTGTTTGATCAGTTACAGGGAGCATCGGTGTTCTCGAAGATTGATCTGCAGTCCGGTTACCACCAGCTGAGGGTGAGGGCCGAGGACATCTCCAAGACGGCTTTCAGATCGCGGTACGGGCATTATGAGTTTACTGTGATGCCTTTTGGGTTGACAAATGCCCCTGCCGCATTCATGGACTTGATGAACAGGATTTTTCAGCCGTTTTTGGACCGGTTTGTGGTGGTGTTTATAGATGATATTCTGATCTACTCCCGGAGTGATCTGGAGCACGAGGAGCACTTGAGGACCGTGCTACAGCTTCTGCGAGAGAAGAAGCTGTATGCTAAGTTCAAAAAGTGCGAGTTTTGGCTCCGGGAGGTTGCTTTTCTGGGTCATGTTGTTTCAGCTGCTGGAGTGGCGGTGGATCCGGCCAAGGTGGATGCTATTCGAGATTGGCCGAGGCCGACGACTATCACCGAGGTGCGGAGCTTTCTTGGTTTGGCGGGCTACTATCGGCGTTTTGTGGAAGGCTTTGCGAAGCTTTCCTCTCCCCTCACTCGTCTGACCAGGAAAGGGGTTAAGTTTGTTTGGAGCGAGACTTGCCAGAGCTGTTTTGAGGAGCTGAAGCAGAGATTGATGACCGCTCCAATCCTTGCCCTCCCAGTTATGGGGGAAGGATTTGTGATTTACAGTGATGCCTCACATAGTGGTCTGGGGTGTGTGTTGATGCAGCAGGGTAGGGTGATTGCCTATGCTTCGCGGCAATTGAAGGACTATGAGAAAAATTACCCTACTCATGATCTGGAGTTGGCAGCGGTGGTGTTTGCTCTGAAGCTGTGGCGGCATTACTTGTATGGTGAGCATTGCGAGATATATACTGATCACAAGAGCTTGAAGTATCTGTTCACCCAAAAGGAGCTGAATTTGAGGCAACGCCGGTGGTTGGAGCTGCTAAAGGATTATGATCTGAGTATCCTTTATCACCCCGGCAAGGCCAATGTTGTGGCGGATGCTTTGAGCAGGAGGACGAGTCTGAGCTTATTGATCTCGCAGCAGGCGCCGTTGGTCGAGCAGATGAGGCGATTACAGCTGGAGGTAGTATCCCCTGGGGTCTCTGCTAGACTCATGTCTATGGTCTTGCAGCCCACTCTGTTGGAGAGGATCAGGGACACTCAGAGTGAGGACCCCCACTTGACGAGGATCAGGACGCAGCTTCAGGCGGATCAGACAGGGGATTTTTCTGTGGATAGCTCGGGAGTACTGCGGTACAGGGACCGAGTGTGTGTGCCTATGGATCAGGAGATTAGAGATCAGATTTTGAGGGAGGCCCATTATACACCTTATACCGTCCACCCTGGAGGTACTAAGATGTATAAGGACCTCAAGGCACAGTTTTGGTGGCCCGGAATGAAGCGGGACATTGGGAGATTCGTAGCTCACTGTTTAACTTGCCAGCAAGTGAAAGCAGAGCATCGCGTCCCTGCTGGCAAGTTGCAGAGTCTTCCAATTCCCGAGTGGAAATGGGACCACGTCACTATGGATTTCGTCACTGGATTGCCGAGGGCGCAGAGCGGGGCAGATGCGATCTGGGTTATTGTTGACAGACTCACCAAGTCGGCGCACTTCTTACCGGTTCAGATGACTTGGTCACTGGAGCATTTGGCACAGTTATATATGGATGAGATAGTGAGGCTTCACGGCATACCTGCTTCGATTGTGTCAGATCGAGACCCGAGATTCGTGTCACGCTTTTGGGGGAGTTTGCATTCTGCATTGGGGACTCAGCTCAGGTTTAGCACCGCTTTCCACCCACAGACCGATGGGCAGTCAGAGCGCACCATACAGACCCTCGAGGATATGCTTAGAGCGTGCGTTATGGATTTTGGAGGAGGGTGGTACCGGCACTTATCTTTGGTTGAGTTCGCGTACAACAACAGCTATCAGGCGAGCATCCAGATGGCTCCGTTTGAAGCGTTGTATGGACGCAAGTGTCGGTCTCCCTTATATTGGAGTGACGTGGGTGAGAGGAGGACTTTGGGACCGGAGTTACTTTTGGAGGCAGAGGAAAAAGTCAGGATTATTCGCCGGCATCTTGAGACAGCCCAGAGTCGTCAGAAGAGCTACGCAGATACTCGACGGCGAGACCTGGAGTTTCAGGTTGGTGATCATGTCTTCTTGAAGGTCTCGCCCTCGAAAGGGGTCCGGAGATTTGGAGTACGGGGGAAGCTCAGTCCCCGCTTTATTGGACCCTTTGAGGTACTTGACAGAGTTGGTCCTGTGGCATACAGAGTTGCCTTACCCCCGCGCCTGGCCGGAGTTCATGATGTCTTCCACGTCTCAGCTCTGAGGAGATATGTTTTTGACCCGTCGCACGTGATTGACTTCACTTCGTTGGAGATCGGCGAGGACTTGGTCTACGAGGAGCGCCCGTTGCGGATTCTTGCTCGTGAGGTGAGGGAATTGCGCAATCGGGCCATTCCATATGTGAAGATCCTGTGGAGCAATCATGAGGAGCGAGAGGCTACATGGGAGCTGGAGACAGAGATGAGAGATGCCTACCCCTTCTTGTTCGAGGCTTCAGTTTGAGGTACGTCTGCTTTGTTTATCCTTGTTTCGGGGACGAAACTTTTTTTTAGTGGGGGAGGATGTAGGACCCTGAACCCCATGCAGCTTTTTCCCGTGAATCCACTGTTTAAACACCTGTTGATGGTGTATCTGGCCCATAGTGCATCAAAGGGATGCCACAGATGGACCCTGTGAGCTTTGGTTAGCTGTTTTGGCCTTCGGCTGCTTTTGCCGAATTTTAGAAAAGGATTTAGGCCAAACGGAGGATGGATTTGGATTCAGCGCGGAAAAACGCTTGAGATTGGCTTTTTGTTTGCCCAATTCTGAGTCCGGATGTCCAAAAGCGGACTCCCGGAAGTTTTGGCAGTTTTTGGCGCTTGCGGGAGCCTCCGGCAAATTTTGGAGGCGGAATTTGGCAAAACGGACCTCGTTTTTGGAATCAGCGCGCGAAAACGGTCAAGATGGGCTATTTACTTGTTGATTTTGAGCTTGCGGGTACTGTTCACGCCGGAACAGTGTCGCCGGCGATCGGCCGGCGGCGGCGGGCAGCGTCGGCGGGCGGCGGCGCCGCCGCGGGCAGGCGGCTGAGGGCGCGGGCAGGCGGCTGAGGGCGCGGGCAGGAGCGCGGTCCACCGCGGGGGTCGTGCACCGGAGGCGGGCCACGTGGCGCCTTCCGGTTGGCCGGCGCAGCAGCGCGGTCCACGGAGTTTGGGCCGGGTGCACGGTGGACCGGGTGGACACGTGGCGAGGTTTGGTTGGTGCGGTGTTGTGCTCCCGGTCCACGCGGCAGTGGGGCAGGTGACCGGGGCAGGTGCCGTACGCGGGCAGGTGACCGGGAGCACGGCGACGTGCGCGGTGCACGGCGCGACGTGCGCGGTGCACGGTTGCCGGGGACACGTGGCGCGCCGCCATTGGCTGGCGCAGGTGCTCCGGGTGCAGCGGGGTCCGGGAGTGTTGTGGACTGGGCTGTGCGGTGGGCCGGGCCGCACTGTGCGCGCCCGGAAATCCTGGGCCGGCCCGCACTGTAGCGCCCGAAATTTTCGGGCGCCCGAAAGTGGGGACATGTTGGGAATTTTTGATTTGTTTTTTCAGCCTATATAAACCCCCAACCCGAGCTCCTTCTTTCCCTTTTTTCTCCCAACCGTTCATCTTCAGCCCGAGCACCCTTAAGCAAAATTTTCATCTCTAAGTCCTTGATCTCCCTGCCAAGTTTCAAGAGTTTTGGAGGCACGAATCCCGAGGTTCCCCATTTTACGGTGCGGCGCGACGTTGCTTCTAGTGTTCTTCTTCGGCGCAGCGATCGTATTTTTGCTCCCCTGGGCTACCCCGACATCATTTTCCTGTGATTCTTGCACCAGTAGACTCCTAAGAGGTAGGACTTCATCTTTCGTTTTGGTCGCGCTTTCCCGTTTCGAGGTTTTGGCACGGATCCCGAGGCAACAAGTGACCCCTTTTTCTGTATGGAATTCCTTGACAGCAGCGGAGTATTTCGGCCATATCTTTGCGCACGAGCGTCAGACGGAAACGAGCTTATACAACTTTTTCATCTACGGATCGCAAGGAACGCGCTCGTATTTTTATTGGATTTTTGTGAATTTTATTTCGAGGTGAAAATTACTGTTTTCTCAGTGAACAGTAATCAGTCCTTAATACAGATTTTTGTATGAGTGTGCCCCCTTGCCGAATTTTTATCTTGACTGTACAGAACTCGGATTTGGGCGTGCAAGGTACCGTTGCGAAGCTATCGACGCGAGGATCGCCGTGATATTTTTATTGGAATTTTCTGGGCAATTTCTGCAGGTGATAATTTAACAGTTCAGAATTCGAGGTTGTATGTGTTATTAGTGCTTAATTGGGAGCCTAAGTGTAATTAGTGAGCTTTGTACTGTACCAGGAGTATTTCGGGTGTGCTGAAATTGTGGAGCAAGGATTTGGAGTTTTGGTATTTTCTGACTGTACGAGTTTGGACAGTTGCGCTTCAGGTGGGTGGTTGTTGTACTCCTCTCTTTGTATGCCCACTAGGAATATCAGAGTACCCTTGATATGACAATGCTAAATGTGTTGATTGGTAGACTTGCATGCTCTAGGAAATTGATTATTGGTTATCAGATCTCTGATAAATTATTGTTAGATTAATCACTCGATTTAATCGCTTATTGATTCTGGACTGTATGCTTGGAGACAAATAGAAATAGAGGACTGCAAAACTGATGTTTGTTCATGTGAGACGGTCACCCTAGCTTATGTCACTTCAAACTGTTATACTTGGAAATTGGACAAAATATTGGAACAATGCATGATTAAATTGGTCACATAATTATTGTCATCTTTTACTGCTACACTATTTTGGGACTTGACTTAGGAGAAACCATGCTTTTGCTCTTTTCTTCTTCCATTGTTGACACTTGCGGCTTAGTCGCTCAGGTTCGAGCGTATGTTGGACAGTGTAGTCAGGTATTGGGGATTTGGGACAGGTTGGGTTTATGACAGGGTGTTGCGGCGACCACGGATCTTGGGTGGTTGACCGGATTGTTACTATTGCATCAGATTGGGTGTTTTGGGGATCGGGCTTTCTTTAGTGGAGGGTTTTTCCCACTTCCTTGAGTCTCGATCCAGTCCTGCTATTATGAGACAGTGGTTACAGTGATACTTGATACAGTGATACTTGATACAGTGATACTTATTCACCCCGGTGCCACTCCTCGTGTGGGTCGCTCCCCTCGAGTGCCACTCCGGAGTAGGCTTTCCACGGTGTGAGCGCCGGGCACCATGCTGGTTTCTTGAGTTCGACAGCAGAGCAGGCAGTGCCAGTGTTCACTGGCTGTCAGATTGGGTCATTATGACAGGCTTCTTGATTCTGATGCATCACTTTCTCCATCCTTATTGGTTGGTCATGTAGAGGCATATTAGGGATAGCACTTTATCAGTTGCTTTATTTATCTGCATCTCCTTTCTTTTCCTTTCCCTTTTTCGCCTCTGAGCACCTGGTGGGCATATCTGAGCTGAGGCTTTACCCACTAGGGGAGGCTACTGTTTATAGTAGTACTTACCCCCATTGTTTTTCTTGTTTCTTCCCTTCCCTTGTTTTGCAGAGTCCTCTGTGGGAGTTGCTGGGCCGTCAGCAACTGATCGAGGTAAGCGAATTGCGGACTAGATAGAGAGCCACCGAGGGTCGTAGCTGGAGATTTTTGGGTACCAGGACTTCTCAGACAGCTTGTATTTTTTTTTGGGGACTGGCTTCCGCCAGCTGTTTGT
>CM054943.1:14286593-14330268 GCA_029168755.2 Tillandsia fasciculata | reverse complement strand
TCTTTTAAATCCCAAACCAACTTGCTTGTTTGCACCCAATTCGGACATACAATCAAGCTTTCTTCGAATCGCCGTTGCGAATACCTTTGCCTATTGTCAGATTTAAGCTTGATGAGACTTGCCTTGCGTCTCAACAGCTTGGTTCGGTGACATGAATCTCTTCAAACTGCTTTTCAAGAAAATCAATCTTTGTTAATGTGGGGATATTAACGATCGTTTCCGCATTGAGCTTATTCTTTTCTTGCCGAGGATTTTATTGTTCTCAATAAAGTCCTTTTCCTCTGTCGAGCATCATTTTTTTTCAAGTTTGATCTTAAAGTTGATTAGCGTCTTGAATTTCATCTGCTCGTGTTGCTTCCTCAACTTCTTGTTAAGTGTTGGCCATCTTCTTTGATTCCCAAAGAAGTTGTTGGTATGCCTCAACGAGTTCTTCCTCGTACCGGACTCCCCCTCACTTGATGACTCTCCTCCGGATGTTGATGTTTCATGCAAAATTAAAGGATCAGAGTCAGTGATAAAGATGCTAAACACAAAATTAGAAGAGGAGTTTGAGGCGCATGAAAAGCAACGAATTTTTCTTTTTCCTCTTCACTTAGAGTCGATATCGCTAAATCCCCCCCCCTAGAATCGTCCCAAGTTTTTGCCTGCCAAAGCTCTTCTTTTTATATATTTTTTCGGAGCAAGGACAATCCGTTGCAAATATGGCCCGACCCCTTAGCCTTTGCATCTATAACATCGGATTTCCCCTTCGAAATCATCTTGTTCTTTTTCTTTAGAAGGTTTGCAACGCCTATTGAGTTTAGAGGATTGTAGAACCCGATGATCCTTTAGATGGTTTCGTGGATGAAGATCCATCGGGTTCGACATTCTTCCAAAATTTCCGAACGAATTTCTTTGTGATCCGCCGCCCAATTGTTCTTCAAAATCGGCAAGAGATGATTTCATCGTCAAGGAACTTGATTCGCTATCTTCTTCCTTTGTTGATTTGAATGCCAATACCTGTAAGCTTAGAAGAAGACTTGGAAAGAAATTTGATTAGTCGGAAAAGTCATCTCATAAGTTTGTAAAGGACCTACTAATTCCTCTACACTCATCGCATGGATGACTAACGCGTTTCAATAGCGGTAACTTTTGCCCTAAACCGTTCCGAAGAAGATCTCCGTAAGTGTATCTTTCTTACAATTTTCGACTCCGGGATCTTTTCTCCTAAATTAGCACATGTATTGATTATATCTTGAAGTCTTGTGTAATAATCAGTAAACAATTCATGCTCATCCATATGAATAGAGTCAAATTGACTTGTAAGCATCTGGAGCTTTGAATTTTTACTAGATTAGTACCCTCATGTGTAATTTTGAGAATATCCCAAATTTCCTTCGCGGTTTCACACGCAGAAATTCGTGTGAACTCAGTCGAGGAAAGAGAATTATATAAAGCGTTCATACCTTTCCCATTGTAAGAAGATCTTTCGATTTCCTCTTTGGACCATCTAGAGCGAGGTTTTGGGGTAGTAGAATTTCCTACTTCCTCAACAGGATGCACCCAACCGTATTCCACGGTTTGCCAAACACGCTCATCAATTGATATGAGAAAAGCTCTCATCCGCACTTTCCAATATGCATAATTGGTCCCATCAAAAAGACGAGGTCTAAAAATATTACCACTTTCACCCAACATGATAGATAAACCTAAAACCCGCTCTGATACCAATTGTAGAGTTATTTAGGATCCACAAGGATCTAAATAGGTACTATCAAACACCTAGAGGGGGTGAATAGGTGTAATATTATAAAAACCAATCTCAGTGCAAAAATAAAAAATAATGCGGAAAATAAAAATCAACACACCGAGATTTACGTGGAAACTCCAATCCAGGAGAAAAACCACGGGACCAACACGCAATAACAATCCACTAAGAAATGAAGAATAACAAGGTGATTACCGACTCCACGGACTCGACCCCTCCTTCAACTTCTTCGGACCTTGCGCTGACCGGTTGGATGTCCACGCAATAACAATCCACTAAGAAACGAAGAATAACAAGGTGATTACCGTCTCCACGGATTTAACCCCTCCTTCAACTTCTTCGGACCTTGCGCTCCACCGCTTGCACGTCCACTGCACACGTTCGAATCCACGAACGCCACTCGAATCCACGAGCACACGTTTCGAATCCACGAAAAGCCTTCAACACACCGAATCCACGGTGCCACGTCGAATCCACGACGCAAACTCAGCGGAAAGAATATTGGCTTCGATGGTGATCCTTTGCTTAGATTATCAATGAAGATCCATGGGAAAATCTCTAAGCAAAGATTAGATCAATTCGACAAAGATATGTTCTTGGAAGAACCGTCGAATTGACCTAAAAGAGGCTATAAAGTAGAACGGTAAAAACCTAGCCTCTAGGGTTGCTCTCAAGTGTTTTATAAAATAAACGGTATAGCTCCCCACATTTTTGAGAAACCCTAAATGTCTATTTATAGTTTAGAAACCTTTGGAAAGAGATAAGAATCAAAAACTTACCTTATCTGGAAATTTTCAGGACGGCGATCCGGATCGGGATTACTGCGATCCGGATCGTCGTAACGAGATTGACGATTCCAGAAAACCAAGGGTTCGGGATCCGGATCGCAAGGCCCGATCCGGATCGTTCATGAATTTCAGCAACATCCAATGTTCGGGATCCGGATCGGAATAGGCTTGGATCCGGATTGGATTTGCACATGAACTAATACCCTTCGGGATCCGGATTGGATCATCTGATCCGGATCCTGAACATGTCCCATGTCCAGTTTTGATTTTTATGCAATTAAAAATTCATCCAGTTTTCTACACTATAAGAAAGTATTCGGATCACCAAAATTATTTAGTTAAACATACCTGATCCTTTTGAATACTTTCTTCTTGAGATTGATGTAACTGATCCACAATTCTTCATCTTCAATCTTCAAGACTCAAGACACTGAGTGTCAACTTGAGCTCTTGTTGAATCTTCTCTAAGTCTTTGATTGCTGATTGACAATTTGATCCCTTTAAGACTCCGACTCAACTCACAGACTTGACTCACGAAATATGCCAACACCAAAATGCCGTAACAGGAGATTCTCACTGGATCACTCCATCACTACCAACCACGATTCTGCCTCCAAAGGCTCCAACTCAAATCCAAGAATCGGGGTGGTTCATATGCCAAAGCTGGCTCCATCGATCAATGATATCCCACAACTCATCAACTGTCAGCTATCCACCCCACCTCGGTGCGGTGCGCGGGACACTAAACATTGCCACGGAGGGGGCTACTCGCCCCATCGGCGCCTCAGAAGTCATCGCCGCTGAGGATACTGCAACCAGGTGGTCTCAGAAGAACAACACTGTCGGGCTGCCCACTGCTCCGACAACTGTGTCACCCAGACCAGCGGCTCACTCTGCCGCTGATATATCTCTAACAATCCTGTCATCTGGGTCCGAGCTCTCTAACCTCAATCCGGATATTCGGCCCCACAAACAATCTGCTCAAGCTCCACCGCTGCGACGAATGCACACCAATCCGCACAACGCGTCGGGGAGACACCGCTCACCACGACCAACTGCACCACAGCACAAAACAAAACTCGACCCAATCCGGCGAGAGTCTAGAGCATGTCAACCGTTCCGCCGCATTATGTTGTCTGCAGCCAACATAATTCTTAGGAGAATAAACATGCCAATCGCCCATCCCATCACTCGGGAGAGGTATAAAACACAATCAGGACTCTCGCTAAAAGATCACGACTCTCTCGAAGTCATCCTAGGGTCCAACCATAAGCCTAGGGTTTCTACAGTCCCAATTGACCTATCCCTAAGCTCTGATACCAACTTAATCTGTCACGCCCCGGGGTCGAAACTGCGACCCGGGCTCGCCAACAGATCCGCCACCTATGCTAAAACCCGCATAGGCGAAGCGTCTAACCTGCCAAAAGATAGTACTATAGCTACACAAATATCAGAGCTGAAATAAAATGCTGTAGAATAAAATCCAATCGCTGTACAACATGAAATAAAGTACAATATCCAATTCCTCGAATACAGGTAATCAACATACAATGTCCTTACTACAGCATCTCTCAACTATAAAAGGAAATAAACTAAAACTATAGTACATCAGTCTCAACTCTGTCTCTCCAAATACAGAAGATCTCCCTCCAAGGATAACCGTAAATATCAGCTGACAGCTATCAGGAATCTCCAGCCAGGGGGTACAGCTGCACACATCGGGTGGTACAGATCTAGCCCGCGACTCCCTCCCCTCGCCCGGTCAACGATCAAGGATCAGCAACTCAAGGAGGACTCTGCAAAACAGGGGGAAGAAAAGAAAGGGAAAACAACAATGGGGGTGAGAACCACTAGTAAACCAGTAGCCTCCCCCTGTGGGTAAAGCCTCAAGCTCTGGCATACCCACTAAGTCTACTAGAGGCAAGAAAAGGGCAAGGGGGTAAAGCTGTAACAGAACTACTGAATAAAAGGGGAAACCACCACAAGTATGCCTCTAAATGCAATACCGAAGGAAATGACGGTATGAATGCATCGGGAACAGTAACTGACCAAATAGACCCAATCTGGTATCACCAGTAAACTGGTACTGCCTGCTCTGCCATCACTCACAACTCACCAACTGACCGGAACCCAACACGGTCTAAAGCCTACTCCGGAGTGGCACTCGAGGGGAGCGACCCACACGAGTAAAGTATCACTGTATCAAGCATCTCTGTAACCACTGTCTCATAATAGCAGGACTGGATCATGACTATGATCAAAGTGGGAAACTCCGTCCACTAATGAAACCCCGACCTGATGCAATAATACTCAAAAAGTGGGAAATACCATCCACTAGAGAACTCTGATACCCAATCTGATGCAATAGTAAACATCCGGTCAACCGCCCACAGTCCGCGGTCACCGCAATAACCCCCAACCCACAATTGGGTACAATAATCAAGATCCGGTCAACCGCCTACTGTCCGCGGTTGCCGCAATAACCCATAATCCAACATCAGGTACATCCTATCACTGACCCTCAGGTCCCAGCTACACTATCCCAAACCTCTGCTCGAACCCGAGCAACATGACTCAAAAGTCTAAATAAAAAGGAGAAAGAAAGCAATCATGGTTTCTCCTAAGTCAAATCCCAATATGATAGTGTAGCAATAAAATAGTGGCCTATCTAGATGTCCAAATGAGCATGCGAAAGTCCTCAGCAGTGTGAAAGAGAGAATATATCAAATAACAGTTTTACGAGTGTAATACATAATAATATCCAGATAAATATCACCATCAGGCTAAAAACATCAGTGGACTACACATGTATAAGATCCCTGTTCCATAATAAATTCCCAGAGTGAAACCCGCACATTGATATATCATTATGTCCCAACAGTTAATCTATTTAATCCTCTTTCATACAATTCTAGGTGCTAATGTGGCATGTTAATCATCACTTATTAAATTATTCCAAAGACCATGTTCCAACAGCAATATTATCCCAATAATATCCCCAACATGCTTTATCCACTAAATTAACCACAGATAGAAGGTTCACATGTATATCAGTCAATCATGCATATTAATCAATCAATATGCTCAAAGGGGGATTTTCTAATAAACTTAGTAAGTAAGCCAGGTGTAGAGGCATGCAACAACCACCCACCTGAAGCGCTAACTGTCCGGGTCCATACAGCTGAAAAAACCAAAAACTCCAATCCTGCGCTCCAACAAGTACAGTATACCCGAAACACTCCTGGCACAACACAAAGTCCACTAAATACACTTAGGCTCCCAAATAGTGCTCTTACAAATACATACAACAACAGTCCCAGAACTGTTAAATTATCACCTGCAGAAACTGCCCAGAAAATCCCAGAAAAATATCACAGCGATCCTCGCATCGATAGCTTCGAAACGGTACCTTGCACGCCCAAATCCGAGTTCGGTAAGTCAAGATAAAAATTCGGCAAGGGGGTACATCACACAGAAATCTGTGCTAAAAACTGTGCACTGTTCACTGAGAAAACAGTGATTATCACCTTTGAAATAATTTTCTAAAATCCCAGAAAAATCACCACTGTGTTCCTCGCGACGAGTAGATCAAAATCGAGTCCTGAAACGCCTTGATCCGATGTTCCTAGGCTGAGATATAAAATCGACAAGCCGGTGCTGTCCAAAATCCATCACAGAAAAATGGGGGTCAAAGATGTCTCGGGAAACATGCCAAAAGTGCGAAACGGAGCGAAGCGATCAACACGAAAATCGAAGCCTTACCTCTTAGGAACACGCTGTCGAAGAAATCGTCCAAAAACTCCTCCTGGTTTGCCCACAGTGAATTTTTGAATGATCTGCGACGGTAATGGGCCGAAATGGGGGAAAACCGAGGCGAACTGTAAAAATGTTATCGCCGTTGCCGAGCTTCCAGACATTCTGAGAATCCACCACGAGATCAAGGGCACCAAGGGGAACAACTTTCATATACAACTCTCCCTCTCATTCCCTCTCTACAGCTCGGAAAAAGAAAGGAAATGAGGGGAGTGGGCTGCCTTATATAGGCCCACCAAAACAAATCCAAAATACCCGGGGTGTCCCCACTTTCGGGCGCCCGAAAAGATTCGGGCGCAAACAGTGCGGCCCGGCCCACACTTTCGGGCGCGCACAGTAACCCGGCCGGCCCGGCCCGGCCCACTCCGCGCACGCGATCCGGTCGGACCGAACGGTCGTCCAACCCGCTCCCCGCACTGACACGTGTCCCCGAACACGGAACAGCGGATCCGGCCGCTCCCCACACGCCACGTGGCGCTCCTCTGGTCAACGGGCAGTTGGCGCTGGCCAATGGCCGTCCGCCACGTGGCGCACGCATGCGCCACGTCGGCGCCGTGGCCGCCACGCCCGCCGGCACCGCCGCCTGCCGCCTGCCGCCTGCGCGCCTGCTCTGCCGCCTGCCG
Organism: Tillandsia fasciculata; assembly: GCA_029168755.2. NCBI lineage: Eukaryota > Viridiplantae > Streptophyta > Magnoliopsida > Poales > Bromeliaceae > Tillandsia > Tillandsia fasciculata. The sequence continues at coordinate 14,323,297 of CM054943.1, read as the reverse complement.
CCCGTACGCGCACAGTAGCTCGCCCAATCCTCGCTCGCCACGTGTCCAAGCCATGACTTCTCTGAACCCGGTGCACAACAACCTCAAACACCGAACCAATCCGAGGCCGCCACGTGGCGTGCCCCGGTCCACCGTGCACCGCGCACGCCCGCGCCTGCACGCCGCACAGTGGCGCGCCCAATCCCGCGCGCCACGTGTCAACCCTTTCACTCGCTGTACCCGGTGCACCCGACTTCAAGAACCGAACCAATGACATCCTGCCACGTGTCTTCCCGCCCAATCCACCGCACACCACACTTCTCCGTAGACCGCGACCTGTGAACCTCCAATGGGAAGCCGCCACGTGGCACCCCGCTCTGGTGCACGCCGGCGCGTGGACCGCGCCCCCCTGCCCGCGCGCGCCTGCGCGCTGCCCGCGCCTGCCCGCCGCCGTGCTGCCGCCTGCCCGAGGCCGCGCCGCCGCTCTCCGCCGCTGCCCGCCGCCGCCGGCGATCGCCGGAAGTACTGTTCCGGCGTGAACAGTAACCCGAGCTCCGATTTGACAAGTGGGTAGTCCACTTTGACCGTTTTCGCGCGCTGAATCCGAATTTGACGTCCGTTTCGCCAAATTCCAACTCTAAAAATTGTCGAAGGCACCCGGAAATGCGTTCTCAGTCCAAACTTCGTGCGGAGCCCAATTTAAATATCCGATTCGCGCGAAACCACTTCTAAACCCTCCACGGGGTCCTCCGATCACTCACATGATCCATTTGGGCCCGAAGTCCAACTCTTGTGCCCAATTATGCCCCAAACGCCTCCAACACACCATGTAGGCCTCCAACAGCCACCCCAACGCACTGTAGCAGCTCAGCGGAGATCCGGGTCATCACATCCTCCCCCACTAAAAGAAAGTTTCGTCCTCGAAACTAAAGTCGTTCCTCAACACGGAATCTCAACCAAATAAAGAGGGTAAATATCCAATCATCACCACTCGAGCTTCCAAGGCGGACAAATACCTCCTCCAGAGACGCGATGCGGTCCTCGGGTCTCCAACTAGAACAAAGTAAAGGCGGGCACTCAAGAAAAGCCGTACCAACTCAACCAAGTACAGCTGGGCTAACCGCTCGAGCTACCAAATAATCTGCATCGGTACAAGCCTCCGCTCTTCCCAGGGCCTCAGATGATCCAACCACAAGTCCATCGGCACAACAAGCTCGATCCAAGTACCTCTGTACTCCCGGGGCATCCGATATAGGTCCTCCAACTGATCACGTAAACTCTGATCTCTAATCCAAAAATCATCAGGGTGTAGAAACACCTCCCCCAACACTCGGGCATCAGCACACAACTATAAGCAGTCGGAAGAACCAGATCGCAAATCGATCTTCGAGAAGGTCCAGTACCCTTGCAGATGGTAAAACCAATCCTCCAGGTTCGAAAAAGGGTACCTGCTCCAGACGGTCACCTCATCAAATTTTGGGAGTTGTATCCTCAACCCCCAAACCAGTGTTATACAAGGCAACTCCGAAAGGAAGAGAGCCCTCAGTGTCACCATCATAGGCCACGTCTGCCTCGACAGTCCACGCAGCGCCAGCTGCGGAGTCAACAAACTCAACCCCAAATAGCTCTCCTGCTCCGGGTATCCGCCACCACAGTGGCCCTATCAGGATGATATTGGATGCTTGCCACAAATCCAACTGTAGCTTCATAGCTACTATGGGAGGTATCACAGTATAGCACAATTCCATCTCCCAACACTGGCGATGCAGAAATCAGGGCTGGTATCAATCTCATCACCAATTCGTCAAGCTCTGCCGGCACTATCCGGCTCACAAGCTCCTCACCTCAATAAATAACTGCCGGTCTCAGCCATTCTCGCATAGCATCCTTTTTGGCCGGACTTCCACCACCGCCTCTTATGGCTAGACTAAGTGATCCAAGATGATATGCTCTCGAAGCTAAAACTCGTGCCACAACAACTTGGCATACAGCTTCTTCCTCACAGACCTTGTTACACCATCTACGAGTACTCCACCAGCTCTAAACCATACAGAGATGGGGTAAAAACAAGATATCCCGGAAGAATATCTCAAATAATTCTTCCAAGTGCAGCAAGAATACACAATTCCTCAGATCTCAAAGACGACATGGCAATAGTCATTCCAGTTGTCCTTACTGCACTCACAATGCCCCTACCGGGTCCAGAACACCATCTTGGCGGGATACACAACTGTATGATCCCAAGAAGACACCTGCATCCCAAGCAGACCACTATCGGGGTATAACTCCATCAAAGGTCCTGAATAACATCCAGACCTGCCTGCGGTCACCCCACACAAGGACCCTCACTGTCCTGTGCCAACGACGTGGCGCTAGATCGAACAGACCCCCGATCCATCAGCTCCTGCGACTGCGCCATCAACTCTGTCAGCTCTACAGGTGGTATCCAATGAGGTGCTATCGGGGTTGGCGTGGTTCCCTGAACCACGTCAACCTCAATCTCAATCTCCCTAATCGACGGCATCATTATCAGCTCCGGTGGAATCACACCCGGGATCTCAGGACAACAGGAATAATCCTCGCGTCCCGGTGCCGCCGTTGGCACCCCTCGCATTGTCGCTACAACTTGTGTGCTCCGACTGTCTCAAAGAACAAGTCTCTAATGTCTGCCTTGCAGAAGATCATAATCTTCTCTCTCCGCAGTCATACACCATGTGGCACTGTGCCAACCAATCCCACGCACTGGGTCAAACACTGAACAGGCACAAATATCAATAAGTCCGCCGATACCACTCGGGGTCTCCACGGCACTGGACATGATCCACAAGCCTCCCCCACATGCACCATCCCCACAGAAACCTGTACCTCTAGTGCATGTGGTAACAACTCTGCCTCTAGTCCATGCGGGAATGCACCATGCTCTAACTCAGACTGCTGTGATAAAATCACACCTGTGACGACCCGATCCACTGCCTTGGTGCCTTCCACCCAGGCAGCATGGTCTCAGCCGCTCAATGTAGATGGTCGTCACTTAATCTGCCTGAAAATCAAGGCTATCCACAAAAGGAGCACAATTCTCCGCCCTTGCTCACACTGAGGTGATGAATACGGTCTTTCGCAGACAACAATCCACGCTACCGCTGCGCCACTCTGATGACGATGCTGATGCTGCCACCGGGGTCCACCTGACCTCTGACATCTCAGAAAAATCCATTATCGCAATCGTCATATAACAAAACACAATTAATTCCTGTAATTCCTCATTCAATTATCCTTACTCAGCTCACCCCTCAAGCACATCTATTGTACCCTAAACATGCAGGTTAATAATCACAAAGGGTAACTTTCCTTTGGGTAAGCTTTACATAATCCGTCCACACGGATGTCCACCATCCAGAAAAGGAACACGAAAGTGCCTCCATCCAGAACTCGCCTCTGGCGGCAGATTCCTATCCAAAGGAACTGCAACAGTATGCTCCATACACAATGCCTACTCCATCGAGGCATCCAGAATCTAAAATCCAAAACAGAGGGATCAGATAAACTAAAAGGGTATTCTGGCGCAATCCACCCCCAGTCGCACGCGTCCTATGCGTCTCGTCCCTCGAAATCTGGAGCGCACAGTTCGACAACTGCATCAACTCTCTAACACAGGGAGATGTAGAGTTATTTAGGATCCACAAGGATCTAAATAGGTACTATCAAACACCTAGAGGGGGGTGAATAGGTGTAATATTATAAAAACCAATCTCAGTGCAAAAATAAAAAATAATGCGGAAAATAAAAATCAACACACCGAGATTTACGTGGAAACTCCAATCCAGGAGAAAAACCACGGGACCAACACGCAATAACAATCCACTAAGAAATGAAGAATAACAAGGTGATTACCGACTCCACGGACTCGACCCCTCCTTCAACTTCTTCGGACCTTGCGCTGACCGGTGGATGTCCACGCAATAACAATCCACTAAGAAACGAAGAATAACAAGGTGATTACCGTCTCCACGGATTTAACCCCTCCTTCAACTTCTTCGGACCTTGCGCTCCACCGCTTGCACGTCCACTGCACACGTTCGAATCCACGAACGCCACTCGAATCCACGAGCACACGTTTCGAATCCACGAAACGCCTTCAACACACCGAATCCACGGTGCCACGTCGAATCCACGACGCAAACTCAGCCGGAAAGAATATTGGCTTCGATGGTGATCCTTTGCTTAGATTATCAATGAAGATCCATGGGAAAAATCTCTAAGCAAAGATTAGATCAATTCGACAAAAGATATGTTCTTGGAAGAACCGTCGAATTGACCTAAAAGAGGCTATAAAGTAGAACGGTAAAAACCTAGCCTCTAGGGTTGCTCTCAAGTGTTTTATAAAATAAACGGTATAGCTCCCCACGTTTTTGAGAAACCCTAAATGTCTATTTATAGTTTAGAAATCTTTGGAAAGAGATAAGAATCAAAAACTTACCTTATCTGGAAATTTTCAGGACGGCGATCCGGATCGGGATTACTGCGATCTGGATCGTCGTAACGAGATTGACGATTCCAGAAAACCAAGGGTTCGGGATCCGGATCGCAAGGCCCGATCCGGATCGTTCATGAATTTCAGCAACATCCAATGTTCGGGATCCGGATCGGAATAGGCTTGGATCCGGATTGGATTTGCACATGAACTAATACCCTTCGGGATCCGGATTGGATCATCTGATCCGGATCCTGAACATGTCCCATGTCCAGTTTTTGATTTTTATGCAATTAAAAATTCATCCAGTATTTCTACACTATAAGAAAGTATTCGGATCACCAAAATTATTTAGTTAAACATACCTGATCCTTTTGAATACTTTCTTCTTGAGATTGATGTAACTGATCCACAATTCTTCATCTTCAATCTTCAAGACTCAAGACACTGAGTGTCAACTTGAGCTCTTGTTGAATCTTCTCTAAGTCTTTGATTGCTGATTGACAATTTGATCCCTTTAAGACTCCGACTCAACTCACAGACTTGACTCACGAAATATGCCAACACCAAAATGCCGTAACAGGAGATTCTCACTGGATCACTCCATCACTACCAACCACGATTCTGCCTCCAAAGGCTCCAACTCAAATCCAAGAATCGGGGTGGTTCATATGCCAAAGCTGGCTCCATCGATCAATGATATCCCACAACTCATCAACTGTCAGCTATCCACCCCACCTCGGTGCCGCGACACTAAACATTGCCACGGAGGGGGCTACTCGCCCCATCGGCGCCTCAGAAGTCATCGCCGCTGAGGATACTGCAACCAGGTGGTCTCAGAAGAACAACACTGTCGGGCTGCCCACTGCTCCGACAACTGTGTCACCCAGACCAGCGGCTCACTCTGCCGCTGATATATCTCTAACAATCCTGTCATCTGGGTCCGGAGCTCTCTAACCTCAATCCGGATATTCGGCCCCAAAACAATCTGCTCAAGCTCCACCGCTGCGACGAATGCACACCAATCCGCACAACGCGTCGGGGAGACACCGCTCACCACGACCAACTGCACCACAGCACAAAACAAAACTCGACCCAATCCGGCGAGAGTCTAGAGCATGTCAACCGTTCCGCCGCATTATGTTGTCTGCAGCCAACATAATTTCTTAGGAGAATAAACATGCCAATCGCCCATCCCATCACTCGGGAGAGGTATAAAACACAATCAGGACTCTCGCTAAAAGATCACGACTCTCTCGAAGTCATCCTAGGGTCCAACCATAAGCCTAGGGTTTCTACAGTCCCAATTGACCTATCCCTAAGCTCTGATACCAACTTAATCTGTCACGCCCCGGGGTCGAAACTGCGACCCGGGCTCGCCAACAGATCCGCCACCTATGCCAAAACCCGCATAGGCGAAGCGTCTAACCTGCAAAAGATAGTACTATAGCTACACAAATATCAGAGCTGAAATAAAATGCTGTAGAATAAAATCCAATCGCTGTACAACATGAAATAAAGTACAATATCCAATTCCTCGAATACAGGTAATCAACATACAATGTCCTTACTACAGCATCTCTCAACTATAAAAGGAAATAAACTAAAACTATAGTACATCAGTCTCAACTCTGTCTCTCCAAATACAGAAGATCTCCCTCCAAGGATAACCGTAAATATCAGCTGACAGCTATCAGGAATCTCCAGCCAGGGGGTACAGCTGCACACATCGGGTGGTACAGATCTAGCCCGTGACTCCCTCGCCCCGGTCAACGATCAAGATCAGCAACTCCCAAGAGGACTCTGCAAAACAGGGGGAAGAAAAGAAAGGGAAAACAACAATGGGGGTGAGAACCACTAGTAAACCAGTAGCCTCCCCCTGTGGGTAAAGCCTCAAGCTCCGGCGTACCCACTAAGTCTACTAGAGGCAAGAAAAGGGCAAGGGGGTAAAGCTGTAACAGAACTACTGAATAAAAGGGGAAACCACCACAAGTATGCCTCTAAATGCAATACCGAAGGAAATGACGGTATGAATGCATCAGGGAACAGTAACTGACCAAATAGACCCAATCTAGTATCACCAGTAAACTGGTACTGCCTGCTCTGCCATCACTCACAACTCACTAACTGACCGGAACCCAACACGGTCTAAAGCCTACTCCGGAGTGGCACTCGAGGGGAGCGACCCACACGAGTAAAGTATCACTGTATCAAGCATCTCTGTAACCACTGTCTCATAATAGCAGGACTGGATCATGACTATGATCAAAGTGGGAAACTCCGTCCACTAATGAAACCCCGACCTGATGCAATAGTACTCAAAAGTGGGAAATACCATCCACTAGAGAACTCTGATACCCAATCTGATGTAATAGTAAACATCCGGTCAACCGCCCACAGTCCGCGGTCACCGCAATAACCCCCAACCCACAATTGGGTGAAATAATCAGGATCTGGTCAACCGCCTACTGTCCGCGGTTGCTGCAATAACCCACAATCCAACATCAGGTACCCCCTATCACTGACCCTCAGGTCCCAGCTACACTATCCCAAACCTCTGCTCGAACCCGAGCAACATGACTCAAAAGTCTAAATAAAAAGGAGAAAGAAAGCAATCATGGTTTCTCCTAAGTCAAATCCCAATATGATAGTGTAGCAATAAAAATAGTGGCCTATCTAGATGTCCAAATGAGCATGCGAAAGTCCTCAGCAGTGTGGAAGAGAGAATATATCAAATAACAGTTTTACGAGTGTAATACATAATAATATCCAGATAAATATCACCATCAGGCTAAAATCATCAGTGGACTACACATGTATAAGATCCCTGTTCCATAATAAATTCCCAGAGTGAAACCCGCACATTGATATATCATTATGTCCCAACAGTTAATCTATTTAATCCTCTTTCATACAATTCTAGGTGCTAATGTGGCATGTTAATCATCACTTATTAAATTATTCCAAAGACCATGTTCCAACAGCAATATTATCCCAATAATATCCCCAACATGCTTTATCCACTAAATTAACCACAGATAGATAGGTTCACATGTATATCAGTCAATCATGCATATTAATCAATCAATATGCTCAAAGGGGGATTTTCTAATAAACTTAGTAAGTAAGCCAGGTGTAGAGGCATGCAACAACCACCCACCTGAAGCGCTAACTGTCCGGGTCCATACAGCTGAAAAAACCAAAAACTCCAATCCTGCGCTCCAACAAGTACAGTATACCCGAAACACTCCTGGCACAACACAAAGTCCACTAAATACACTTAGGCTCCCAAATAGTGCTCTTACAAATACATACAACAACAGTCTCAGAACTGTTAAATTATCACCTGCAGAAACTACCCAGAAAAATCCCAGAAAAATATCACAGCGATCCTCGCATCGATAGCTTCGAAACGGTACCTTGCACGCCCGAATCCGAGTTCGGTAAGTCAAGATAAAAATTCGGCAAGAGGGGTACATCACACAGAAATCTGTGCTAAAAACTGTGCACTGTTCACTGAGAAAACAGTGATTATCACCTTCGAAATAATTTCCTAAAATCCCAGAAAAATCACCACTGTGTTCCTCGCGACGAGTAGATCAAAATCGAGTCCTGAAACGCCTTGATCCGATGTTCCTAGGCTGAGATATAAAATCGACAAGCCGGTGCTGTCCAAAATCCATCACAGAAAAATGGGGGTCAAAGATGTCTCGGGAAACATGCCAAAAGTGCGAAACGGAGCGAAGCGATCAACACGAAAATCGAAGCCTTACCTCTTAGGAACACGCTGTCGAAGAAATCGTCCAAAAACTCCTCCTGGTTTGCCCACAGTGAATTTTTGAATGATCTGCGACGGTAATGGGCCGAAATGGGGGAAAACCGAGGCGAACTGTAAAAATGTTATCGCCGTTGCCGACCTTCCAGACATTCTGAGAATCCACCACGAGATCAAGGACACCAAGGGGAACAACTTTCATATACAACTCTCCCTCTCATTCCCTCTCTACAGCTCGGAAAAAGAAAGGAAATGAGGGGAGTGGGCTGCCTTATATAGGCCCACCAAAACAAATCCAAAATACCCGGGGTGTCCCCACTTTCGGGCGCCCGAAAAGATTCAGGCGCAAACAGTGCGGCCCGGCCCACACTTTCGGGCGCGCACAGTAACCCGGCCCGGCCCGGCCCACTCCGCGCACGCGATCCGGTCGGACCGAACGGTCGTCCAACCCGCTCCCCGCACTGACACGTGTCCCCGAACACGGAACAGCGGATCCGGCCGCTCCCCACACGCCACGTGGCGCTCCTCTGGTCAACGGGCAGTTGGCGCTGGCCAATGGCCGTCCGCCACGTGGCGCACGCATGCGCCATGTCGGCGCCGTGGCCGCCACGCCCGCCGGCACCGCCGCCTGCCGCCTGCCGCCTGCGCGCCTGCTCTGCCGCCTGCCGCCCGTACGCGCACAGTAGCTCGCCCAATCCTCGCTCGCCACGTGTCCAAGCCATGACTTCTCTGAACCCGGTGCACAACAACCTCAAACACCGAACCAATCCGAGGCCGCCACGTGGCGTGCCCCGGTCCACCGTGCACCGCGCACCGCCCGCGCCTGCCACGCACAGTGGCGCGCCCAATCCCCGCGCGCCACGTGTCAACCCTTTCACTCGCTGTACCCGGTGCACCCGACTTCAAGAACCGAACCAATGACATCCTGCCACGTGTCTTCCCGCCCAATCCACCGCACACCACACTTCTCCGTAGACCGCGACCTGTGAACCCTCCAATGGGAAGCCGCCACGTGGCACCCCGCTCTGGTGCACGCCGGCGCGTGGACCGCGCCCCTGCCCGCGCGCTGCGCGCTGCCCGCGCCTGCCCGCCGCCGTGCTGCCGCCTGCCCGAGGCCGCGCTGCCGCTCTCCGCCGCTGCCCGCCGCCGCCGGCGATCGCCGAAAGTACTGTTCCGGCGTGAACAGTAACCCGAGCTCCGATTTGACAAGTGGGTAGTCCACTTTGACCGTTTTCGCGCGCTGAATCCGAATTTGACGTCCGTTTCGCCAAATTCCAACTCTAAAAATTATCGAAGGCACCCGAAAATGCGTTCTCAGTCCAAACTTCGTGCGGAGCCCAATTTAAATATCCGATTCGCGCGAAACCACTTCTAAACCCTCCACGGGGTCCTCCGATCACTCACATGATCCATTTGGGCCCGAAGTCCAACTCTTGTGCCCAATTATGCCCCAAACGCCTCCAACACACCATGTAGGCCTCCAACGGCCACCCCAACGCACTGTAGCAGCTCAGCGGAGATCCGGGTCATCACAGGGAGATTCGTAGCTCATTGTTTAACTTGCCAGCAAGTGAAGGCTGAGCATCGCGTCCCTGCTGGCAAGTTGCAGAGTCTTCCAATTCCTGAGTGGAAATGGGACCACGTCACTATGGATTTCGTCACTGGATTGCCGAGGGCGCAGAGCGGGGCAGATGCGATCTGGGTTATTGTTGACAGACTCACCAAGTCGGCGCACTTCTTACCGGTTCAGATGACTTGGTCACTGGAGCGTTTGGCACAGTTATATATAGATGAGGTAGTGAGGCTTCACGGTGTACCTGCTTCGATTGTGTCAGATCGAGACCCGAGGTTCGTATCACGCTTTTGGGGGAGTTTGCATTCTGCATTGGGGACTCAGCTCAGGTTTAGCACCGCTTTCCACCCACAGATCGATGGACAGTCAGAACGCACCATACAGACCCTCGAGGATATGCTGAGAGCGTGCGTTATGGATTTTAGAGGGGGGTGGTACCGGCATTTGTCTTTGGTTGAGTTCGCGTACAACAACAGCTATCAGGCGAGCTTCCAGATGGCTCCGTTTGAAGCGTTGTATGGACGCAAGTGTCGGTCTCCCTTATATTGGAGTGACGTGGGTGAGAGGAGGACTTTGGGACCAGAGTTACTTTTGAAGGCAGAGGAAAAAGTCAGGATTATTCGCCGGCATCTTGAGACAGCCTAGAGTCGTCAGAGGAGCTACGCAGATACTCGACGGCGAGACCTAGAGTTTCAGGTTGGTGATCATGTCTTCTTGAAGGTCTCGCCCTCGAAAGGGGTCCGGAGATTTGGAGTACGGGGAAAGCTCAGTCCCCGCTTTATTGGACCCTTTGAGGTACTTGACAGAGTTGGTCCTGTGGCATACAGAGTTGCCTTACCCCCACGCCTGGCCGGAGTTCATGATGTCTTCCACGTCTCAGCTCTGAGGAGATATGTTTTTGACCCGTCGCACGTGATTGACTTCACTTCGTTGGAGATCGGCGAGGATTTGGTCTACGAGGAGCGCCCGTTGCGGATTCTTGCTCGCGAGGTGAGGGAATTGCGCAATCGGGCCATTCCATATGTGAAGATCTTGTGGAGCAATCATGAGGAGCGAGAGGCTACTTGGGAGCTGGAGACAGAGATAAGGGACGCCTACCCTTTCTTGTTCGAGGCTTCTAGTTGAGGTACGTCTATTTTGTTTTTCCTTGTTTCGGGGACGAAACTTTTTTTTAGTGGGGGAGGATGTAGGGCCCCTGAACTCCTTACAGCTTTTTCCCGCATTTTCATCGTGCAAACACCTGTTGATGGTGTATTCGGCCCATAGCGCATCAAATGGATGCCACAGATGGACCCTGTGAAGCTTTGGCTTGTTGTGTTTGGCCGTCGGCTGTTTTTGCCGAATGTTAGAGAGGTTTTAGGCCAAAGCGGAGGTTGGGAATTGGTTTTCTGTCGCTTTGGAGCTTGTCTGCCTATCTGGGAGCCCATTCGGGGTGTTAGAGTGGTTTGCGCGCTTATTGGAATCAAGTTTGTGACCCGGCACGAAAATTGGATTAAATTTACCTTTCCGGGAGCCTCCGGCAAATTTTAGGAGTGGATTTTGGCGAAATGGACGTCGTTTTTGGAATCAGCGCGCGAAAACGGTCAAGATGGGCTATTTACTTGCTATTTTTGAGCTTGCGGTTACTGTTCATGCCGGAACAGTGTCTCCGGCGATCGCCGGCGGCGGCCGGCGGCGGCGGGCAGCGCCGGCGGGCGGCGGCGCAGCCTCGGGCAGGCGGCAGGCGGCGGCACGCGGCGCGGGCAGGCCGCGGGCAGGCGCGCGGTCCACGGCGGCGGGCGTGCACCAGGGCGGTGCCACGTGGCGGCTTATGGTTCGTTGGTCCAGGAGACGCGGTGCACGGGATTTCTTCGGGTGCACGGTGGACCGAAGGGTGACACGTGGCATGGTGTGATTGGTCGGCTCTGTGCACCCGGTCCACGGAACAGCGTTGGTTGCCTCGGGCCGCGTGCGCACGCGCGCGCCATGCCGCGCTGACGCCGCGCACTGTGCGCTGTTGACTTCGGTTTGGGACACGTGGCGGCGTTTGAGTGGCCTTCTACGGCTGTCCCGTGTTTTGGGGACTTATCTGGTATTTAGGGAATTGTTTGGTTTGGTTTTCTTCAAGGTTGCCATCCGAGGGAGTTTCACTTAGCCATTTTTGCCACTTCGAAGCTCCATCTTCCCGAGCTCCCTTCAGTGAAGATTTTTATCTTCGAGTTCTGGTTCTTGCTGCAGAGTTTCAGAATTTCTGAGTGCACGCATCCCGAGGTTTTGGATTTTACGGTGCGGCGCGACGTTGTGGTTCCTGTGTTCTTCTTCGGCGCAGCAGCGGTGTTTTAGCTCTCCTGGGCTACCCCGAGATCCTTCTTCTGTGATTCTTGCGCCGACAGACTCCTAAGAGGTAGGGCTTCATCTTTTATTTTGATCACACTTTCTCATTTTTACTTCTTGGCTCGGATCCCGAGGTAACAATGGTCCCCCTTTTTCTGTGAGGGATTTTGAGACAGCAGCTGATTGGGGAGGCCATATCTTCGCCACGAGCGTCAGACGGAAACGAGCTTATACAACTTTTTCATCTACGTATCGCAAGGAACGCGCTCGTATTTTTCTTGGATTTTCCAGAGGATTATTTCGAGGTGAAAATCACTGTTTTCTCAGTGAACAGTGCACAGTCTTTAGCACAGATTTTTGTATGTTGTACCCCTCTTCCCGAATTTATATCTTGACTTACCGAACTCAGATTTGGGCGTGCAAGGTACCGTTGCGAAGCTATCGACGCGAGGATCGCCGTGATATTTTTCTTGGAATTTCCTGGGCACTTTCTGCAGGTGATAATTTAACAGTTTTGAATCCGATGTTGTATGTGATTATAAGAGCAATAATTGGGAGCCTTAGTGTATTTAGTGGACTTTGTATTGTACCAGGAGTAGTACGGGTGTGCTGAATTTGTGGGAGCAAGGAGTTGGAGTTTTTGGTATTTTCATCTGTACGGATCCGGACAGTTTGCACTTCAGGTGGGTGGTTGTTGTACTCCTCTCCTTTGATATGCCCACTAGGAACATCAGAACGCCCCCACATTGTTGATGCTAATTTATTGATTGATAGTCTTGCATGCTCTAGGGAAATTAGTTAATTGTTAATTGATCCATGTGGAATTTGTGGTAGCATGATTACCTTAAATCAATTGCGTAATTATTCTGGACTGCATGTTTAGGGGCAGAATATAAATTGAGGACTGCAAAATGGATGATTGTTCATATGTGACTGTCACCTTAGCCTTTATCCTCTAAACTGATTATTCTTGGAAAATGGACAAAATATTGAGACAATGCATGATTAAACGGGTCACTTAATTATGTCATCTTTTACTGCTATACTATCTTTTGGGACTTGACTTAGGAGAAACCATGCATTTATTCTTTTCTTCTCCTATTATTGATAGACTTGCGGCATAGTCGCTCGGGTTCGAGCGGGTGTTGGACAGTGTAGTCAGGTATTGGGGATTTGGGACAGGTTGGGCTTTTGACAGGGTGTTGCGGCGACCACGGATCTTGGGTGGTTGACCGGGTTGTTACTATTGCATCAGATTGGGTGTTTTGGGGATCGGGCTTTCTTTAGTGGACGGAGTTTCCCACTTTGATCATAGTCATGATCCAGTCCTGCTATTATGAGACAGTGGTTATAGAGATGCTTGTTACAGTGATACTTTACTCGTGTGGGTCGCTCCCCTCGAGTGCCACTCCGGAGTAGGCTTTCCACGGTGCAGAGCGCCGGGCACCATGCTGGGTTCTTGAGTTCGACAGCAGAGCAGGCAGTGCCAGTGTTCACTGGCGGTCAGATTGGGTCGATTTGACAGGCTTCTTGATACTGATGCATTACTTTCTCCAGACTTGTGGCTGGTCCTGTAGAGGCATATTAGGGATAGCATTTTATCAGTTGCTTCATTTATCTGCACCCCCTCTTTCTTCTCCTTTCCCTTTTGCCTCTGATCACCTGGTGGGCATATCTGAGCTGAGGCTTTACCCACTAGGGGAGGCTACTGTTTATAGTAGTACTTACCCCCATTGTCTTTTCTTGTTTCTTTCTTCCCCCTTGTTTTGCAGAGTCCTCCGTGGGAGTTGCTGGGCCGTCAGCAACTGATCGAGGCAAGCGGATTGCGGACTAGGTAGAGAGCCACCTGAGGGTTGTAGCTGGAGATTTTGGGTACCTGGTCTTCTCAGACAGCTTTTATTTATTTTCTTTTTGGGTCTGGCTTCTGCCAGCTGTTTGTATTTTTAGTGGTGAGCTGGGAGAGACATCTGTATTTTATTTCACTGTTGTACTCTTTTACTTCCAGCTTCTGTCTGAGATACAGTAGTTTTAGTTTAGCTCTGATTATTATGCTCTTTTATTATTATTTCTTATATCTGAGCAGGTTACCGACGCTTCGTGTATGTGGGAAATACCGCATGCACGGCGGATCTGTAGACGGGCCCGGGTTCTGGTTTACACCCGGGGCGTGACAATCGTACTCAAGAACCCAGTAACTGATCGACACACGGCTCGATCTCAATATAAGTAACAGACCGGCACACGACTCGGTCAAAATATAAGTAACAGACCGGTACACGGCTCGGTCATAAGCCTACCTCCGGAGTGACACTCGAGGGGAGCGACCCACATGAGTAAAGTAACCAATGTCTCACAAATATCATAATATAGCAGGACTAGATCATGACTATGCTCAAGTTGAAAAATCCATCCACTACAGAAAACCCAATCCCAATCTGATGCAAAGATCGACAAGACTCAACCCCAATCTGATGCAAAGAGAAACATCCAGTCAACCGCCTAATGTCCGCGGTTACCGCAATACCCGACAAGTCCACTATCTGATAAAATAACCAACATCTGGTCAACCACCTAATATCCGCGGTTAACACAATGCCCCACAATCCATAATCAAGTACAACTTGTCCCAGACTCCAAAGTCCCGACTACACTATCCCAAGCCCCTGCTCGAACCCGACCAACATGAATTAAAAGTCTAAATGAGAAGGAGAAAGGAAACAATCATGGTTTCTCCTAAGTCAAGTCCCAACATGATAGTGTAGCAATAAATAGTGGCCTATCTAAATGTCCATACAAGCATGCAAATGTCCTCATGAAAGATAAAAGAGTGTATCAAATAGTAGCTCCATATAGATATAACCATCATTTCAAAATCACTAACCGACTACATATGTCTATAATCCATGATCCATAATAAATCATCAAAATAGCACCCGCACCTCAATATGTCCTCCTATTCCATCTAATCATCCATTTTCATGAAAGGTTAACTACCAACATGGCATGCTAACATATCACCATCATAGTATATCAATCCCACAAAATAAGCCAATGATTAATCAGAATAATTTATTTAAGTATGATTTCCAATAGGGTGCCAAATAAATTAGAGGTCTCTCTAATAGTCCTGGTGAGTAAATCACAGTAAGAGGTAAGCAACAACCACCCACCTCGAAAAGCGCAATCCACATCCAAATAGCCTCCTCGCTGTTCACAGTCCTCTAACCCCGCAACTCACCGAAAACAGTGCACAACTATACAGAGCAACGCACCCGGTGTAAACACAAATCCCAAAAATACAGCTTTTACTGTTTTCCAAACAGCACGGAAAAAAAGGAGTTTTCACCTCTGTACAATGCTCTGAAAAATTCAGGAAAAATATGGTTGCGTTCCTTGCGACGAGTAGATAAAAAATGAGTCTTATACGCCTTGATCCGATGCTTTTAGGCCAAGATATAATTTAAACAAGCCGTTACTGTCCAGAATTCATCACAAAAAAAGAAGGGTCAAAGGTGCCTCGGGAACCGTATCAAAAGTGCAAAATGAAGCAAAGTGATCAACACAAAAAACGAAGCCTTACCTCTTAAGAACGCGCTGCTACAAAAATCGCTCAAAAATTCCTCCTGGTTTGCCCACAGTGAATTTTTGACTGATCTGCGACGGAAACGGGCCGAAATGGAGAAAAGTCGAGGCGCACTGTAAAATCGAGATCGCCGCTGTCGAGCCTCCAAAAACTCTGGGAATCCACCATGAGATAAAAAACTACCAGAGGAACAACTTTCATATAGAGCACTCACTCCCATTCTATCACGCCCCGGGGGTCGAAACTGCGACCCGGGCTCGCCAACAGATCTGCCACCTATGCGAAACCCCGCATAGGTGAAGCGTCCAACCTGCAAAGTATCATCTAACAACTAAACAGATATCAGAGCTGAAGAAAAACTGCTGTAATAAAAAATTTGAATCACTGTCCAATAGAAAAATAAAAGTACAATATCCATCTCCCATAAATAATGATACAATAATCTGATCCACTGAAAAGCTGAATACAATTAAATAACCACCTATACAACATCTATAAATCCAAAATAGGAGATAAACTAAAATAATAAAATACAACAGTGTACAGTGAAACCCACAATCCGGGTTGGTACATCTATCCCGCTATAGTAAACAACACTGGTAGGGATCTATCTCGCGACTCACTCGCCTCGAACCGTCAACCGAAAGATCAGCAACTCCCACAGCAGACACTGCAAAACAAAGGGAGGAAAGAGAAAAACAACAATTGGGGTGAGAACCACTAGTAAAACCAGTAGCCTCCCCCTGTAGGTAAAGCCTCAAACCCCGACGTACCCACTAAGTCTACCAGAGGCAAGAAAAGAAATAAGAGAGGTGGTAAGCTATAAACAGAATTACTGATAACAGGAGCTACCACTAAAATGCCTCTAAATGCCGAGCTAATAAGGACAGCTAAAAGTATGCATCAGAAAATAAATGCCCGAATAAACCCAATCTAACCACCAGTCAACACTGGTACTGCCTGCTCTGCTGTCGAACTCAAAAACTCAGACGCGGGATGCAGACAGGCTCCTGACCGGCACTGTCGCATCCTGAAAAGCAACAGACCGGCTCCTAACCGGCACGGTCACACACACTCCGGAGTGGCACTCGAGGGGAGCGACCCACACGAGTAAAGTAAGTAGCCATAAGTAACATGATATAGCAGGACTGGATCATGACTCTAATCAAGTGGGAAAAACCATCCACTAAAGAAAGCCCGATCCCCCCAATCTGATGCAACTGTAAATATGTAACAACTGGCGCCGACAGGAGCCACTCCACGGTGGGAAAAGTCGGGGAGCTCAGTGGAAGAACCAGAGGCGGAGGAGAGGTGGCAAGATCGGAGCTTCTGGAGGAGCCCAGTGTAAGGAGGAGCGCACAGGGAAACAGAGGGCCAGCGGAGGAGGAGAAGGAACAAGAGGGAAGCTTCAGGAGAAACCACTACAGAGAAGCTATAGGCGGGAGGTTCAGAGTAGAAGCCCATGAGGCCAATAGCAAGGGCCCAACACGAGAGGTCCAGCCATTCCAAGATGCCACTAGCAAGGGTCCAACCAGAGAGGCCCAACTAAGGGGGTCCAATGGAAAGAGCCCAACTGTAGGGGTCCAATGGAAGGAGCCCAACTGTAGGGGTCCAATAGAAGGAGCCCAGCCGAAGAGGCCCAACCCGAGGCCCACCGTAGCAAAAGCCAACCGAATGGGCCCAGCTTACAGAGGACCAATAACAGAAGACCGAAACCAGACACAGTGAAGGACTTACCCATTAAGGAGATAATTAGTATAGTAAATAGAATAATAGTATTAGTAGATAATAGAGATAATTAATAGAATGTATATATAGTACCTGGGATGTAATAGAGAAAGGAAGAAATTAATACAATTGTCTTTACCTCTTTCTCAAGCTTCTCTCTAGCTCTCTCTCTCTCTCTCTCTCTCTCTCTCTCTCTCTCTCTCTCTCTCTCCTCAACCCTCAATTCTCATCTCCTTCCCCAACTATCTTCTTACCCCAATTCTCTCTCAAATTTCCTTCTCTATCTCCAATCCCACTCTGTATTTTCCCCAAATTCTCCAAACCTCGCAGCACATTTCCCCCACTTTACTCCTATCTTCTCAATTATTTCCATAATTAACAACCCATCATCCCCAACGCCGTACCGGCCTCAGAGCAACGTCATCATCGACGGCTGCGAAGGGTCCGGGTTGTTACAAATTGGTATCAGAGCGGCACGATCCCAGGGATCGGCGCGCACATCATCTACCAGCATCCGAGGCAACATCAGGCAACCAGGAAAACAAAGGCAACCAGAAACCCAAGGTAACAGCAGTTAAGGCAACAGCCATCAGGCATTCTAAATCGAAGGCAACCTCGAGCTGCGCAACAGGGTACAGCCCAGTGGAGTGGGGAAAGGCGTGGAAGCCCGCCAACTGTTCGATGAAACTCCGTCGGCAAACCCTTGCCTCAGCCTAGCATCATCGGCACCAACGCACCAGAAAATCGAAGGCAACAAGAACCACAAGCAACAAGAAATCAAAGACTACCACGACCACAAGAAGATTGAAGGCAACAAGCATACAGTACCAGATCATGAGCCGCAATAAACCGAAGGCAATTAATCAAACACCTTGCGGGCATCAGGTAATAGAGCATCATATAGTAGCTGCCACCCAATTCCATAATTAAGCCACATTATATCGAATAGCCTTCACCTGGATTGTATCAAGTTAGTAAGGACATCAAATTGAAGAAGTTAAGATAAAAGGGTCTCAAGTAGTACCTCAAGCAAGAACTCAGATCAGTGGCATCGGATTGCAACAAGTGAAGCACGGTGGGGGCAATTCAACAAACAGTATGGACGCAAGGTAACCCGCGCTAGCAACTCGCTTTTAGCATTACCTTAGGCCATCAATTCCTATATTGCAGCTATTGAGGAATTTACCAAGGTTGAGAAGGGCAGTCACTGTTCCATTAGCCGAATCAGCAACTTAGCCTCAGCAAGGAATCATTGGCCACCTTGGCATAGTTACTGTAACCAGAGAAAAGATTGGAGCCTAGCCCCGAGGATAGATAGCTCACAGCGTACATGGCAGCAAAGGTGGGAAGCCTTGAGAGTGGAAGAAAATAAGAGCTATGAAAGGTTGCGAGAGGAGAATGCTAAAAGGCATAAGCAATTAATGGACCTGCTTACAGTCATGTTGCCAAACTCGCGGCAATCAATGGATGCCAATCGGGAAAATGAGAAGTACCCAATCCAGGAGTTAGGTACTTCCCAGCAAATTGATACCTTGGGGAGGTGCCGAGGTAGTGACGAAACCGTTAAGACATACAAAGTCATGATGCAAGAGGATAGCCACAGTCAAGGACAACCCTTAGAGTCAACTAGGAAGCAAGCTGCACAAGCTAAAGTAGAAATTCCTACAGTGCAAGCCTTGAAAGAAGAAAAGGAGCTAGCACCCCTAGACTCCAATGTAAGGGAAGAAGCTATTTCATTAGTTGATTCTATAAGCTGTCAACCAACTGCAGTGAGAGAATTGGAGCAAAGGCACCTAGAGCATCAACAGAGGGAGGCCAACAAAGGTTATGAAGTGAAGCTGAAGGACAAGGCTAGTAGGCCTGAGGAGCTGCTGAAGCTGTGCACAGCTCAACCACCTCCACCCAAGGCTACTTCCACTACCACAGCTCCAGGATTAGAGAGAAGCAACTTGGAGGATAACAGCAGCCCTTGGCTTATTGGAGCAAACAAGAGCAACAGTAGTCGTGAGAGTGTGCTAAGTAAGGGAATCAGCGAGCAAGAGGAGTTGCTGGGTTCACTAGTAGATCAACCCCATCCACTCCAGTCTGCTCACATGGGGAGAACAACCAGCAAGGAGTGAAGGCCAAGTACTCATCAAGCCAGGAGATAGCTCCTCTCAATTAAGCCTCACAGGAAGCAAGGAGTTCCCAAAATGCAAGGAAAGGGGATCAAGAGGTGGGTGTATAAATTGCAAACGACATATTGGCCTCAATCCCACACTTCACCCACAAATGTTAAGTGTGCCAAAGCATCAATTCACTAAAATAGGACTAATGGATGACATGGGAGGTTCCTGCAGGCAGCTGCACAAAGGGCTAATAGAAGATAAAATGGAGGAACTCTTCACTGGACATAAGAGAAGGTATGGGGTTTTTACTAGATGGGAAGTGCGAAGTGCAGTGGGTATGAGTATAGGATTCACTGTTGTTGTTCCAGTAAACATGCCAAGCAAGATGACAGTTCAAAGTATTGTAGAAGGAGTTTTCCACAGGCCTATCACTACAAGTAAATTACCAAGGGTAATCAGGCAGAGAGCACAGAAATTAGTAGAACAGACTTATCTGATGGAATCTAGATTAACACTGGAGGAGTTGCATACTTGGAAGCAAAAGCTGCCTAGAGAAATCGAAGAGCGCACGCAGGAGAAAAGATTCATTGCAATTCCATGGGAAGTGACCCACCAATTTCATGCTAAGCCATTCCCCAAGATGAAATTTCTTATGCTGAGTGGAGATAACCCTCATATTTGGACTAAGGGTAACGGGGTATGCTTCGAGTTTCATCAGATCAGTGATAGACGAGAAGGGGAAATTACAACAGTGCCAAGGCAGCAAAAGGGATCCATGGACTTAAAGGCTCATATGCTAAGTCCAAGCCCTAGCCTGACAGAAGCTTGCCTGGGGTCAACCTTCATTAGTGGATGCAACAAGGAGTCAGGATCACAAATTAACATGCCTCACCCCAGCTCCCTGTCACTGCCCTACGAAATAGCCAAGCTGAAGGAGTCTAATAGTGATGGGGATACTACACTACACCTAGAAGAAGAATGCAAAGCACTCTCTGTTGTGGTCCCAAGGTGGGAGCAAGCAGTGCACAGCCATTGCGAAGGAGGCCCTCAAGCCAAAGGGGTTACTGTAGAACCACCAGAGCTAGGAATGGAAAGAGGACTACAGCAAAAGGTGCAAGGTTGTGGAATCTTCTTAAGAGCTACAGGGGGAAAGAGATCTAAAGATGGATACCAATGGTTGGGGCTTGCAGGAGGGGGGTTCCACAGCGGACTCCATATTTTGACAACCTTACAAGATGTATATATCTACTACCCTCCAACCCTTACCTGGATTAGAATGGAAGATGCTATGAGGAGCCCAATATAGAACTGGAGCAAGCGCAGAGAACGGGACAGATGTAACCTTAGGGAGCAACTAAGTACAACACAGCAAGGAGGGAAGTACTACACTGCTAGAAGAAGAAGCGAGAGAAAATTATGGAGGAAGGAGAAAGCAAACCTACCCGAAAACATAAGCCTACGAGCATGCCATCAACACTATGAGAAGAAATCGGAACCTCACCATGGGCCATACCTGACCACGGAGTAAGCAGGACCGGCAGCGCATAGGTTGCGACCCTCCGAAGGCCCGAGAGGAACCTTGCTCCCACCAGGGTCGCCGTCCATGCCGCGATGCCGGAGAAAAAGAGGGAATAGGGGCATGACTGGAAAACACCTCAGATCAGAGTCCGGGGCGGCGATACTCCAACCGGAGGCATGGGAGCATGCTAAAGGGAGCAACTTGGGGGAAAGGAGCACTCTGGGAGAGAAGATCACACAACCCAGCCCATCCTTGAGGACAAGGATGGTTTTAAGGGGGGTGGATTGTAACAACCGACGCCGACAGGAGCCACTCCACGGTGGGAAGAGTCGGGGAGCTCAGTGGAAGAACCAGAGGCGGAGGAGAGGTGGCAAGATCGGAGCTTCTGGAGGAGCCCAGTGTAAGGAGGAGCGCACAGGGAAACAGAGGGCCAGTGGAGGAGGAGAAGGAACAAGAAGGAAGCTTCGAGAGAAACCACTACAGAGAAGCTATAGGTGGGAGGTTCAGAGTAGAAGCCCAGGAGGCCAATAGCAAGGGCCCAACACGAGAGGTCCAACCATCCCAAGATGCCACTAGCAAGGGGCCAACCAGAGAGGCCCAACTAAGGGGGTCCAATGGGAGGAGCTCAACTGTAGGGGTCCAATGGAAGAAGCCCAGCCGAAGAGGCCCAACCCGAGGCCCACCGTAGCAAAAGACAACCAAATGGGCCCAGCTTACAGAGGCCCAATAACAGGAGACCGAAACCAGACACAGTGAAGGACTTACCCATTAAGGAGATAATTAGTATAGTAAATAGAATAATAGTATTAGTAGATAATAGAGATAATTAATAGAATGTATATATAGTACCTGGGATGTAATAGAGGAAGGAAGAAATTAATACAATTGTCTTTACCTCTTTCTCAAGCTTCTCTCTAGCTCTCTCTCTCTCTCTCTCTCTCTCTTTCTCTCTCTCTCCTCAACCCTCAATTCTCATCTCCTTCCCCAACTATCTTCTTACCCCAATTCTCTCTCAAATTCCCTTCTCTATCTCCAATCCCACTCTGTATTTTTCCCAAATTCTCCAAACCTCGCAGCACATTTCCCCCTCTTTACTCCCCTCTTCTCAATTATTTCCATAGTTAACAACCCATCATCCCCGACGCCGTACCGGCCTCAGAGCAACGTCATCATCGGCGGTTGCGAAGGGTCCAGGATGTTACAAAATACCCCTGGTCGGCCGCCCAAAGTCCGCGGTCGCCGCAATACCCTGCCCTCAAGCCAGCCTGTCCCAGATCCCAAGAATCTGTCTACACTATCCCAAAACCCCATGCTCGCGCACGAGCTACAAATACCCAGAGTCTAAAATGAAAAAGAGAAAAGTAAGAAACATGGCTTTTCCTAAGTCAAGTCCAACATGATAGTGTAGCAGAAAAAGATGGCCTATCTAAATGACCATACAAGCATGCAAATGTCCCAAGATGATAAAAGAAAATAAGTGTCGATGTCCTTACATTTATTAGAGCATGCTATTCCAAAATATTGATGATTGCATAAGAACATTAAGTGTAACATAGCCTATGCCTGCCTATACCACAAACACGATGCTCACAAAGTATAAAATAAAGACGTGCCACACCTAATCAACATCACATAAGATGGTACAACACTTGTCAAACCTCACATTCATACATGAATATGCTTAGGATCATTTAACATTACTTAATCACATACATTCAATCATGTATCACTAATAAATAGTCTAAGGCTCCACAACCTTCATTGATCTCACCTAGGATGAACATAGGATCTACCGACAACGTCCAATCTCATTTGGAGGTAATAGGAGTCACGAACAATGCTTAGTCTCATAAGGAATAGGCCTCAATTCACAATGATATCCATCTTATCATAAATGAATTAGAAATCAAAAGCATAGGTCATTCCAACATCAACTAGATCAATAACCAACATCAACACCCATTTTCACATAAGCTAGATCAAAGATCAATCAACTAATAATTCTCACATAGATAGGTTATGTCACGCCCTGGGTGTAAACCAGAACCCGGGCCCGTCCACAGATTCGCCGTGCACACAGAATTTTTCGAGTACACGAAGCGCTGGTAACATGCTCAAATACAAGAGATAATATAAAGGAGCATAAAAACAGAGCTGAACTAAAAACTAATACATCTCAGACTAAATATGGAAAATAAAGTACAACATAACTCTCAAATATACATGTGTCTCTCCCAGCTCACCAAACAAATACAACCTGCTGGCAAAAGCCAGGCCCAAAAAGAAAGGAAAATACAACTGTCTGAGTGTATAAGGGGATACATCAGAAACAGCTAAGCTCTCGAACAGAGTAGACGGCTATCTAATCCGCTATCCTCTTACCTTGATCCGCCGAGGAAGGTCCAGCAACTCCCGCAGAGGACTTTGCAAAACAAGGGGGGGGGGGAAGAAAAGGACAATGGGAGGGTGAGAACTATTATAAAAACAGTAGCCTCCCCTAGTGGGTTAAACCTCAAACTTTGACATGCCCACTAGGTCTACCAGAGGTAAAAAGGAAACAAAGGTGGCATGCTATAAATATAACTACTGATGAAAAAGCTACCACTAGTATGCCTCTAAAATACCAAGCTAAAAGAATAGCTAAATGTATGCATCAGTGTATAAATGCCTGCCTGAATAAATCCAATCTAAACTCCAGGAAACACTGGTACTGCCTGCTGTGCGTACCGAACTCAAAACTCAGCCGCAGGATGCAGACCGGCTCCTGACCGGAACGGTCGCATCCCGAAAAGTAACAGACCGGCTCCTGACCGGGCTCACGGGCGCGCGGTCCACGCAACGCGCGGGGCAGGTGTCGGGGCAGGTGGCCGTACGCGGGCAGGTGGGCCGGTCGTGGGCAGCGCCACGTGGCGCCCGCTGATTCGCGGGCGCCACCCACCGCGTTGACTACCGGCAGGGGCACGTGGCGCTCTCCGCGGGCACTTGCATGGCTGCCGCGTGTTCGGGGGACACGTGGTGTGCGCCGAGGCGGGTCGGACGGTGGCTGGATCCCGTCCGACTGCGCGGGTTGGGCTGGGCCGCACTGTGCGCGCCCGAAAGTTGGCGGGCTGGGCGCACTGTGCGCGCCCGAAAATCGGGCGGGCTGGACCGGGCGCCCGAAAGTTGGGACAAGCTCGGAATTTTTGGAATTGTTTTCCTCAGCCTATAAATAGCAGCCCGAGCTGCTTTCTTGAGGGTTTTTCTCCGATTTTCGAGCCTCCTCTGCCCGAGCTCCCTTAAGGTGATTTCTTCATCTTCAAGTTCCTGATCCACCTGCAACGTTTTGGAATTTTTAGGAGCTCGCATCCCGAGGTTCCAGATTTTACGGCGCGGCGCGACGTTGCATTTCCGGTGTTCTTCTTCGTCGCAGTTCGGTGTAAATTTTCCTCTGGGTTCCCCCGACCTTCTTTTTTTATGATTCTTGTGCCGACAGACTCCTAAGAGGTAGGGATTCATCTTTCATATTGATCGCGGTTTCCCATTTCGAGTTTTTGGCACAGATCCCGAGGCATCTTTGTGACCCATTTTTTGTGTGGATTTTTGGGATAGCATCAGAGTGTTTTGGCCATATCTTCGCGCACGAGCATCAGACGGAAACGTGCTTATACAACTTTTTCATCTACAGATCGCAAGGAACGCGCTCGTATTTTTCTCAGATTTTTCAGAGATTTATTTCGAGGTGAAAATCCCTGTTTCCCTGTGTACAGTGCTACAGTTTTTGATGCAGATTTTGTTTGAGTGTACTACCTTGACGAATTTATATCTTGACTTACCGAACTCAGATTTGGGCGTACAAGCAGCCGTTTCGAAGGTATCGATGCGAGGATCGCTGTGATATTTTTCTGGGAATTTTTTGGGCATTTTTAGCAGGTGAAATTTAAGTATCTTTGGGACTGAAATTGTATGTGGTTGTATGAGCAGTTTTGGGAGCTTATGTGTATTTGTGGACTTTGTATTGTGCCCAGGAGAGTTGCGGGTGTCGCTGGACTCATTGGAGTAGGAGATTTGGATTTATCTGGTATTTTCAGCTGTTGGGATTTGGACAGTTAGCACTTCAGGTGGGTGGTTGTTGTACTCCTCTTCGTTGGTATGCCCACTAGGAACATCAGAGTGTCCCAATGTTGCGGATGCTAAGCTTATTGTTGGTAGCCTTGCATGCACTAGGAAATTAATTAATTGATAATTAATCCATGAAGATGATACTTTTGGCATGATGTTGATAGCATGATCACTCTCTTTAGTCGCTTAATTATTCTGGACAGCATGTTTACGGGTAGGATAGTAATTGATGACTTTAAATTAATGATCATTTAAATAAGACCGTCACCTTGGCTTTTGTTACTTAAATTGATTACTCTTGTAAAATAGACTAAAATACTGGGACAAATGCATATTTAAATTGGTCACTTAGCTAAGTCACTTTTTACTGCTACACTATCTTTTGGGACTTGACTTAGGAGAAACCATGCTTTTGTTCTTTTTCTTTCTCCTAGTATTTAGTCTTGAGGCATAGTTGCTCGGGTTCGAGCGGGGGTTGGATAGTGTAGTTAGGTGCTGGAGATTTGGGACATGTTGGGCTTTATGGCAGGGTGTTGCGGCGACCACGGATTTTGGGTGGTTGACCGGGTTATACTATTGCATCAGATTAGGTGAGGGGGATTGAGCTATTTTGGTGGAGGATTTTTCCCACTTGATTGAGTCATGATCCAGTCCTGCTATATCAGGTTACTTGTGGTTACTTACTTTCCTCGTGTGTGTCGCTCCCCACGAGTGCCACTCCGGAGTGCGCGGCAGACAGACTTTGAGTCCTTGAGACTCCTTTGCTTCGGTGTTATGCGTAGGCTGGCATACCCGTCGCGGCAGAGCAGGCAGTATCAGTGTCCACTGGTGGTCAGATTGGGTCGTTTTGACAGGCTTCTTGATACTGATGCATACTTTTCACATCCTTGTTGGTTGACATGTAGAGGCATATTAGGGGTAGCATTTTATCAGTTGTCACACTTGGTTTTACACCCCCTTTTCCCTTCCCTTTTTGCCTCTGGTTACCTGGTGGGCATGTCTGAGCTGATGCTTTACCCACTAGGGAAGGCTACTGTTTATAGTAGTACTTACTGTAGTGATCCGACCCTTCGGGTTTTTTTGAACTCACATGTAATCGCTTAGGCCTTAAGCGAAATAAAATTTATTTAATTTTCTTAAGTCGGCCGGGACTAGGTGTGTGTATTTTTCTGCAATAGAGCGCGAAAAACGATGACCGACGGTGCGATCGGATTCGAAATCCGATATCGGGATCTCCCGGAACGGGATCCTTAGCGTTGCGGTAATTAGTCACGCATCGGGGACCGTGCAAAATATCTTGCACCCGTTAGAGATAAGGTGGGTTATCTCGTAGGGGTAATTAATTAATTAATTAACTAATTATCCGGTGAGGGAAATTTAAATCCTCCTACGTACGAATTAATTTAGGATTTAAATTGTGGGATTTTATCTCGTGCATTAGATAAGAGATAAAATCGGGATATTTAAATCGGGGATTTGTTTCCCACAAGATTATTTAATAAAGGTGATTAAATAATCGGTGACTAAAATTTAATAAGGGTGGTTAAATAATCGGGTGGTCAGAATTTAAGGTGATTAAATAACCGGTGGTCAGATTTTAAGATTTAATATCCCGTCAGCCGATATTTATGTGAGAGATAGAAACGGGGAGATTCGGGTTTTCCTACGTACGTAAAATTAAGGAAGTTAAAGATAGGGTTATCGGTAGGGATTAATTAATTAATAAATTAATTAATCGAACCGAAAATATCCGAAGGGATTTTTGGCGTGATTTTGGATAAGTAAATGGGAGAACTATTTATTCTCCTGTTTACCGAGCGCCGAGCGAAACCCTATTCTTATTTTACCGCCTCCTCAAACCCTCCTCTTTCGTGCTACCGAAACCCCCAACCGGTGAGGAAAAGTAAGAGAAAAGAGAGAACGGATCCATAACCGGAGAAAGGAGAAGGAACCAATCGTCCCAAACGCCGACCCGAGGGCAAGAAACGTGACCGGACACTTTCCCGAAGATCTCCGGTTAGTTTTATATTTTTTAATAATTTTTCCGAATTTTCCTAGTCGCCCGTTTTAGGTTTCTTGAATTTCTCCCCCGTCCCCGTTACCGTCGTCGTCATCGTAGTTATGTTAGACGAACGGAACGGACAAAGGAGGCGCGCGGTGCCACTAGGGCATCGCGCGGGGTGAAGGGGAGAAACACACGGACGACCGGGCGCCACCGCAAGCGGCGGCGGCGCCGCGCGGGTCACACCCGCGCGGGCGCCGCGCGGACACCGCGCGGCCACCGCGCGGGCGGCCCCGCGCGGGGTGCCGCGCGGGGTGCGCGCGGGCGCCGCGCGGGCACCCGCGCGGGGCGCGCGCGGGCGCCCGCGCGGGGGCCCTGCGCGGGCGGCCCCGGCGGGGTGCCGCGCGGGCACCCGCGCGGGGGGTGCGCGCGGGCACCCGCGCGGGGTGCCGCGCGGGCGGCCCCGCGCGGGCGGCCCGCGGGGCGGCCCGCGCGGGGTGCCGCGCGGGCGGCCCTGCGCGGGCGGCCCCGCGCGGGGTGCCGCGCGGGCACCCGCGCGGGGTGCCGCGCGGGCGGCCCGCGCGGGGAGCCACGCGGGGTGCCGCCCGGGCACCGCGCGGGGGTGCCGCACGGGCGCCGCGCGGGCGTTCGCGCGGGCGCCGCGCGGACCCGTGTCCGCACGAGCACCGCGCGAACGCCGCGCTGGGTGCTGTGAGGACGCCGTCCGCGGAGCCCCGCCATGCGCGGCTCCGACGGACGGTGACGGCCGTTCAAGGCATGGGTGCCCCGCCGGACAGCGGGACGGTGCCGGACTTTTGTAAATAATAATGTGGGGTATTTTTCTATTGCGATATGTTAGTATATTTTCTGACCTTAGTGTCCGTGCGGACTTTATATAGGTCCGGGTGCGCAGCGGGAGAGTGCAAAGGGCTCGGGTGACCCGTCTTCTCTCCAACCAGGTGGGTAGAGTTGCCATAAGTGCAACAAGTGCAGTAAGTGCATTTATCGCCATTAAAGTATTCTTTAATTTACCTAACAAAGTAGATGGTAAGCTAACCTTTCGATTAAAGATATTTTATCTGACAATTTAAGCGGCTGCGGTCGCGGTGCTCACTACACGCCAATTTTGGCAATCCGGTGACGGATGCTGCACGTACACTGGCGGACCGGGCCACCGCATGGTGTACTTTTCCGGAAAAGTGGTCTTTTTGACCCGTGTGCCTCACAAAGGAGTGGGAGCCGTGAGGACCTCTTCACGGCTGCTATAGGGGCCGCACTAGCCCCGTGAAGTGGTTAAAGCATCAAAAAGGTGTTTGTGCACGAGGGGGGACTTTAGTCACCCCGACAGGTACTCTGGGACTGGTGCCCAGCTTAAAATATGCACAGGGGGTTTAACGAAAGGTTACGGGGTACTCGGTGTATTCGGTTTGTTTTCCCTTCTTGTTACTATTAGACATCTACTTTGTTTGTCACTGACGTTACCCACTCCGTGACAGGTACTGCTATTAGGTGCGTCAGCCGGGGTGACGGTGGGACTGCGTAGTGAGGACCGTAGTCGGACACTTGGTTATCTTGATTCTTTTGACTCCAACTCATTTCCTTATGCATGAATCTTTATTTTGCTTGTGGATGGCTTAGTTGTGAACTTGTATTAGCTCTGTGGATGAGGTGTAGGTTATAGTATGATACTTTTAGTAGTGTTCTTATGTGCGGCATGTTTTCATGATGAGTTAAAGGATTGCGAAAATGTTTTCTCAAAATGAAGTGCCGTGTGGGCACGGGTTTTCAACTCTGGGCTTTATCCTTTCCAAACAGTGATGCCGCTTAATTAACTTGCTATAATTGATGGTGAACGTCTACGGTATGGTTGTTGGTTGGGAATTGATGCATAATATTTGTGATTGAATGACATGTTGTAAATAAGACGCCGTGCATATGCAAAGGAGACTCTGTCCGTGGACAGAGTGAATTTGCGTATGTGGCGGTCTGGCACGCACCGGGGTTGAAGATTATGTTTCCTTATTAAAAGAAAAAAAAAAATAGACACGTTTTTCCGCTTCACATGACTCAAAAACCCCCGGGGGCGTGACAGATTAAATGGTATCAGAGAGATACAACCACAACCATAGTAGACGTGATTTACATCCACAGTGCTAGGTACCACAAGCAAATTGGAAATGAGATAACCAAGGTGTAGGTGTAGTACGAGAGAGTACGGGGAAACGGGAACGTAACATAGGTGAAACCGTGAGACGATGTGCTAGGGATATAGCCATAGGATTGACGTGGTTTCTTTGTTACCAGCACGCAATGGTTCGGACTAGGTCGTTCACCGAAAATGCAGATGCGGACGGAGCGGCCCCAGCCGCCGCAGAAAACCAGACCCTCCGGCGACAACTGCAGGAAATGGCCGGACAGTTAGCAACGCTGACGGAGCACGTGCGTCAGCTGACGC
Organism: Tillandsia fasciculata; assembly: GCA_029168755.2. Classification (NCBI taxonomy): domain Eukaryota; kingdom Viridiplantae; phylum Streptophyta; class Magnoliopsida; order Poales; family Bromeliaceae; genus Tillandsia; species Tillandsia fasciculata. Next base: position 14,293,693 of record CM054943.1, on the reverse strand, counting down.
AGCGACAGGCTACCGCAACCACCGAACGTCAACCGACCCCTCCGCCCGAAACCACAGCACCCACTACGGAGCCCCAAGGGGCGGGTGGTACGACGACGGAGCAGCCCCCAGCCCCAAGGGAAGTGCTCACCCCAACGACTTCGGGGCCCGTGTTGGGAGCGGCAGCGGGGGAGGCAGGGACAACCCCTACCCTTGGGGGATCCGCCACCGCAGGAGGAGCCGCGGAGCTGCGAGCGACGCGGGAAAGGATCAGGACAAATCTGACCGCGTTCAAGAAGCATGACCCACCCATCTTCGAGGGAGAAACGACCGACCCGTGGGTCGTCGAGAAGTGGGTGGATACCATGGATAAGCTTTTCGAGGACTTGCTAATAGAGGAACAAGAGCGGGTTCCACTAGCTGTTCACTTTCTGGAGGGGAATGCACGCATCTGGTGGAAGACGGTACGTCCGGATCCGACCACCAACGACCCGTTGCCGACATGGTCGGTCTTTAGGGAAGAACTCTTTGGTGCGTTCTTCTCTGAAAGCGTCAAGCGGCAGCTGGAAGACGATTTGAAGAACATCAGGCAGGGGAACCGCCCAGTCGTGGAGTATCAGAGGGAGTTTGTGAGGTTAGTCAATTGCGTCCCGTTTGCTGTACGGGATGAACCTCACAAGGCCCGTCTCTTTGTGGATGGGCTGCGGAGCGACATCTTCGAGATGGTTCAGGCGGCGGACCTGCGCACGTTCCGTGAGGTGGTGGATAGGGCCACCATCGTGGAGCGGGGATTCGCCATGACCCGAGCTCGACGGGAGGGATCGGAAAACAACCGGGAAAAGAAACGAACGCAGACCTACCCGGGAGGGGGCCCTCCTGGCGGGAGCCGGCCCCCAAAATATCCCAAGACGCAGCAGGGAAACAAGAGCGCGCCGACCGGGAGACCTCGACCAGCAAACAAGCCGTGTATTATTTGTGGAGCGTCGCATCCGGTGACTGAATGCCCTAAGAAGCAAGATCACTGCTACCGTTGCGGTAAACAGGGACACTTCCGATTCAACTGTCCCCTGAACCCTGGGACGGCATCTTCCGCAGCCTCTACTCCAACGGCGCAGACACCGGGACGGGGCAAGGCGCCAACGGGAATGCCCCCGCGACCCTCAGCACCAAGAACAGAAGGAGGATCGCGACCGCAACCCGGAGGGAGACTCTACTCTATGGACCAGCACGGAACGGTACCGCCAGAGGAAGTGGTGGCAGGTATTACTTCCGTCTCTAGTTTTCGAGCTCGAACTCTTTTTGACACTGGGGCGACTCGCTCTTTTATTTCCCGTACCTTTGCGCTAGCCCATCAGTTAGAAGGTAGTCCTCTGGATGTGTTAATGACCGTCCAGACTCCTGGGGGGCCCATTGCGGCAACCGGCCTGGTGACCTCGTGTCCGATACGGTTGGGAAGGTTGTCGTGCCCCTGGGATCTGGTGGTCATACCGTTAAAAGATTACGACGTGGTCTTGGGCATGGACTGGCTTACCGAGTATCAGGCGGTCATCGACTGCGAGAAGCGACAGGTGCAACTGCGGAAGCCGGGATTCCCAGAAAACGTGTACTTGGCGTGCAAGAGCACGTCCTTTCTTGCCGTCATCTCCGCGTCACGAGCTAGGAAGTTGATAGAGGGCGGGTGCGTGGCCTACCTAGCCTCAGTAGATCTAGCCACCCGACCCGTCCCCCCGCATTCGGAAATTCCCGTGGTAGGAGAATTCCCGGATGTCTTTCCGGCGGAGCTTCCCGGAATGCCACCGGAGCGGGAGGTTGACTTCCCAATTGAACTGCTCCCCGGCACCAAGCCCATCACCAAGGCACCGTACAGGATGGCCTTCGCGGAGCTGAAGGAACTCAAGGCGCAGTTGGAGGACCTCCTGGACAAAGGATTCATCAGACCAAGCGCATCACCTTGGGGCGCACCCGTCCTGTTTGTAAGGAAAAAGGACGGGAGTCTCCGGTTGTGTATCGATTACCGAGAGATAAATAAAGTGACGGTCAAGAATAAGTACCCCCTACCAAGGATCGATGACCTCTTCGATCAGTTACGGGGGGCGACGGTGTTCTCAAAGATTGACCTACAGTCGGGCTATCATCAGGTCCGGGTCAAGGGGGAGGACGTTCCCAAAACGGCTTTCCGTACTCGCTATGGCCATTACGAGTTTACGGTAATGCCGTTCGGGCTCACAAATGCCCCGGCAGTGTTCATGGATATGATGAACAGGGTATTCAAACCCTTCTTGGACTTGTTCGTGGTGGTCTTCATCGACGATATCCTCATCTACTCCCGTACAGACGAGGAACATGAAGAACACCTGCGCACAGTCCTCCAGACCCTACGGGAACAGAAACTCTACGCCAAACTCAAAAAGTGTGAGTTTTGGCTCCGAGAGGTCGGGTTCTTGGGGCACGTGATCTCAGCGGCCGGAGTCGCGGTGGATCCAAAGAAGATAGATTCGGTAACGGACTGGCCCCGACCGACCACGGTGACGGAAATTCGAAGCTTCCTAGGATTAGCCGGGTATTACCGGCGCTTCGTGGAGGGCTTCTCCAAGATAGCCACCCCCCTAACCCGTTTAACGAAAAAGGGGGAGAAGTTTGTCTGGACGGACAAGTGTCAAAGAAGCTTCGAGGAGCTTAAGGATAGGTTGACGCGAGCCCCGATTCTCGCCCTGCCAGAGCCTGGGGAGGATTACGAAGTATACTGCGACGCGTCACGGAATGGATTGGGTGGAGTGCTCATGCAACGGGGAAAGGTCATAGCCTATGCGTCAAGGCAGCTCAAGGAGTATGAGCGGAATTACCCCGTGCACGACTTGGAACTCGCAGCGGTGGTGTTTGTGCTCAAGCTTTGGAGGCACTACCTGTACGGGGCACACTGCAATGTGTATTCGGATCATAAGAGCCTCAAGTACCTCTTCACCCAAAGAGAGCTAAATCTGCGACAAAGGCGGTGGCTGGAGCTATTAAAGGATTACGATCTGACGATCCACTATCACCCGGGAAAGGCCAACGTGGTGGCCGATGCCTTGAGCCGCAAAGGACAGGCCGTGGAGGTAGATGTAAGCTCCATCACACGGCAGGACAGCCTGATTGCGGAATTTTCGCGATTAAGACTAGAGGTAGTCCCGGCAGGGACAGTCGCACGACTTTTGACGCTGGTGGTCAGACCTACTCTGCTGGACAGGATTCTCGAAGGCCAATCGACTGACCAACAGCTCCAGCTGGTGCGAAGTAGGATAAACACAGACGAGGAGAGCGACTTTATGGTGAGCTCCGACGGCACGATACGATTTCGGGGGCGAATTTGCGTGCCGGATCTACCGGAGCTCAAGGAGGAGATCCTGCGGGAAGCGCATAATGCCCCATATACAGCGCATCCCGGGGGAACGAAGATGTACAAAGACGTCAAGCAAACCTTCTGGTGGCCGAAAATGAAGGAAGACGTAACGCGATTGGTGGCGCACTGCCTAGTGTGCCAACGGGTGAAGGCCGAACATCAACGGCCGGCAGGAAAGTTGCAACCTTTACCGGTGCCCGAGTGGAAATGGGACATGATTACCATGGATTTTGTAACCGGATTTCCGAGGTCGCCACAGGGACACGATGCGATATGGGTGATCGTGGACCGTTTGACAAAATCGGCCCACTTTTTGCCCATACACACGACATGGACTCGGGAACGACTGGCGCAAACGTACATCGACGAGATAGTGAGGTTGCACGGTGTACCAACATCCATCACGTCGGACAGAGACACACGTTTTGTGTCGAACTTTTGGCGAAGTCTACAACGAGCAATGGGAACCAAGTTACACTTCAGCACAGCCTTTCATCCGCAAACCGATGGACAATCAGAGCGGGTGATACAGATCGTGGAGGACATGCTTCGAGCATGCGTTCTGGACTTGGGCGAAGGGTGGGCACGGTGTTTGCCCCTGGTGGAATTTGCCTACAATAACAGTTACCAGGCCAGCATTCAGATGGCGCCGTACGAGGCACTGTACGGGCGCCGCTGTCGGTCTCCGATATGCTGGGATGACTTAGGCGAGCGAAAGTTCCTGGGCCCAGATTTGGTGGAGGAGACCGAAGCAAAGGTGCGATTAATTAAACAAAGGCTGCTGACCGCCCAAAGCAGACAGAAAAGCTATGCAGATAACAGACGCCGAGACTTAGAATTCATGGTAGGCGAGCACGTGCTGCTCCGGGTCTCACCCTCCAAGGGAAACCGACGTTTCGGCATAAAGGGGAAATTGAGCCCAAGATACGTAGGACCGTTCGAAATCCTAGAGCGCGTGGGACCGGTGGCGTACCGGTTAGCCCTGCCCCCGAACCTCGAACGAGTCCACAACGTGTTCCATGTCTCGATGCTCCGGAAGTACCTCGCTGACCCCTCTCATGCCTTGGATGCCTCCACCATTGAGTTGCGAGAGGACTTGAGCGTCGAGGAGACGCCAGTGCGGATTTTGGCAAGAGAGGACAAGAAGCTGCGCAACCGAACGATCCCCTACGTGAAGATCCAGTGGAGCAACCACGAGGAGCGCGAGGCGACGTGGGAACTGGAGTCGAAAATGAGGGAATGTTTTCCCGAACTGTTTAGTGAGGTTTGAGTTTAAGTTTCGGGACGAAACTTTTTATAAAGTGTGAGTGGTGTAGTGATCCGACCCTTCGGGTATTTTTGAACTCACATGTAATCGCTTAGGCCTTAAGCGAAATAAAATTTATTTAATTTTCTTAAGTCGGCCGGGACTAGGTGTGTGTATTTTTCTGCAATAGAGCGCGAAAAACGATGACCGACGGTGCGATCGGATTCGAAATCCGATATCGGGATCTCCCGGAACGGGATCCTTAGCGTTGCGGTAATTAGTCACGCATCGGGGACCGTGCAAAATATCTTGCACCCGTTAGAGATAAGGTGGGTTATCTCGTAGGGGTAATTAATTAATTAATTAACTAATTATCCGGTGAGGGAAATTTAAATCCTCCTACGTACGAATTAATTTAGGATTTAAATTGTGGGATTTTATCTCGTGCATTAGATAAGAGATAAAATCGGGATATTTAAATCGGGGATTTGTTTCCCACAAGATTATTTAATAAAGGTGATTAAATAATCGGTGACTAAAATTTAATAAGGGTGGTTAAATAATCGGGTGGTCAGAATTTAAGGTGATTAAATAACCGGTGGTCAGATTTTAAGATTTAATATCCCGTCAGCCGATATTTATGTGAGAGATAGAAACGGGGAGATTCGGGTTTTCCTACGTACGTAAAATTAAGGAAGTTAAAGATAGGGTTATCGGTAGGGATTAATTAATTAATAAATTAATTAATCGAACCGAAAATATCCGAAGGGATTTTTGGCGTGATTTTGGATAAGTAAATGGGAGAACTATTTATTCTCCTGTTTACCGAGCGCCGAGCGAAACCCTATTCTTATTTTACCGCCTCCTCAAACCCTCCTCTTTCGTGCTACCGAAACCCCCAACCGGTGAGGAAAAGTAAGAGAAAAGAGAGAACGGATCCATAACCGGAGAAAGGAGAAGGAACCAATCGTCCCAAACGCCGACCCGAGGGCAAGAAACGTGACCGGACACTTTCCGAAGATCTCCGGTTAGTTTTATATTTTTTAATAATTTTTCCGAATTTTCCTAGTCGCCCGTTTTAGGTTTCTTGAATTTCTCCCCCGTCCCCGTTACCGTCGTCGTCATCGTAGTTATGTTAGACGAACGGAACGGACAAAGGAGGCGCGCGGTGCCACTAGGGCATCGCGCGGGGTGAAGGGGAGAAACACACGGACGACCGGGCGCCACCGCAAGCGGCGGCGGCGCCGCGCGGGTCACCCACCCGCGGGGCGCCGCGCGGACACCGCGCGGCCACCGCGCGGGCGGCCCCGCGGGGGTGCCGCGCGGGGTGCGCCGCGGGGCGCCGCGCGGGCACCCGCGCGGGGCGCCGCGCGGGCGGCCCCGCGCGGGGGCCCGCGCGGGCGGCCCCCGCGGGGGTGCCGCGCGGCACCCGCGCGGGGTGCCGCGCGGCGGCCCGCGGGGCGGCCCGCGGGCGCGGGCGGGCCCCGCGGGGTGCCGCGCGGGCGGCCCCGCGCGGGGTGCCGCGCGGGCACCCGCGCGGGGTGCCGCGCGGGCGGCCCCGCGCGGGCGGCCGCGCGGGCGGGCCCGCGCGGGCGGCCCCGCGCGGGAGCCACGCGGGGTGCCGCCCGGGCACCCGCGCGGGGTGCCGCACGGGCGCCGCGCGGGCGCGCGCGGGCGCCGGGCGGACCGTGTCCGCCCACGAGCACCGCGCGAACGCCGCGCTGGGTGCTGTGAGGACGCCGCGCGGAGCTCCGCCATGCGCGGCGACGGACGGTGACGGCGTTCAAGGCATGGGGCCCCGCCGGACAGCGGGACGGTGCCGGACTTTTGTAAATAATAAGTGGGGTATTTTTCTATTGCGATATGTTAGTATATTTTCTGACCTTAGTGTCCGTGCGGACTTTTATATAGGTCCGGGTGCGCAGCGGGAGAGTGCGAAGGGCTCGGGTGACCCGTCTTCTCTCCAACCAGGTGGGTAGAGTTGCCATAAGTGCAACAAGTGCAGTAAGTGCATTTATCGCCATTAAAGTATTCTTTAATTTACCTAACAAAGTAGATGGAAGCTAACCTTTCGATTAAAGATATTTTATCTGACAATTTAAGCGGCTGCGGTCGCGGTGCTCACTACACGCCAATTTTGGCAATCCGGTTTCGGATGCTGCACGTACACTGGCGGACGGGCCACCGCATGGTGTACTTTTCCGGAAAAGTGGTCTTTTTGACCCGTGTGCCTCACAAAGGAGTGGGAGCCGTGAGGACCTCTTCACGGCTGCTATAGGGGCCCACTAGCCCCGTGAAGTGGTTAAAGCATCAAAAGGTGTTTGTGCACGAGGGGGGACTTTAGTCACCCCGACAGGTACTCTGGGATGGTGCCCAGCTTAAAATATGCACAGGGGGTTTAACGAAAGGTTACGGGGTACTCGGTGTATTCGGTTTTTTTTCCCTTCTTGTTACTATTAGACATCTACTTTGTTTGTCACTGACGTTACCCACTCC
>CM054943.1:14154589-14286493 GCA_029168755.2 Tillandsia fasciculata | reverse complement strand
GTAGTGATCCGACCCTTCGGGTATTTTTGAACTCACATGTAATCGCTTAGGCCTTAAGCGAAATAAAATTTATTTAATTTTCTTAAGTCGGCCGGGACTAGGTGTGTGTATTTTTCTGCAATAGAGCGCGAAAAACGATGACCGACGGTGCGATCGGATTCGAAATCCGATATCGGGATCTCCCGGAACGGGATCCTTAGCGTTGCGGTAATTAGTCACGCATCGGGGACCGTGCAAAATATCTTGCACCCGTTAGAGATAAGGTGGGTTATCTCGTAGGGGTAATTAATTAATTAATTAACTAATTATCCGGTGAGGGAAATTTAAATCCTCCTACGTACGAATTAATTTAGGATTTAAATTGTGGGATTTTATCTCGTGCATTAGATAAGAGATAAAATCGGGATATTTAAATCGGGGATTTGTTTCCCACAAGATTATTTAATAAAGGTGATTAAATAATCGGTGACTAAAATTTAATAAGGGTGGTTAAATAATCGGGTGGTCAGAATTTAAGGTGATTAAATAACCGGTGGTCAGATTTTAAGATTTAATATCCCGTCAGCCGATATTTATGTGAGAGATAGAAACGGGGAGATTCGGGTTTTCCTACGTACGTAAAATTAAGGAAGTTAAAGATAGGGTTATCGGTAGGGATTAATTAATTAATAAATTAATTAATCGAACCGAAAATATCCGAAGGGATTTTTGGCGTGATTTTGGATAAGTAAATGGGAGAACTATTTATTCTCCTGTTTACCGAGCGCCGAGCGAAACCCTATTCTTATTTTACCGCCTCCTCAAACCCTCCTCTTTCGTGCTACCGAAACCCCCAACCGGTGAGGAAAAGTAAGAGAAAAGAGAGAACGGATCCATAACCGGAGAAAGGAGAAGGAACCAATCGTCCCAAACGCCGACCCGAGGGCAAGAAACGTGACCGGACACTTTCCCGAAGATCTCCGGTTAGTTTTATATTTTTTAATAATTTTTCCGAATTTTCCTAGTCGCCCGTTTTAGGTTTCTTGAATTTCTCCCCCGTCCCCGTTACCGTCGTCGTCATCGTAGTTATGTTAGACGAACGGAACGGACAAAGGAGGCGCGCGGTGCCACTAGGGCATCGCGCGGGGTGAAGGGGAGAAACACACGGACGACCGGGCGCCACCGCAAGCGGCGGCGGCGCCGCGCGGGTCACACCCGCGCGGGCGCCGCGCGGACACCGCGCGGCCACCGCGCGGGCGCGCCCCGCGCGGGGTGCCGCGCGGGGTGCCGCGCGGGCGCCGCGCGGGCACCCGCGCGGGGCGCCGCGCGGGCGGCCCCGCGCGGGCGGCCCTGCGCGGGCGGCCCCGCGCGGGGTGCCGCGCGGGCACCCGCGCGGGGTGCCGCGCGGGCACCCGCGCGGGGTGCCGCGCGGCGCCCCGCGCGGGGCCCGCGCGGGCGGCCCCGCGCGGGGTGCCGCGCGGGCGGCCCGCGCGGGCGGCCCCGCGCGGGTGCGCGCGGGCACCCGCGCGGGTGCCGCGCGGCGGCCCCGCGCGGGGAGCCACGCGGGGTGCCGCCCGGGCACCCGCGCGGGGTGCCGCACGGGCGCCGCGCGGGCGTTCGCGCGGGCGCCGCGCGGACCCGTGTCCGCACGAGCACCGCGCGAACGCCGCGCTGGGTGCTGTGAGGACGCCGTCCGCGGAGCCCCGCCATGCGCGGCTCCGACGGACGGAGACGGCCGTTCAAGGCATGGGTGCCCCGCCGGACAGCGGGACGGTGCCGGACTTTTGTAAATAATAATGTGGGGTATTTTTCTATTGCGATATGTTAGTATATTTTCTGACCTTAGTGTCCGTGCGGACTTTATATAGGTCCGGGTGCGCAGCGGGAGAGTGCAAAGGGCTCGGGTGACCCGTCTTCTCTCCAACCAGGTGGGTAGAGTTGCCATAAGTGCAACAAGTGCAGTAAGTGCATTTATCGCCATTAAAGTATTCTTTAATTTACCTAACAAAGTAGATGGTAAGCTAACCTTTCGATTAAAGATATTTTATCTGACAATTTAAGCGGCTGCGGTCGCGGTGCTCACTACACGCCAATTTTGGCAATCCGGTGACGGATGCTGCACGTACACTGGCGGACCGGGCCACCGCATGGTGTACTTTTCCGGAAAAGTGGTCTTTTTGACCCGTGTGCCTCACAAAGGAGTGGGAGCCGTGAGGACCTCTTCACGGCTGCTATAGGGGCCGCACTAGCCCCGTGAAGTGGTTAAAGCATCAAAAGGTGTTTGTGCACGAGGGGGGACTTTAGTCACCCCGACAGGTACTCTGGGACTGGTGCCCAGCTTAAAATATGCACAGGGGGTTTAACGAAAGGTTACGGGGTACTCGGTGTATTCGGTTTGTTTTCCCTTCTTGTTACTATTAGACATCTACTTTGTTTGTCACTGACGTTACCCACTCCGTGACAGGTACTGCTATTAGGTGCGTCAGCCGGGGTGACGGTGGGACTGCGTAGTGAGGACCGTAGTCGGACACTTGGTTATCTTGATTCTTTTGACTCCAACTCATTTCCTTATGCATGAATCTTTATTTTGCTTGTGGATGGCTTAGTTGTGAACTTGTATTAGCTCTGTGGATGAGGTGTAGGTTATAGTATGATACTTTTAGTAGTGTTCTTATGTGCGGCATGTTTTCATGATGAGTTAAAGGATTGCGAAAATGTTTTCTCAAAATGAAGTGCCGTGTGGGCACGGGTTTTCAACTCTGGGCTTTATCCTTTCCAAACAGTGATGCCGCTTAATTAACTTGCTATAATTGATGGTGAACGTCTACGGTATGGTTGTTGGTTGGGAATTGATGCATAATATTTGTGATTGAATGACATGTTGTAAATAAGACGCCGTGCATATGCAAAGGAGACTCTGTCCGTGGACAGAGTGAATTTGCGTATGTGGCGGTCTGGCACGCACCGGGGTTGAAGATTATGTTTCCTTATTAAAAAGAAAAAAAAATAGACATAGACGTTTTTCCGCTTCACATGACTCAAAAACCCCCGGGGGCGTGACAGATTAAATGGTATCAGAGAGATACAACCACAACCATAGTAGACGTGATTTACATCCACAGTGCTAGGTACCACAAGCAAATTGGAAATGAGATAACCAAGGTGTAGGTGTAGTACGAGAGAGTACGGGGAAACGGGAACGTAACATAGGTGAAACCGTGAGACGATGTGCTAGGGATATAGCCATAGGATTGACGTGGTTTCTTTGTTACCAGCACGCAATGGTTCGGACTAGGTCGTTCACCGAAAATGCAGATGCGGACGGAGCGGCCCCAGCCGCCGCAGAAAACCAGACCCTCCGGCGACAACTGCAGGAAATGGCCGGACAGTTAGCAACGCTGACGGAGCACGTGCGTCAGCTGACGCAGCGACAGGCTACCGCAACCACCGAACGTCAACCGACCCCTCCGCCCGAAACCACAGCACCCACTACGGAGCCCCAAGGGGCGGGTGGTACGACGACGGAGCAGCCCCCAGCCCCAAGGGAAGTGCTCACCCCAACGACTTCGGGGCCCGTGTTGGGAGCGGCAGCGGGGGAGGCAGGGACAACCCCTACCCTTGGGGGATCCGCCACCGCAGGAGGAGCCGCGGAGCTGCGAGCGACGCGGGAAAGGATCAGGACAAATCTGACCGCGTTCAAGAAGCATGACCCACCCATCTTCGAGGGAGAAACGACCGACCCGTGGGTCGTCGAGAAGTGGGTGGATACCATGGATAAGCTTTTCGAGGACTTGCTAATAGAGGAACAAGAGCGGGTTCCACTAGCTGTTCACTTTCTGGAGGGGAATGCACGCATCTGGTGGAAGACGGTACGTCCGGATCCGACCACCAACGACCCGTTGCCGACATGGTCGGTCTTTAGGGAAGAACTCTTTGGTGCGTTCTTCTCTGAAAGCGTCAAGCGGCAGCTGGAAGACGATTTGAAGAACATCAGGCAGGGGAACCGCCCAGTCGTGGAGTATCAGAGGGAGTTTGTGAGGTTAGTCAATTGCGTCCCGTTTGCTGTACGGGATGAACCTCACAAGGCCCGTCTCTTTGTGGATGGGCTGCGGAGCGACATCTTCGAGATGGTTCAGGCGGCGGACCTGCGCACGTTCCGTGAGGTGGTGGATAGGGCCACCATCGTGGAGCGGGGATTCGCCATGACCCGAGCTCGACGGGAGGGATCGGAAAACAACCGGGAAAAGAAACGAACGCAGACCTACCCGGGAGGGGGCCCTCCTGGCGGGAGCCGGCCCCCAAAATATCCCAAGACGCAGCAGGGAAACAAGAGCGCGCCGACCGGGAGACCTCGACCAGCAAACAAGCCGTGTATTATTTGTGGAGCGTCGCATCCGGTGACTGAATGCCCTAAGAAGCAAGATCACTGCTACCGTTGCGGTAAACAGGGACACTTCCGATTCAACTGTCCCCTGAACCCTGGGACGGCATCTTCCGCAGCCTCTACTCCAACGGCGCAGACACCGGGACGGGGCAAGGCGCCAACGGGAATGCCCCCGCGACCCTCAGCACCAAGAACAGAAGGAGGATCGCGACCGCAACCCGGAGGGAGACTCTACTCTATGGACCAGCACGGAACGGTACCGCCAGAGGAAGTGGTGGCAGGTATTACTTCCGTCTCTAGTTTTCGAGCTCGAACTCTTTTTGACACTGGGGCGACTCGCTCTTTTATTTCCCGTACCTTTGCGCTAGCCCATCAGTTAGAAGGTAGTCCTCTGGATGTGTTAATGACCGTCCAGACTCCTGGGGGGCCCATTGCGGCAACCGGCCTGGTGACCTCGTGTCCGATACGGTTGGGAAGGTTGTCGTGCCCCTGGGATCTGGTGGTCATACCGTTAAAAGATTACGACGTGGTCTTGGGCATGGACTGGCTTACCGAGTATCAGGCGGTCATCGACTGCGAGAAGCGACAGGTGCAACTGCGGAAGCCGGGATTCCCAGAAAACGTGTACTTGGCGTGCAAGAGCACGTCCTTTCTTGCCGTCATCTCCGCGTCACGAGCTAGGAAGTTGATAGAGGGCGGGTGCGTGGCCTACCTAGCCTCAGTAGATCTAGCCACCCGACCCGTCCCCCCGCATTCGGAAATTCCCGTGGTAGGAGAATTCCCGGATGTCTTTCCGGCGGAGCTTCCCGGAATGCCACCGGAGCGGGAGGTTGACTTCCCAATTGAACTGCTCCCCGGCACCAAGCCCATCACCAAGGCACCGTACAGGATGGCCTTCGCGGAGCTGAAGGAACTCAAGGCGCAGTTGGAGGACCTCCTGGACAAAGGATTCATCAGACCAAGCGCATCACCTTGGGGCGCACCCGTCCTGTTTGTAAGGAAAAAGGACGGGAGTCTCCGGTTGTGTATCGATTACCGAGAGATAAATAAAGTGACGGTCAAGAATAAGTACCCCCTACCAAGGATCGATGACCTCTTCGATCAGTTACGGGGGGCGACGGTGTTCTCAAAGATTGACCTACAGTCGGGCTATCATCAGGTCCGGGTCAAGGGGGAGGACGTTCCCAAAACGGCTTTCCGTACTCGCTATGGCCATTACGAGTTTACGGTAATGCCGTTCGGGCTCACAAATGCCCCGGCAGTGTTCATGGATATGATGAACAGGGTATTCAAACCCTTCTTGGACTTGTTCGTGGTGGTCTTCATCGACGATATCCTCATCTACTCCCGTACAGACGAGGAACATGAAGAACACCTGCGCACAGTCCTCCAGACCCTACGGGAACAGAAACTCTACGCCAAACTCAAAAAGTGTGAGTTTTGGCTCCGAGAGGTCGGGTTCTTGGGGCACGTGATCTCAGCGGCCGGAGTCGCGGTGGATCCAAAGAAGATAGATTCGGTAACGGACTGGCCCCGACCGACCACGGTGACGGAAATTCGAAGCTTCCTAGGATTAGCCGGGTATTACCGGCGCTTCGTGGAGGGCTTCTCCAAGATAGCCACCCCCCTAACCCGTTTAACGAAAAAGGGGGAGAAGTTTGTCTGGACGGACAAGTGTCAAAGAAGCTTCGAGGAGCTTAAGGATAGGTTGACGCGAGCCCCGATTCTCGCCCTGCCAGAGCCTGGGGAGGATTACGAAGTATACTGCGACGCGTCACGGAATGGATTGGGTGGAGTGCTCATGCAACGGGGAAAGGTCATAGCCTATGCGTCAAGGCAGCTCAAGGAGTATGAGCGGAATTACCCCGTGCACGACTTGGAACTCGCAGCGGTGGTGTTTGTGCTCAAGCTTTGGAGGCACTACCTGTACGGGGCACACTGCAATGTGTATTCGGATCATAAGAGCCTCAAGTACCTCTTCACCCAAAGAGAGCTAAATCTGCGACAAAGGCGGTGGCTGGAGCTATTAAAGGATTACGATCTGACGATCCACTATCACCCGGGAAAGGCCAACGTGGTGGCCGATGCCTTGAGCCGCAAAGGACAGGCCGTGGAGGTAGATGTAAGCTCCATCACACGGCAGGACAGCCTGATTGCGGAATTTTCGCGATTAAGACTAGAGGTAGTCCCGGCAGGGACAGTCGCACGACTTTTGACGCTGGTGGTCAGACCTACTCTGCTGGACAGGATTCTCGAAGGCCAATCGACTGACCAACAGCTCCAGCTGGTGCGAAGTAGGATAAACACAGACGAGGAGAGCGACTTTATGGTGAGCTCCGACGGCACGATACGATTTCGGGGGCGAATTTGCGTGCCGGATCTACCGGAGCTCAAGGAGGAGATCCTGCGGGAAGCGCATAATGCCCCATATACAGCGCATCCCGGGGGAACGAAGATGTACAAAGACGTCAAGCAAACCTTCTGGTGGCCGAAAATGAAGGAAGACGTAACGCGATTGGTGGCGCACTGCCTAGTGTGCCAACGGGTGAAGGCCGAACATCAACGGCCGGCAGGAAAGTTGCAACCTTTACCGGTGCCCGAGTGGAAATGGGACATGATTACCATGGATTTTGTAACCGGATTTCCGAGGTCGCCACAGGGACACGATGCGATATGGGTGATCGTGGACCGTTTGACAAAATCGGCCCACTTTTTGCCCATACACACGACATGGACTCGGGAACGACTGGCGCAAACGTACATCGACGAGATAGTGAGGTTGCACGGTGTACCAACATCCATCACGTCGGACAGAGACACACGTTTTGTGTCGAACTTTTGGCGAAGTCTACAACGAGCAATGGGAACCAAGTTGCACTTCAGCACAGCCTTTCATCCGCAAACCGATGGACAATCAGAGCGGGTGATACAGATCGTGGAGGACATGCTTCGAGCATGCGTTCTGGACTTGGGCGAAGGGTGGGCACGGTGTTTGCCCCTGGTGGAATTTGCCTACAATAACAGTTACCAGGCCAGCATTCAGATGGCGCCGTACGAGGCACTGTACGGGCGCCGCTGTCGGTCTCCGATATGCTGGGATGACTTAGGCGAGCGAAAGTTCCTGGGCCCAGATTTGGTGGAGGAGACCGAAGCAAAGGTGCGATTAATTAAACAAAGGCTGCTGACCGCCCAAAGCAGACAGAAAAGCTATGCAGATAACAGACGCCGAGACTTAGAATTCATGGTAGGCGAGCACGTGCTGCTCCGGGTCTCACCCTCCAAGGGAAACCGACGTTTCGGCATAAAGGGGAAATTGAGCCCAAGATACGTAGGACCGTTCGAAATCCTAGAGCGCGTGGGACCGGTGGCGTACCGGTTAGCCCTGCCCCCGAACCTCGAACGAGTCCACAACGTGTTCCATGTCTCGATGCTCCGGAAGTACCTCGCTGACCCCTCTCATGCCTTGGATGCCTCCACCATTGAGTTGCGAGAGGACTTGAGCGTCGAGGAGACGCCAGTGCGGATTTTGGCAAGAGAGGACAAGAAGCTGCGCAACCGAACGATCCCCTACGTGAAGATCCAGTGGAGCAACCACGAGGAGCGCGAGGCGACGTGGGAACTGGAGTCGAAAATGAGGGAATGTTTTCCCGAACTGTTTAGTGAGGTTTGAGTTTAAGTTTCGGGACGAAACTTTTTATAAAGTGTGAGTGGTGTAGTGATCCGACCCTTCGGGTATTTTTGAACTCACATGTAATCGCTTAGGCCTTAAGCGAAATAAAATTTATTTAATTTTCTTAAGTCGGCCGGGACTAGGTGTGTGTATTTTTCTGCAATAGAGCGCGAAAAACGATGACCGACGGTGCGATCGGATTCGAAATCCGATATCGGGATCTCCCGGAACGGGATCCTTAGCGTTGCGGTAATTAGTCACGCATCGGGGACCGTGCAAAATATCTTGCACCCGTTAGAGATAAGGTGGGTTATCTCGTAGGGGTAATTAATTAATTAATTAACTAATTATCCGGTGAGGGAAATTTAAATCCTCCTACGTACGAATTAATTTAGGATTTAAATTGTGGGATTTTATCTCGTGCATTAGATAAGAGATAAAATCGGGATATTTAAATCGGGGATTTGTTTCCCACAAGATTATTTAATAAAGGTGATTAAATAATCGGTGACTAAAATTTAATAAGGGTGGTTAAATAATCGGGGTGGTCAGAATTTAAGGTGATTAAATAACCGGTGGTCAGATTTTAAGATTTAATATCCCGTCAGCCGATATTTATGTGAGAGATAGAAACGGGGAGATTCGGGTTTTCCTACGTACGTAAAATTAAGGAAGTTAAAGATAGGGTTATCGGTAGGGATTAATTAATTAATAAATTAATTAATCGAACCGAAAATATCCGAAGGGATTTTTGGCGTGATTTTGGATAAGTAAATGGGAGAACTATTTATTCTCCTGTTTACCGAGCGCCGAGCGAAACCCTATTCTTATTTTACCGCCTCCTCAAACCCTCCTCTTTCGTGCTACCGAAACCCCCAACCGGTGAGGAAAAGTAAGAGAAAAGAGAGAACGGATCCATAACCGGAGAAAGGAGAAGGAACCAATCGTCCCAAACGCCGACCCGAGGGCAAGAAACGTGACCGGACACTTTCCCGAAGATCTCCGGTTAGTTTTATATTTTTTAATAATTTTTCCGAATTTTCCTAGTCGCCCGTTTTAGGTTTCTTGAATTTCTCCCCCGTCCCCGTTACCGTCGTCGTCATCGTAGTTATGTTAGACGAACGGAACGGACAAAGGAGGCGCGCGGTGCCACTAGGGCATCGCGCGGGGTGAAGGGGAGAAACACACGGACGACCGGGCGCCACCGCAAGCGGCGGCGGCGCCGCGCGGGTCACACCCGCGCGGGCGCCGCGCGGACACCGCGCGGCCACCGCGCGGGCGGCCCCGCGCGGGTGCCGCGCGGGGTGCCGCGCGGGCGCCGCGCGGGCACCCGCGCGGGCGCCGCGCGGGCGGCCCCGCGCGGGCGGCCCTGCGCGGGCGGCCCCGCGCGGTGCCGCGCGGGCACCCGCGCGGGGTGCCGCGCGGGCGGCCCCGCGCGGGCGGCCGCGCGGGCGGCCCCGCGCGGGGTGCCGCGCGGGCGGCCCCGCGCGGGGTGCCGCGCGGGCACCCGCGCGGGGTGCCGCGCGGGCGGCCCCGCGCGGGGCCCGCGCGGGCGCCCCGCGCGGGCGGCCCCGCGCGGGAGCCACGCGGGGTGCCGCCCGGGCACCCGCGCGGGGTGCCGCACGGGCGCCGCGCGGGCGTTCGCGCGGGCGCCGCGCGGACCCGTGTCCGCACGAGCACCGCGCGAACGCCGCGCTGGGTGCTGTGAGGACGCCGTCCGCGGAGCCCCGCCATGCGCGGCTCCGACGGACGGTGACGGCCGTTCAAGGCATGGGTGCCCCGCCGGACAGCGGGACGGTGCCGGACTTTTGTAAATAATAATGTGGGGTATTTTTCTATTGCGATATGTTAGTATATTTTCTGACCTTAGTGTCCGTGCGGACTTTATATAGGTCCGGGTGCGCAGCGGGAGAGTGCAAAGGGCTCGGGTGACCCGTCTTCTCTCCAACCAGGTGGGTAGAGTTGCCATAAGTGCAACAAGTGCAGTAAGTGCATTTATCGCCATTAAAGTATTCTTTAATTTACCTAACAAAGTAGATGGTAAGCTAACCTTTCGATTAAAGATATTTTATCTGACAATTTAAGCGGCTGCGGTCGCGGTGCTCACTACACGCCAATTTTGGCAATCCGGTGACGGATGCTGCACGTACACTGGCGGACCGGGCCACCGCATGGTGTACTTTTCCGGAAAAGTGGTCTTTTTGACCCGTGTGCCTCACAAAGGAGTGGGAGCCGTGAGGACCTCTTCACGGCTGCTATAGGGGCCGCACTAGCCCCGTGAAGTGGTTAAAGCATCAAAAAGGTGTTTGTGCACGAGGGGGGACTTTAGTCACCCCGACAGGTACTCTGGGACTGGTGCCCAGCTTAAAATATGCACAGGGGGTTTAACGAAAGGTTACGGGGTACTCGGTGTATTCGGTTTGTTTTCCCTTCTTGTTACTATTAGACATCTACTTTGTTTGTCACTGACGTTACCCACTCCGTGACAGGTACTGCTATTAGGTGCGTCAGCCGGGGTGACGGTGGGACTGCGTAGTGAGGACCGTAGTCGGACACTTGGTTATCTTGATTCTTTTGACTCCAACTCATTTCCTTATGCATGAATCTTTATTTTGCTTGTGGATGGCTTAGTTGTGAACTTGTATTAGCTCTGTGGATGAGGTGTAGGTTATAGTATGATACTATTAGTAGTGTTCTTATGTGCGGCATGTTTTCATGATGAGTTAAAGGATTGCGAAAATGTTTTCTCAAAATGAAGTGCCGTGTGGGCACGGGTTTTCAACTCTGGGCTTTATCCTTTCCAAACAGTGATGCCGCTTAATTAACTTGCTATAATTGATGGTGAACGTCTACGGTATGGTTGTTGGTTGGGAATTGATGCATAATATTTGTGATTGAATGACATGTTGTAAATAAGACGCCGTGCATATGCAAAGGAGACTCTGTCCGTGGACAGAGTGAATTTGCGTATGTGGCGGTCTGGCACGCACCGGGGTTGAAGATTATGTTTTCCTTATTAAAAAGAAAAAAAAAAATAGACACGTTTTTCCGCTTCACATGACTCAAAAACCCCCGGGGGCGTGACACTTACCCCCATTGTCTTTTCCTTGTCTCTTTTTCTCCCTGTTTTGCAGAGTCCTCTGTGGGAGTTGCTAGGCCGTCAGCAGCTGATCGAGGTAAGAGAATTGCGGATTAGCTAGCGAGCCACCCGAGGGATGTAGCTGGAGTTTTTAGTGTACCCGGTTTTTCTCAGACAGTTCTTTTCTTTTTCTTTTTGGGTCTGGCTTTTGCCAGCTAGTTGTATTTTGTGGTGAGCTGGGAGAGATGTTGTATTTATTTTACAGTTGTACCTTATTTTACTTCCAGCTTCTGTCTGAGATATAGTAGTTTTAGTTCAGCTCTGATTTTTATGCTCCTTTATTATTATCTCTTATATCTGAGCAGGTTACCGACACTTCGTGTATGCGGGAAATACCGCATGCATGGCGGATCTGTAGACGGGCCCGGGTTCTGGTTTACACCCGGGGCGTGACACTCAATTTCTTCTATGTTAAGAACATATGTAAAGTTAGATTCAATCATATAGGCATGAAAAATCTGAATCTAATTGCATAGAGATGTACCATTTATGTTCTAAACATGAGTTAAGGGTAATTTATGTAAGAGATTTCATTTGAAGCAAAGATCTACTCAAGAATCCCTAAAAACAACATCAAAACCTAAAAACTAGGGTTTTGAAGTTAAAGAAAGCAAGATTAATGTAGAGACTTACAAATGAGTGTTACGGAATTTGAGTTGGCGTATTTCGTGGAATGTGAAGATTGAAGATGAGAATACTTTGGATCATATACCTCAATCTCAAGAAAGAAGAATTCAAAAGGATCAGGTATGTTTAACTAAAGATTTTTGGTGATCCGAATACTTCTTGTAGTGTAGAAACACTTGGAAGAATTTTTTATTGCATAAAAATCAAAAACTGGACATGGGACATGTTCAGGATCCGGATCAGACCTTGCAATCCGGATCCCGAAGGGTGATTGCTCATTGGCAATTTCAATCCGGATCCTAGGCCATTCCGATCCGGATCCCGAACATGGGAGTTTGCTGAATTGCATGAACGATCCGGATCGGACCTTGCGATCCGGATCCCGAACCCTGTTTTCTGGAATCGTCAATCTCGTTATGACGATCCGGATCGCAGTAATTCCGATCCGGATCGCCGTCCTGAAAATTTTCAGAAACGGTATGTTTTTGATCCTTATCTTCTTCCAATGGTTTCTAACCTATAAATAGACCCTTTATTCATTTTCTAGGGCATCCGAATATAATAGAAAAATATAGCCGAAAGAGAAAATCCACATATAGAGAAGAAAGGAAATCAATAGATTTAATTCTATGTTTCTTCATCTATATTGATTGATTTGATTCTAGGTTTTCCAAACTCAGATTTTGAGTAGAATCAAATCAATGAATACTTAGATGGTATTTCCGATCTATTTCTAATCTAAGTATTCGGCGGATCATCACCACCCAAAAACAACGATTTACCCTAAATCGGCGCGTGGACTCGCGTGGCCTTGTGGATTCAAGGTGCAACCGCTCTCGTGGATTCGGAGCGAGGTACGTTCGTGGATTCGAAGCGTGCTACTGGGTGAAGACCGTGGATTCGGTCGGACGTCGTGGACTCGACGTTGGACGCTGTGGATTCAGCGTTGGGCGCAGATCGTGGATTCGAGAAGCGTCGTGGAGCGAGCGGAGAAGATCTACTAGGAGCGTATGGTAAAAGGTTGAGTCGTCTGTGAGTACGTTATATCACCTTGTACGTGTGTTAATTCTAGTGGATTTCGCCGTGTTATCGGTCCCGTGGTTTTTTACTCCGGTTTGGAGTTTTTCCACGTAAAAATCTTGCGTGTTATTTTTATTTCCGCATTGGGTTTTATTGCGCAATGATTTTTTGAGTGTTTATTGTTTACACCTATTCACCCCCCTCTAGGTGTTTTTTCCCCTATTTAGATCCATATTAGTATAACCCAACAAGTGGTATCAGAGCGGGAATAGGGTTGTAAACAATGGTTGAAGGTGGAAACATCAATCGACCCCCATTCTTTGATGGAACAAATTATGCGTACTGGAAAGTACGGATGAAAGCCTTTTTAATTTCCATCGACGAACGGGTGTGGCAATCAATTGAATTAGGATGGTCTAATCCAACTGAAATTATTTCTGATGTTCGCACCTTAAAACCTAGGTCGAAATGGACCAAGGAAGAGATAGATTTATCTTCTTACAATGGCAAAGGAATTAATGCTCTATTTAATGCTTTGTCACAAACAGAGTTCTCTCGCGTCTCGGCATGTGAGACTGCGAAAGAAATCTGGGATGTTCTTCAAGTTACGCATGAGGGAACTAACCTTGTGAAGATTCAGAAACTGCAAATGCTTACGAGCAAGTTTGACTCTATTTCTATGGCAGAAAATGAATCTTTCACAGACTATTACACACGATTGCAAGACATCGTAAACTCATGTGCTAACTTGGGAGAGAAGATTCCAGAATTTAAAGTTGTAAGAAAAATTTTAAGAACTCTTCCTGAACGATTTCGCCCGAAGGTCGCAGCCATTGAAACAATTAAACACCCGGACGAAATGCGTGTAGAAGAATTAGTTGGTGCTTTACAAACTTATGAAATGACATTTCCTACTAACTATTCTTCTGGAAAGGCATCCTCTTCTAAGTCTTCAGGTTATGCATTGAAATCAACTAAAGAAGAAGACGCGGATTCATCCTCCTCGGACGATGACGAGAACCTATCTATGGAGGACTTTGAGAAGCAGCTCGCTCTCTTGACAAGGAAGTTTCGCCGCAACTTTCGAAGGGGTAATCCAAGCAAAACTCCATCCTTCGGAAAGTCGAAGAAAGGCAAGGGTTCTTCAAGCTACAAGTCAAGAAAGCAAGAGAACTTCTCAAAGGATAAGAAAAGTTCAGAGGGACAAGTACAGTGCTTCAAATGTCGAGGCTACGGCCACATTGTAACGGAGTGTCCCAACAAGAATCCGGCAAAGAAGAAGGCGATGCAAGTCGTCACTTGGGATGACAACTCAACGTCAAATGAGTCATCGTCAAGTGATGAAGAAGACAACGCGACGGCATTCCACGCGTCCACATCTTCACCCTTCGTGTGCTTGATGGCTAGTACCTCCGATTCCATGTCCAACTCCTCCCATGTTGAAAAGAACGCTACGGACAGCGAATCGAGCAATTCTGAAGGTGAAGATTTTGCTCTTGCCTACCATAAGCTTTTGAGGGATTCAAAGAAACTGGCAAAGCAAAACCGGAGTTTGAGAGGGAGATTGCAGGATCTCGAAGAAGAAGCAAAAAGGGCATCTTCTCTCTCAAACGCTCTTGAAGTGGAAAGGGATAATCTAGTCAAAGCAAATGTTTCCCTTCAAGAGAAAAATGAGCTTTTTGAGAAAGAACATGAGAAATTGGTGGATAAAGCGAATTATTTCTCAAAGCTCTACGACGAGGCTCAACGGGATAAAATGGAAATGACAAAGACCATTCTCCAACTAAAGGATGATTTAAAGCGATTCTCTTCAGGAAGGAGTAAGTTGGATAGGCTTCTTGGTCTTGGTCAAACAAATCGGTTCGGCCTCGGATACACTCAAACTGGAGACAGTCCAAGTTCGAGTGGGACAGTTTTTGTGCCTCAGTCGGTATCTCCTCCTCCGACACCGGAATTCACGACAAACAACGACAACAAGCCTACTTCATCCTCTTTGGGATCGTCAAGATCTAAGGTATGTTTTCGTTGTGGCATTTCAGGGCACATAAGGAGAAATTGCAAGACGGGAGCCAAACGCTCACCTCAAGCACCTCTTGCAATGACTACCACAAAGGTGATTCCTCGAAAATCAACTGCAAATCATTTGAAGGAAAAGAGCCTTGGTAGTTCACCGCTCAAGACGACATCATCAAGGAGCAGCAATACTTCAAACAAGACGCTTTCACCTAGGCGAGTAACTTCACGACCATTACCGACGCATTCCAAAAAGGTTTGGGTGCGCAAAGGTGAAATTTTCCCTTGTCTTGTTACCAATATCTCCTTGCATGCATATGATAGTTCGTCTTGGTATCTGGATAGCGGGTGTTCCCGTCATATGACCGGTGACAAAAACTGTTTTCAAACCTTTGAGAAAATCTCCGGAGGACTTGTTGTTTTCGGAGATGGTCGGTCTTCCAAGATTGTTGGAAAAGGAACTATCGCTATTCCGGATGGCCCGGTTCTAAATAATGTGTTATTTGTTAATGGCCTTAAGACTAACCTCATAAGCATAAGTCAACTTTGTGACAATGGTTATTCAGTTAATTTTTCATCTGATGAATGTACTGTAACTGACAAGAACCATGTTTTCTTTTTAAAAGGGGTTAGATCAGAAAACAATTGTTATGTAGTTCCTCATAAAATTTCTGAAAAATGTAACCTAGCTTCTTTGAAAAATGAAACTCTTTGGCACGAAAGGCTAGGTCACATAAACTTTAAGGAACTTGCTAGAATTTCAAACAAAGATGTGGTCAAGGGGGTTCCTAAACTTTCTTTTGAACAAAACATTGTGTGTGGCGGTTGCCAAAAGGGAAAACAGTCTAGGACTGCACACAAGAACTTGAACCACATAGGTACAAAACGGCCTTTGGAACTTTTGCACATGGATTTAATGGGGCCAACTCGTCAACCATCTTTGGGAGGTAAATGGTATATTTTCTTATTGGTTGATGATTTCTCTAGATATTCTTGGGTAGCATTTTTAAAAGAGAAAGCTGATACTTTTGATTCTTTTCACGAGATTTGCCATCGTATTATGATTGAAAAGAATGAAAAGATTACTCGTGTTAGAAGTGATAGAGGTGGAGAATTCATAAATTCTAAATTCATTGATTTTTGCACTTCAAACGGCATTAAACATGAATTCTCGGCACCCTATACACCTCAACAGAATGGTGTAGTCGAGCGCAAAAACAGGGTCGTACAGGAGATGGCTCGTGTTATGCTTCATAGCCGGAACCTACCGTTATATTTTTGGGCTGAAGCGGTGAACACTGCTGTCTATGTAATTAACCGCGTTTATTTGCGCCCGGGGACTTTAAATACACCATATGAACTATGGTTTTGTAGAAAACCGAACATCAAATATTTTCGTATCTTTGGGAGTCGGTGTTTTATTTTGCGTGACCGCGAGAATCTTGGAAAATTTGACTCTCGAAGTGACGAAGGGATTTTCTTGGGTTATTCTAC
This sequence comes from Tillandsia fasciculata, assembly GCA_029168755.2. NCBI lineage: Eukaryota > Viridiplantae > Streptophyta > Magnoliopsida > Poales > Bromeliaceae > Tillandsia > Tillandsia fasciculata. The sequence continues at coordinate 14,270,167 of CM054943.1, read as the reverse complement.
AAACAGTAGAGCATATCGAGTTTTTAACTTAGAATCTAAGACGATCGTAGAATCGATAAATGTTAAAGTAGATGAAGCTTTTCACTTTGCATCTGAAAAATCTACCCTCGATATCTCTCTTGATGATGATACACCTGCTAATGCATCTTCTCATAACAATTCTTTCGATAATAATGATGCATCTAACGGTTCTTCAAGTTTATCTGATGTGCAGGAATCATCTCAAGTACCTCCGACTACTCCTTTACCTCAAACGTTACGCATCTCCAAGGATCATCCTGAATCGAACATCATTGGAGACCCACAAGAAGGAGTCAGAACTCGGAGACAATTGGTTTGCGGATTCGCTTGCTACGTATCTCTAATCGAACCAAAGAATGTCGATGAAGCTCTTCAGGATGACTACTGGATTGAAGCAATGCAGGAAGAGCTCCATCAATTTGAGCGAAACAAAGTCTGGGAATTAACGAAGCCTCCGAAGCAACACAATGTGATAGGTACCAAATGGATTTTCAAGAACAAGAAAAATGAAGATGGTACTATCATCAGGAACAAAGCACGTTTAGTTGCTCAAGGCTACTCTCAAGTAGAAGGTATAGACTTTGATGAAACTTTCGCCCCTGTAGCTAGACTCGAGTCCATTCGTATCTTATTTGCTATTGCTTGTCATTTTAAAATCAAATTATTTCAAATGGACGTTAAGAGCGCATTTTTAAATGGGTTTTTAAATGAGGAAGTTTATGTGGCTCAACCGAAAGGTTTTGTGGACCATAAACTACCTAACCATGTTTTTCGTCTGAAAAAGGCTCTTTACGGTCTGAAACAAGCACCGCGAGCATGGTACGAAAGGTTGACAAAGCACCTTTTGGAAAAGGGCTATACTCGAGGGGGAGCTGACAGGACTCTCTTTGTGAAGCATTATCAAAACAATTTCATTGTAGCACAAATCTATGTCGATGACATTGTATTTGGCGCAACAAGAGATAATGATGCTTCTAAATTCGCGGAGACCATGGAAAGCGAATTTGAGATGTCCATGATGGGCGAATTGACTTATTTTCTTGGATTACAAGTTAAACAAAACGATGAAGGCATTCACTTGTGTCAATCCAAGTATGCAATGGAGTTGGTCAAGAAATTTGATTTAGAAAATTCTAAGGATTTTCCGACTCCAATGGGAACTAGCCATAAGGGACTTGGAAGTGAATCACATAGTGAGAATGTAGACGAGAAACTGTATCGAAGTATGATTGGAAGTCTACTTTATCTCACGGCTAGTCGCCCGGATATATCCTTCAGTGTTGGGATTTGCGCGAGATATCAATCAGCACCGAAGGAGGTTCACCTGAAAGCGGTGAAACGGATCATCCGATATATCAAAGGTACAATAAATTTCGGAATTTGGTATCCTATGGGAACAAGTTTGGACATTGTTGGATACTCAGATGCCGATTGGGCAGGATCAGTGGATGACCGGAAAAGCACGAGTGGTGCATGCTTCTATCTTGGCCATTGCCTTGTTGCATGGCACAGTAAAAAGCAGAATTGCATAGCACTCTCGACTGCCGAAGCGGAATACATTTCTGCGGGAAGTTGTTCAACCCAATTGATATGGATGAAAAGCGTGTTGAGCGATTTCCGGATTTCAGCAACTTCGGTAACCATTCTATGTGACAACACTAGTGCTATTAACATTTCAAAAACCCTGTGTTGCACTCTAGAACAAAACATATTGAACTTAGATATCATTTTCTTAGAGAGCTAGTTGAATCAAATATTCTTCAACTTTCATATATTTCAACTGAGGATCAATTAGCTGATATCTTAACAAAACCTTTGGATCAAAAACGTTTTATTCATTTGCGTAAAGCAATTGGAATGCTTTCCTTGAAATAACCTCTTTTGAAACCTTTGCTTAGGTTAGGTTTTGTTTTGTTTTTGTTTTGTTCATTATCTATGTTTTGTACATAGGACATTAATTGAGCATTGATCATAATTGACTTTAATTGCATCCTTTTATGCATTTAGAAATTTATTATGCTTTTGATATCATAATATTTCAATGTTGCAATGATCATTTATGTTAATTAAGTCATCTTTTAAGTGATCAAAGTCAATTTCTCTCTCAATGATCTCTTGGTATAGTCATTATCTTATTTGATTGCTTAGTCGAGTATGAATGCGAGATCAATTTTTGGTTGAATACCTTATATATTAAATAATTGATAGCCAATTGAGGGGGAGTCAAAAGAAAGTAAAATGCTCAAAAGATGTGGAAAGAGTTACATCCCAATGAGGAGTGTGAAAACTACCACCACATGGAGGAAAAAGAAAAAGAAAAAGATACCCCATGTATGCAAAGCAAATTTTTGTTTTAAAAATTGTTGATGAAATGCATATTGAAATACTTGACTCAGTCAAATTTCAAGGTTGGTATAAGGTGGGATTTTTGATAAAAGATGCTCAAAGAGCCACTCCTTCAACAGATTGTCTAGATATATTATCTAACTTATCTGGGATTTCAAACATCTATTGATCTTGGTATTTCATTTTCTTTACCAAAATTGATGATTTGATAAAGGCATTACGCATAAGATCAGGTTAGATGTAATTGAAGTTGTTCAACTTTAAGAGTTTTAATTTCCATAAATTTTCGTTTCATTTTTGAGTATTTTTGATAGATTTTGTATAATCTATTTCTTGTTGTATGAAACGATGATTTTTGTTTAAAGTTGATATGCTAAAGTGCTTACATACTTTTTCTGGATTTTATTGAATTTTTCTAAATTTTTCTGGAGAAAAAGTTGAAGCCGATCCGGATCGGGGTAAGTGATCCGGATCCCGAACGCAGGCTTTTTCCTGCGGGTAGCCGATCCGGATCACATTCACGATCCGATCCGGATCACGGCTAGGGTTTTAATAAGAACCAAGGGCTTTTGATTTCTTTTGCTACAATCTTTTGTTCTCAAGTCTCTAGAGTTTCTCTCTCTAGAAATCTTCCATCTTGGAGCTTTCCTAACTCAAGTTCTTCGATTCCAAGTAAGTTTTATTGATCAAAATCTCGGTTTTTCATTGTTTTTCCTTATTTGCTCAAAACGTGAGTAGAAATCATGGAACTTTTTCGTTTTTGAATGGTTTTTGGTCAAATTTCTTTTGAAATAAGGACTCTGAATGGATTAGTTTTGATTATATGCTAGGTTTTCTCAAGATTAACGAATTTTTGGGCTTCGATTTCTGAAAATTCTGTTTTTAGGGCATAAAAGAGGAATTTTTGAAAATCATGCAATTGATCCACTTTTAAAATTCTTTTTGCAAAACTAATTTGATTCTTGGCTTCTCTACATGATTATGATTGTTTGGGTACAATTTTTCAAATTTTTCAAAATTAACAATTTTTCATGTGTTCTTGAGTTGGTTTTTCACAGGACACTTTCTAAACTCAAAGCACTTTCAACAATGGCATTCTCTTGGATCATCTTGCTGTTGGTCACTATGGTGCACACTCGGGCCACAAACAAATTAAAGAGAGCTAAGAAAACACAACAAAAAGGTGAGTTTGTTCAGATCAGTGACACAGAAGTGGAAGCAGATTGTCATGAGGTAGATTGGACTGAATTGACAGATGATGACGACTCATTGCCTGAAAAAAAGGTTTCTGATGGTTCAAAAGGAAAAGCACCCATGGACACAGGAAAAGCACCTATGGCTGCACCAACCATCTCTGTGAAAAGAAAACGAATAACTAAACGCTTTGGACTACGACGAGACGCTGATATTGACACGCCAAAAGTTCCTGACTCCCCGCCTCGTGTGGAAGGAGTGTTCGTCAGCATGGATCGCCTTCGAGCTTTTGAACGTCGTGAATGCATCGGAGAACGACATGTCAACATTGAAGCTCTCCGGAATCACTCACCAGAGTTTGGAACTTTAATTGAGCAAGCTAATCTCATCCAAGTCTGCCGTTTCCCCAAATTACTTGGATATTGTTTGTATCGTGTAAGGACTTTTTACACGAATGCAAGACATCTTCAAGAAGATGAACCTGGGTCTATGCATTTCTATACAAACATCCAAGGGATGATAGATGAGTCAACAATTGTGAAGTCACTTCACAAATTACCACATGTTACACCGAAACCCTCCACTGGAAAGAAACCTTGTGCCGGAACTTCCGCATCACCATCACAACTAGCACCCGCACCAGCGGATGAAGCATCAGTCTCATCCATCTACAAAGAACAACACCGATTATCGCTTGAGCAGGAACAGATTTCGAAGGAACAGAAGAGAATTTCCAATGAGCTTGAGCTCATCACGGCAGCTCATATTACCATAACTAAAAGGGTCAATTCAATGAACAAGCTGGTGAAAAAGATGTTCTATAAGATGGGCTGTACGAGCTCTGAAGACTCTGAATCTGATGATTGACTACTTTTTGCCTCATTTTCTTTTTAATCTTTTTTGTGCAGGATTTTACTTTTTAGGACTTAGTTTTGTTCTCTTCTTTTTAGTTCTCAGGTTTTTCTTGATATTGGAACTTTTAGCTCTCCTTTAACTTTGTAGTTTTGACTACAATTTTGGCTTTGTTTGTGACAAAAAGGGGGAGAGAGAGTAGAGAAAACTTTGTGTGGAAAGTTTGGAACTTTGAACGAACTCAAACTTTGACTTTGGTGGAAGGTAAGTATTACAACTTTTGGTTTCTATCTTGTGATTTGTTGTTGCATGTCCCTACTAACTATTTGACTAACTATTTGGGCATGTATTATTACTAACAAGTTGTTTGATTACTAACAAAGCAAAGTTATGACATTTGGAATCTTATTGCTTAAAAGATATGTCAATGTTTGATTGTGATCTTATTACATATCTGGATTACTACATGTCATGATGAGTATAAACTTCATCTCTGCTAGGTTTTGATTGCTAAATATTCTTGAGGTATCTAACGATCTCTTTTTATCAAGAATGATTTCTTTTTGCAGAGAGTACAGATGTCTAAGTCTAGAGTCTGTTTTAGGAGTTTATCTCATGTATTTAATTTTTTGGATCTCATTGTAAATTTTTGTTGTATGGTGATAGCAACAAAAATATCCTTTTTGAATTTTCTTTAGTGGATTTGTGTTTTGTCACGAAACCGCCAAAGGGGGAGATTGTTACGGAATTTGAGTTGGCGTATTTCGTGGAAGTCTTGAAGATTGAAGATGAGAAACTTTGGATCATATACCTCAATCTCAAGAAAGAAGAATTCAAAAGGATCAGGTATGTTTAACTAAAGATTTTTGGTGATCCGAATACTTCTTGTAGTGTAGAAACACTTGGAAGAATTTTTTATTGCATAAAAATCAAAAACTGGACATGGGACATGTTCAGGATCCGGATCAGACCTTGCAATCCGGATCCCGAAGGGTGATTGTTCATTGGCAATTTCAATCCGGATCCTAGGCCATTCCGATCCGGATCCCGAACATGGGAGTTTGCTGAATTGCATGAACGATCCGGATCGGACCTTGCGATCCGGATCCCGAACCCTGTTTTCTGGAATCGTCAATCTCGTTATGACGATCCGGATCGCAGTAATTCCGATCCGGATCGCCGTCCTGAAAATTTCCAGAAAAGGTTGTTTTTGATCCTTATCTTCTTCCAATGGTTTCTAACCTATAAATAGACCCTTTATTCATTTTCTAGGGCATCCGAATATAATAGAAAAATATAGCCGAAAGAGAAAATCCACATATAGAGAAGAAAGGAAATCAATAGATTTAATTCTATGTTTCTTCATCTATATTGATTGATTTGATTCTAGGTTTTCCAAACTCAGATTTTGAGTAGAATCAAATCAATGAATACTTAGATGGTATTTCCGATCTATTTCTAATCTAAGTATTCGGCGGATCATCACCACCCAAAAACAACGATTTACCCTAAATCGGCGCGTGGACTCGCGTGGCCTTGTGGATTCAAGGTGCAACCGCTCTCGTGGATTCGGAGCGAGGTACGTTCGTGGATTCGAAGCGTGCTACTGGGTGAAGACCGTGGATTCGGTCGGACGTCGTGGATTCGACGTTGGACGCTGAGGATTCGGCGTTGGGCGCAGATCGTGGATTCGAGAAGCGTCGTGGAGCGAGCGGAGAAGATCTACTAGGAGCGTATGGTAAAAGGTTGAGTCGTCTGTGAGTACGTTATATCACCTTGTACGTGTGTTAATTCTAGTGGATTTCACCGTGTTATCGGTCCCGTGGTTTTTTACTCCGGTTTGGAGTTTTTTCACGTAAAAATCTTGCGTGTTATTTTTATTTCCGCATTGGGTTTTATTGCGCAATGATTTTTTGAGTGTTTATTGTTTACACCTATTCACCCCCCTCTAGGTATTTTTTCCCCTATTTAGATCCATATTAGTATAACCCAACAATGAGAGCAACAAATCTCTTGATCTTGAAGAGAAAACCCTTAGACATGTTTTAGAGAGAGAGAGGGAGTGTTTTGAAATGGGAGAGATGGAATAAATAACTTGGATTCCGGAATATAAAGTAATCCAGTCTGCGTACCGGTACCAATAAATCGCGTACCGGTACGTAGTGCAAAATCCTGAAAATCTTCGTTCGGGTTCCGGACTGAAAATCCGTCTGATCCGGATCCGCAAAGGTAGTTTCGGTACTAAACATGGAGTACCGGTACTCAAGTGAAAAACAGAGATTTTCATGTTTCGGGGTCCGGATTGGGTTTCCTGATCCGGAATCTTGGTTTTGGTACTAAAATTCATGTACGGGTACACCAGAGCCAAAAAGCAAAAATTTCTTGAAACAAATCCAAATTTTGAAAACTTTTCAAATACCGATTTGTATTCCATCAAGAAATCAATTTAGGTGCTTTAAACAACGATGAATTCACATAGATGCCATTCAATCCAATTAATTTCACAAAATTAAAAAGATTTACTTCTAAATCATGAAAAACAAAGATAAAATATTATAAACCGTTTTTCATGTTATATTCATCAAACATAAGTCATCAAAAATAATCTTGAGATCCAAACTCTATCAAGATGTAACGGATTTACAAAAATGACTTACGGAGATTTCCAAATGACATCAATTTTGAATTCTACCCTTTCAAATTGAGATAAGCACTAAATTACCTAAGGGTGACTCTTTGAGCATCTTTTTTTTTTTTTTTTTTTAACTATCCCACCTTATACCAACCAGGAGATTGTCCAAAATAAGAACTTTGAATATAAATCTCCAAATGCTTCAACTAAAGATTTTCTCATAAAATACTATCAAGCATCCATAACATATGGTAGCTTCACACACTAACCGGACGACCGGGGTGGCAGCTCTTTCCAACATGTGGTGGTAGTTTTCACACTCCTTTCGGATGTAACTCTTTCCACATCTTTTACAATTCATTTATTTACTCTTGAAAAAATGCAATCTCTTATGTGAAAGAATTAAATCCCAAATTTTAGTCAATCGGTTGTCTCATGTTTATCATAATGAATTCACCAACCGAGATAGATTAAGCATCTTAAGATCACACATGATTTCTAAAATTTGATGCTTATAACTATCAAAAACTCCTATAATGAAGTATCTTCAAGATTATGATTATGGAGTAAAGTTGATAATCCATATACAATTAAATTGGAGTGAATGAATATGAAGCCCTTTTTATTCAATGCACTTGTTCAATAAAAACCCTTTTGTTCAAAAATAAAGTATAAAACCAAAGAACATTGAAAACATGTAATGCAAAGATTAAGCAAAATATGAAGAGAAAACCAATCAAAGCATTACATACAGTCATAAGCTATTTAGAACTTAAGACAAGGAAAGATATCACCTTTCCGAATCCAAAATCGCTGGATTTTGGGTTGTCTTGATTCGTTGTGGCCGGGAGTTGTCCGCTTTGACTGTTGATCCACCTTAGGTCTTTGCCTTGCAATGATCCACTTGTATGAATGATGTTGTGGCTCGGACCTTTGGTGGGTTGAGTGAACTCCTTTGACTTGAAGTGTCTTTTGAATCCGTTGAGTCCGCTCCGTAGATGAAGTTGCCGAAGGATTTTTCTTTCTCTTTTTCGGGCAATTCTTCACCAAATGTCCTTCAAGTCCACATAGGTGATAAGTTCTTCCTTTCAATTTCATTGTGGAACTTGAAGCATGCACAGTTTGGTCCTTTTTAAATCCCAAACCAATCTTGCTTGTTTGACCTAATCCGGACATACAATTAAGTTTCTTGGAACCGGTGGAAAAACTTTGTATGTAGGATTTGAGTTCATGAACTTGCTTGGTCAAAGCTTGGTTGGTGACATGAATCTCCTCAAACTGCTTTTCAAGAAAACCAATCTTGTCCATATATGATTTTGCGTTCATCTCCGATTGGTTTAGCTTTTCTTGGAGGATTTTATTGTTATCCAATAACCGTCCTTGTTCCTCCTCGAGATCATGAAGTTTGATCTTTAAAGCTTGATTCTCGTCTTGAACCTCAAGTCGTTGCTTCCTTAACTTCTTGATATGCTTGGCCATCTTCTTCGATTCCGCAAGAAGTTGTTGGTATGCCTCAACGAGTTCTCCTTCGTCCGACTCCCCCTCACTTGATGACTCTCCGCCGGATGTTGATGTTTCATACAAAATCAAAGGAGTAGAGTCAGTAACTAAAGATGATAAGCACAAATTAGAAGAGGAAATTTGAGAGGCATGAAAAGCAACAATTTTTTCTTTTTCCTCTTTACTTGAGGTCAATTCATCGGAAATAGAATCGTCCCAAGTTTTTGCTTGCAAAGCCTTCTTTTTGTATGATTTCTTAGAAGGACAATCCGTTGAAATATGGCCGTAGCCTTTGCATCGATAGCATTGGATTTCCCCTTCGAAATCATCTTTTTCTTTTTCTTTAGAAGGTTTTGCAATGCCTTTGAGTTTAGAGGATTTAGAACCCGATGATCCTTTAGATGATTTCGTGGATGAAGATCCATCGGTTCGATTCTTCCAAAACTTCCGACGAAATTTCTTTGTGATCCGCGCCAATTGTTCTTCAAAATCGGCAAAAGAGATTTCATCGTCGGAACTTGATTCGTCATCTTCTTCCTTTGTTGATTTGAATGCAATACCTGTAAGCTTAGAAGAAGACTTGGAAGAAACTTGATTAGTAGGAAAAGTCATCTCATAAGTTTGCAACGCACCTACTAATTCCTCTATTCTCATCTCATCCGGATGACTAATGGTTTCAATTGCGGCAACCTTTGCCCTAAACCGTTCCGAAAGTGTCCGAAGTATCTTTCTTATAATTTTCGACTCGGGAATCTTTTCTCCTAAATTAGCACATGTATTGATTACATCTTGAAGTCTAGTGTAATAATCTGTAAACAATTTATGCTATTCCATATGAATAGAGTCAAATTGACTTGTAAGCATCTGGAGCTTTTGAATTTTTACAAGATTAGTACCCTCACGGCCGATGCAACCCGATAATTTGTATTCGGCCTGGATTAGTGTTGGCCGAGACGCGAGTGGCTTTTCATCGGCTATTTTCTCTATCTGCTAATACTTTTCAACCGATGGTTTGTACCATGTGGTGACCAGGATCTCTGCAGGGCTTCTACAGTGTGACCGGCAGCTTCTAGAGGCCTTTGTGGCATGTCGGCAGTGTTTGTGCGCCAATTTGGACACAAGTGATGGACTCCGGGCTTAAAATAAATCACGTGGGTAATCGTAGGACCCCGTCGGATGTTTAGAGGTGGTTTCGCGCAAAACGGATATCAAATTTAGACTCAGCGCGAAATTCGGATTAAAAACACCTTTCCGGATGCCTTCGATAATGTTTAGGAATGGAATTTGGCAAATCAGACACTAGATTTGGACTCAGCGCGTGAAAACGGTGAAAATGGACTATTTATTTGTATTTTTCGGAGCCCGGATGCGAAAACATGTATTTCGAGGCATGGAGCACTGTTCCGGCGGCCGGGGGCAGCGCCGGTGGCGGAGGAGCGCGGCAGCGCGTGCTCGGGCAGGCGGCGGCGCGGGCGGGGGCAGGCGCGTGGGCGCGGGCAGGCGCATGGTCCACGGGCCCGGCGTGCACCGGAGGGAGGACACGTGGCGGCTTCCCGTTGGACGGTTCGCGAGTTGCGGTTTACGGAGCGGCGAGGGGTTGATAGTGCACCGGGCGCGGACACGTGGCAGCTGACTATTAGTTCGGTGCATGGGATTGCGTACACCGGGCGCAGCAGGCAGAGGGCTGGACACGTGGCGCCTCCCCATTGGTCGGAGTACTGTACGGGGCAGGTGGGCAGGTAGCGCGACGTGCGCGGGGCAAGCACGGTCGACGCCACGTGGCGCGACCGCAGTGGCCGGCGCCGCTGTGCGCTGTGCGGCATGCCACGTGGCATGCAGTGATTGGTTTCTTTCGGTGTTTCCTGTTATGGGGACACCACGGGTATTTCTTGAAATGTGTTTTTTGTAGTTTTGCACAAGGTTGCAATCCGAGAAGGGTTCAATGGGGGATTTCGACCCCTTCGAGCCCTCTGCTCGAAGGGGGATGAGAAGGAGAAATCTTCTCCAAGAAGAGAGGTATGCACTTGTCGATTTTTGAATTTTTCGACAGCACGCATTTCGAGATTTCTATTTTATCGGTGCGGCGCGATGTTTCTTCTTCGGTGTTTTTCTCCGTTGCATTTCGGTGCACGAGCTCCCCCAGCCTACCCCGAGCACCTTTTTCAATGATTTTTGCGCCATTGGCTTCACGACAGGTAGGCCTTCAACTATCGTGTTTTGAGCTCCCCCTCTTTCCGAGCTTTTCTTGGAGTTTTTCGAGCTTCTCTTTGACCCATTTTCTATTGCGGAGTATTTGGACAGCACCCGGGTATTTCGGCGATATCTCCGCGTACAGGCTTCGGATTGAGGCATGCCAATAGTCGTTTTATATCTACACATCGCAAGGAGCATGCTGGTATTTTTCTTGGATTTTTATGAGCTTTCCCCTAAGGTGAAAATCCCATTTTATGGACAAAGTGTTACAGATTTTTGGTACTTGGGATTTTTAGAGGTGGTCACCTTGCCGATTTTGTATCTTGGCCTACAGGTGTCGAATTTGGACGTGCGAGTACTCGTTTCGACCGGCTCGACGCGACGAACGCAGCAGTTATTTTCACAGATTTTTCTGAGTTCATCTTGCAGGTGAGATTTAGCCTTTTTCAAGGCTGGTTGTTGGACTGCGGCGTGATACATATATTTTGAATTAATGGTACACCGTTTGGTTTATAATTGCAGTTCTGGGTGTTTTGCGTGGAAAAAGGGGTATTGAACAGCGAGGATGTTTTTTACAGCGGTGGATTGCGCATTTTCAGGTGGGTGGTTGCTATATCCCTCTTTTCTGACATACCCACTAGGAATATTAGAGAGATCCTCTCTATTGGACATATTGAATGGTCACCTAATGGACATGCATGCTTAACTAAAATAAATATGAGCCTATCATATGGAAAACACTATAGTGGAAACTTGATAGTGGTTGGGACTTATACATGCTTATATGGATATAATATCGGCATTTAACTTTGCATGGGGGATTTACTTTCATGTTGGGATATTATGAAACGTCTTGTGGGAGGGTACCACTTGAGGATCTTTTGGACAGACATAGGTGGATGATTTATGTGAGAGTGATTAACAGATTATAGACATGTGTGGTTGGATTATGATTTTAGCATAACGATTATATCCAGGCGGAGCTATGAATTGACACACATGTGGAACCACTTTTGGCACACTTTCTTCTATCTCTCATGAGGACATAGGCTAGCTTATTTGGACATCTAGTTAGGCCATTTCTTATTACTACACTATATGTTGGGACTTGATTTAGGAGAAACCCTGTTTGTTTCTTCTCTCCTTATTCTGTAGTCAGGTGGCTATTTATTGCTCGGGTTTGAGCAGGGGTTGGCATAGTGTAGCCGGGGCCTGGATTTTAGCTTCTGGGGTATTGCGGCTACCGCGGATAGTAGGCGGTTGACCGATGTCGGATGTGGGACATGATTGTGATTATGGGTGTTGTTGTGAACCCCTTACTTTTGATTACTCGCTAGCCATTAGAGTAGCTTCTATGATTAAAAGGCTAAATGCACTTTATAGGTGGCAATGGCAGGCTTAATTGAGATTAAAACAGATACTGCTAGAACTTGCCTCAATGGGGGTTAAAATTGTAGAGCGGTAACACCATGTTAAAAGATAAGGCTAATTAATAAATTGTGGGCTTTGGGCATGCATTATAGACAGGCACAGGCTATCCCTTATTTATTATTCTTATACAATTATCAGCATGCTCTAGCAACGTAAAAATATATCGACATCTGTTTTATTTTATATCATCTTGGGATATTTGCATGCTTGAATGGTCACCTAGATAGGCCACCTTTTTCTGCTACACTATCATTCTGGAATTGACATAGGAGAAACCTTTTTATTATTCTTTTCTCCTTTCATTTGAGGCTCTGGGTATTTGCAGCTCGTACGCGAGCAGGGGGATTGGGATAGTGTAGTCAGGTTCTTGGGATTTGGGACAGGCAGGGCTTGATGGCAGGGTATTGCGGCAACCGCGGACATTGGGCGGTTGACCGGAGGTTGCTTATGCATCAGATTGGGTATCAGGTCTCTAGTGGATGGAGTTTCCCACTATTTGTTTATCTTGCATCAGGTTGAGATCGGGTCTTTCTTTAGTGGATGGGTTTTCCCACTTTGATCTGAGTCATGATCCAGTCCTGCTGATTTATGATACTTATGTTACTGGATACTGAGATACTTTACTCGTGTGGGTCGCTCCCCTCGAGTGCCACTCCGGAGTGCGCGGCAGACAGACTTTGAGTCCTTGAGACTCCTTTGCTTCGGTGTTATGCATAGGCTGGCATACCCGTTGCGGCAGGCAGAGCAGGCAGTACTAGTGTATACTAGTGGTCGGATTGGGTTATTTAGGCAGGCTTTTAGATACTGATGCATACTTTTAGCTATTCTTACTAGCTTGACATGTAGAGGCATATTAGTGGTAGCTCTTTTATCAGCTGTTATACTTAGCTTCCACCCCTTTATTTCTTTTGCCTCTGGTAGATCTAGTGGGTGTGTCAGAGTTTGAGGTTTTACCCACTAGGGGAGGCTACTGGTTTACTAGTAGTTCTCACCCCATTCTTCTTTTTTCCTTTTCTTCTCCCTTGTTTTGCAGTGTCTTATACGGGTGCTACTGGGCTTACAGTGGCGGGTCGAGGAGAGAGGACGGCTGAGTAGATAGATCTCGAGGCAGGATGAGCGTGTTAGCCGGACTGTTGGTGTACCCATGTTTCCTCAGACGGTTGTACTTTTACTTTTGGGACTGGCTTTTGCCAGCAGGTTGTATTTATTTTAGGTGAGCTGGGAGAGACAGATGTATCATTATTACAGATGTATTGTATTTTATTTCCAGCTTTAGTCTGAGATGTATTATTTTTAGTTCAGCCCTGTTTTTATCACTCTTTTATAATATCTCTTATATCTGAGCAGGTTATTGGCGCTTCGTGTACACGGGAAATACCGTGTGCACGGCGGATCTGTAGACGGGCCCGGGTTCTGGTTTACACCCGGGGCGTGACATACCACGTGTCGCTAACTAGCGCATTTTCACACGGCGACAATTTTGACCTCAATAGTACAAAAAATAAATGACAATACACTTATATATGCTTCCTATTTCTCAAATTAAACATAATTTCTTTTTGGTCAACTTGAACCTTTTCTATTCTTAGCCTGCCCATGATAGTGTAGAGATATCTTAGGAGTGCATAACATGGCAAGCCCTTTTTTCCCCACGGATCGGGCCATAAAGATGCTTCTCATAAGACACTCAATAGGACTAAGTTAGTAATTTATCTTGCACGTCATACTTTCGGGAGAATGATACATGAATATTTCTTTGAGTGAAATATTTAAAATATTTATAGAGTAACTAGAGTTCTTCTCAAGTGATAAGTAGTAGAGAATTATGATAGTTGGTCCTTTTACTGATAATTTTCTACTATTGATCATGCCTTTGTTTTGTTCGACTACTTTCTTTTTATACCTTACCTTTTTGACTGCTAGACTCTTCATCAGTACAGCATTCTCTATGTTCTAAAGTAAATTTTGTGTTCACTTTGCTCTAAAACAAGACTAGAATGCATTTCTTGTCTGTAGTTTTAAGTTTTATCCATTTCTATAAAGAAGATTACAGCTTCTGTAGTTTGGAGTAGGTAAACTTAGGTAGTGAATGAATTCACCGCTTCTATTAATTTTCCATTCCTCTTTGGTTCAGCGCTAACATTTATTCTCCATTCCTTTTTAGTCTGTTGCTAATGTGATAAAAAAATGATATGCCAGAACCTTTTTACCTGATTTTACATCACTATGTCATTTACTTTTTGTCTTTACTTTGCAGAAAATTTTTCCTTTTTTTTCTTTTTTTGGCTATTTGATGTTACTACCATAATATCACCATCCACACTCTGCTATCTGCACATCTTCTCTCCCCCCCCCCCTTTTTGTTGTGTTCTTGCTGTTAATATCATATTCTTGCTATCTGAATTTTCTTCTTTTATTTTTTCTTTTTTCATGTTGTTGGCATGCAGTCTAATATTATTATGCTCACTTCTTTAACTATGTTTTCCTATTTGCCTCTGCTTTTCTTTACCAATTTACTAATACTTTTGTTTACTCATATTGCCTCCTTTTGTGTTTTTCTAATTTTATTGGCTTTTTTTTACGTTACTGTTGTTAATGGATTTTGTGATTTTTTCCTTACTTTTTGAAGCCTATGGCAATTTGATCCTTCGTACTCTTTTTATCTCTTGAGGTTCTACATAATTGGCAGGCAAGAATTGGATGGCCTGCTCCTCCGCAGGCAACCATTCGCAACCATTTTTATGCTTCTGCAATATTGCTTTATCTAATTTTGAATTATTTGGCATCTTTCAACACATTATAGATGACAAAATGGGCCGGCCAATCTGAGTGATGCAGACAATAAAATGATTATGATTTTATTTTGTTTCTAATCATCAGAATTATTCTTTGCTTAATATGCGACTTTTGTTGAACAAGCTTGATCAGTTCTTTCTCATAGAAGTTTGAAAGATTGATCATTGTCATCATAGTTTAGCCCTTTTGGAAGTGTTTGTCTATAATGCTGTCTCTATTAGCTATTTTCTATACATACTAATATTTCATTCTCTATAAATTCTCACTTCAACAAATCTACTCACCGCAACCTGTAGCTCACTGCGCTAGTCTAAAATTAAACCACAATCTAGAAATAAACAGGAATGAATTTATATCCAATCGAACTAATAATTCAGCAGAGGCTGCACAGCATGCCCTTCGCGCTCCGGAGGACACGATGCCTACAAATTAGCTTCCCCAGTCAATAAATTAAATAATTACACCATACAGAAAAGATTTTGTATATATTTGAACCTTCTGGTGGTGCCAAAAAGTACTCCGTCTGCCCTTCCTCCATCTTCATTAATACAAGTACAATGGCAAGAGCCTTCTAAATTTCTTTCAAATCAGAACAGAAGATAAGATACCTCAGTAATTCCAAAATATTTGATTACTCCTATATTGTTTCTTCAAGTAAACATCAACCAGCTTTGAATACGTCCATCTTCCCTGCCTTGGTGCGGACTGTAAGAGATCCTCTGAGCTCGCATGGAAATCACCCTTCCCGAATGCCTCAAAAACAATTGGATCAGTGGAAACTACCGGAGCACTTTCCGCATTCATCTTCTCCAGAGCAAAATACAAATTCCTACCAAGCCTTCTCTCCATGTAAGCATCCACAAAGCAACCAAAGGTCACAAGATCAGGGACAATCCCTTCACTCTTCATGTGTTCAACGCTCAGATGGAGATCCCAAAACATGCACATCCTTGAAAATGCCAAAGTCCTAATATTAAATGTAGTTAGATTGGGTAAAAACCCAGCGTCGAGCATATTTAAAAACTCTCTTTGTAGACTCTTCATTTTGAAATTGATGGCGAAAGAGAGAAGATGTAGGTTCCACAAAAGATTCCCCACATTACGCCGACCAAGTCCCACGTCTTTTAAGAACTCGCCTAGTCTGTACAACTTTCCCTCGCTTATGTAAGCTGAAGCCATCGACCTAATCGCTTCTTCTGCTATCAGAATTCTTGATTTCTTTAGCTGCTGATACGCGGCTTCCATCTCCGCTAACGAGCCAAATATACTATAGTACTGAACAAAAGCATTCCCTGTCAGAGAATCGACTTTAAAGCCTTTTGAAACCATGTCCTTTACAGTATCCTCCATCATTTCAAGCTGGCCTGACTTTCCAAAGCAAGAAACAGCCAAAGAGTAAACCTCGTGGCAGAAGCCGAAATCCCGTAAGGCCGTTTCCTCCAAAATTCTTCGAATTTCATCAAACTGACCCATCATAGCAAACAAATCCATTAGGCTCGAAACGACCTCGAGAGACGGTATATAAGAGCTGTTAATGAGTTGACCCCACAAAGCCTGTGCTTGTTGTAAGAAGCCATTCTTCACATAGAAAAGCATCAGAGCCGAAAGGGCAGGATTATTAGGTTCAAGCCCTTTACATTGTAATTGGATAAGTAGTCGCGGAGCATCTTCGGGCATGTTATTTGGACCCAATTCTTGGATCAGCGCCACGAGTTCCTCGTTGGTAATTCTTTTATCCTTCCGTAATGAATTCATCGCCTTCTGTTACAATTGAACCAAAAAGACTTCTAAAATCACAGCAGCAAATCCGACATTCATAAGTTTCAAGATTAGAGATTTACGAAGTAAAGGTCAAACTTTTGAAAATTATAAAGCTTTTGAAGCACTAGGAGCCAGGCGTCGCGAACAAGGACAAGGACAAGGACAAGGACAAGGACACGGACACGGACACGGACACGGACACGGACACGGAATGCAGGCCATGATACGATTCTGATACGGTGACTCGACAATTTTCAAAAAATTAAGATACGGACACGACATAAACCCCGCTAATAAAATATAGTATTATTAATATAATAATATATATTTATGAGTCCGGCTGAAGTACTATCGATAGTACCAAGCAATTAGTGCTATCAAGTTTCCAGCCGTTGGATGAAAGGATGTGCGGTTGGAATTATAGTGGTCCCCTAAAATTTTTTACTATTCAACCAACCACCCACAAGACCCTAGGGAACCACTATCATCGTAACCGCACATTTTTTAATCCAATGACTAAAAATTTAATAGCACCAATGACTTGGTACTATCGATAGTATTCCAGTCTAATTCTATATTTATTATACTTATATATAAAATATTAATTTACAATATTGATATAATTCTCATAAGAATGAAAAATTAATACAATTTTTATTGATAGGTCATATATTTTAAGAAAAGAAAGTACATTATTTATTTGCATTGATCGAAAAGAAAGTACATCATTTATTTGTATTGATCAAAAAAAATATATATGTATTTATTAAAAACCAAAATATTTATTATTTTATATTATACATGTATAAAAAAATAAAAAAATATATAATTTTTTAATGCGATGTGCTATATATCTGCGTTGAACCAACATCCATAGTATGTCCCCATCATAGTTAATTCGGATTCGGCAAAATTCAGTAGGGAATAAAATTTGTATCATAATTTATAAATTCATTAAAAATTTTGGTTAAAAAATAGATTCGTAAATTATTTAGATACGTGATTTATACAAAAATTATAGATTCACAAATTAAAAATCCAAGATAAAAAATTCGACTATTAAATTAAATTTTATTTCTAAATTTATACCATTAATATGAGTAGTGCTACCGGTACACCCCGCTTCGGGGTGTACATCATACACCCCGAAGCGGGAGGGTTGGGATTTATCGGAATTAAACAGGCCCATTATTCTCACTCCCTCTTCCCTCAAAACCCACTCTCTCTCTCTCTCTCTCTCTCTCTCTTTCTAAAACGCCTCTCTCACACCCGCTCTCTCTCTCTCTCACACCCACTTCCTCTCTTTTAAAAATATATAATATTAATATTAAATATATAAATATTATATATTATATAAATATATTCAAAATTTTTTATAAAATAAAGTAAATCAATAGAAACTGGAAAAAAATTAAATATTTTTAAAATTTAAATATTATAAATTGAAATATCTTTTATAATTATTAAATTATAAAAATGTATATTTAATTTACGGATCATGTCTTCCTCTCATGGGACATTCTTGGCACTAGTATAATTTAAATTTTAACTTTGTGGAAAAATTTTAATTTAATTTTGTGCAAATTTTATTTTTAAATTTAAATTTAATTTTTTAATTAAAATTCAAATTTTTTTAAATTTATATTCATAATTTTTTTAAAAAAAATAAATAAATAAAGAATACTTGTATATTTAAATTTAAAAATAAATTTAAGATTACATTAAAATTTAAAAATATTTTAAAATTTAAATATTATAAATTGAAATATCTTTTATAATTATTAAATTACAAAAATGTATATTTAATTTACGGATCATGTCTTCCTCTCATGGGACATTCTTGGCACTAGTATAATTTAAATTTTAACTTTGTGGAAAAATTTTAATTTAATTTTGTGCAAATTTTATTTTTAAATTTAAATTTAATTTTTTAATTAAAATTCTAATTTTTTTAAATTTATATTCATAATTTTTTTAAAAAAAATAAATAAATAAAGAATACTTGTATATTTAAATTTAAAAATAAATTTAAGATTACATTATGTACCGGTACCTTACATTATGTACCGGTACATTACATTATGTACCGGTACATTACGTTATGTACCGGTACATTACATTATGTACCGGTACATTATATTATGTACCGGTACCGGTACATAATGTACCGGTACTGTTGAATGGGAAAATAGTGAAAGAGTATGATCTGTAAAATTGGAGTGAAAATATCACCTCCTTAAATTCCATTTTAATCCAAGCCGTCCGTTTACAGGGTGTACGATCTACACCCCTTTAAGGGGTGTACCGATAGACTTTTCCTTCAGGAGAAAGAGAATTTTTTTTTAATAAAAACACAATTCTAATAAGAGACTCTTTGTAAAGAACAGAAGAAAAAAAAATAAAAAAATAAAAAAATAAATAAAATAAAATAGATAAAAAAAAAGATTAATTAAAAGTAAATATTAATTTCTCTCACCAGTCGCCAAAATTATTAATTAATACACAAATTTACAAAATCACAACTCACAAACTGGTGGTGGCGAGGAAGATGACGAGCGGCAGGTGTCCCGGAGGGTTCACATGGCGAGCAGCGCGCGGCCCAGGAGGGGTTCCGATGGTCAGCCGCGAGCGGCCTGGGAAGGCTCCGATCTGATGGCGACTTGGCGAGCGCACGCGGTGACGCGGCCCGGGGATTCCAAACTTTCGATCCGATGGCGAGCAAATGCGGCATGGGGGTTCCGACTTCCGATCCGATGGTGGCGGGGTGGGAGGAGGCGGGCGCGAGAGGACGCGAGAACAGAGGAGAAGGTGGGGAGGTGGGGTGGGATGGGGCGTTGTGAGCCTGTGAGGGGGTTTTTATTTTTTATTTTTTCTTTGAAAGAGGTACGGGCCGAATTTTTGAAAGAAAAATTCCGGATTCGCGAATAATGATTTTTGGCTAAAAATTTCACAAATCTTTTTGAATTTTTGAAAAATTTCGGAGAATTCACGTTTAATTCTAATTTTTAAAAATTTATGAATAATTTATAAATTATTTGTGAATTAACTAACTATAGTTCACATTGGACAGGGTCCAACACGTACACACGAATCCTACACGAACATGCGAGACTTATATAATTACGTTTAGTTCGAGTATAAATTAAAATCTAATTTTACGTTTAGATGTAAATTAGATTATTTTTAAAAATAAAAAATAAAAAATAGTATTTAGATTGTTAGATTGAAATAATAAAAATAAAAATAATTATAATTTTAAAATAATAATATTTTATCTAATTAATTAATATAAAAATATTAATTAAATAATATTTTAATTTAAGTAATTAACTATTTCTTAATAACTCTTAATATTAATTAATAAAATAATTAACAAGTATTATTAATTAATAATTTAATTAACTATAAATAATTTAATAAATTAATTAGTTAATTATTAATAAAATAATTAAATTAATCAATATTTTAGATTAATTAAAGAGTTAATATAAAATTAAAATTATATTTACTTTAAGTAATCTAATTCTCATGTGGAAACAAAATTATTTTAAGAAAAAAAAAAAACAATAATTCCATATTTGTATTAAGATTGAAAGTTGTTCTTCCATCCATACTCATAGCCAAACGCGTTTGCGAAATAAGACTAAAACAAGATCTTATTCAGACTTGTTTTCCAACCAAATGCCACAATAGAAGTGTCCATACATAGACGGAGTGATTTAAAGTTTAAAAGAGATAGTATTTTTATGACTAAGACGCACATTTCTACGACCAAAGAACTCGATTCGCGACTCGATTGAATTAGATAGAGCTTAGTTACGTGCGAGCTGATGGTATAGATTGGGTTTGTGCGAAATGGATAGGGAGAGGGAGAGCGAAGTGGGATTTTGGGAACGGAGACGCATACCTCCCGAGTTGAAGATCGGCGTAATAACGATGCTCTAGAATGGAAAGGGATATATGCTTGATTGTCACGCCCCGGGGTCGAAACTGCGACCTGGGCTCGCCAACAGATCCGCCGCCTATACAAAACCCCGCAAAGGCGAAGCGTTCTGCCTGCAAGAAAAAGGTACTACAGCTAAACAGATATCAGAGCTATACAATAAAAATGCTGTAAAACTAAAACCAACTATCTGTACAACTAGAAAAATAAAGATACAATATCCATCTCCCAAATATAATTATATACAAAATCCTATGATACAATAACCCGAAACTCAACAGGGAGGTAAACCGAAATAATACATCAGTGTACAGGCTCTCAGTACAAGTCAAATCCTCACAATATAATGATCACTCAAAAGCAAAAAAATAAATAATCTATTGACTGTACTCAGGATCTCCAATGTAGGGGTACCGCTACTCTCCACAGACGGGTAGGGATCTAGCTCGCGACTCCCTCGCCTCGAACAGCAACCGCAGAATCAGCGACACCCGCTAAGACTCTGCAAAACAAAGGAGAGGAAAGACAAATGATGGAGGAAAACCCCTAACGGGTGTGAGAACTACACCAAAAAGGAGTTCTCAGTGGGTACCGCCACCAGGCCCGACAATCTGCCCACTAAGTCTACTAGAGGCATAAGATAACCATGCAGTAAAAACTGAACAAGAATGCTGGAGATACTCTACAACTACCATGCTTCTATCTAAATGCTCAAATAGGGAAAACCAATGAAAGGTATGCAACCACTCGCACATGAAGTGCACAATCGACCCAATCGAGCTGACTGCCACATCTGGTCCAGTCAAGCCTACGCCCACCTACAACCACCTCCCATTGCCGGGCAGGAATTACGTAGGGTGTCCATACGGACTAACTCGCTATCGAATAGTGGCACATGCAGGCTATAGTCGAAATCCACGCTCTCTCTCAGAACGGATAGACTCAAGATCCTCAACATCTCGCACAACGGTCGAAAAACTCACAATGACCTCGGGACCACCGTTAACCCCAAACGGTTCCCAACAACACAAGCACTGGTCTAAACACAGCTACTAGACTCCACTCAGCCCCCTGACACGAGTGCAACAATAAAAGTACCTGCCTGAATAAATCCAATCTAATCACCAGTAAACACTGGTACTGCCTGCTGTGCCTGCCATATCGGGTATGCTGGCCAACGCATAACATTGATGGAAAAAAGGAGTCTCAAGGACTCAAAGCCTGCCTGTCGCACACTCCGGAGTGGCACTCGAGGGGAACGACCCACATGAGTAAAGTATCTCAGTAACAAGTATTATAAGTATCATAAAACAGCAGGACTGGATGACGACTCTGATCAAAGTGGGAAAACCCATCCACTAAAGAAAACCCCGGTCCTTAATCAGATGCAATAGTACTCAATATGTGGGAAACTCCGTCCACTAGAGAAATCTGATACCAAATCTGATGCATAAGTAAATATCCGGTCAACCGCCTGATATCCGCAGTTGCCGTAATGCCCCACAATCCATAGACCCATAACCGACCTCCGGTCAACCGCTCAATATTCGCGGCTGCCGCACTATCTTGCTATCCACAATCAAGTACAACCGACACTCGGCCAACCGCCCAATATCCGCGGTCTCCGCAATACCCACAATGTGAGGTCCCGGAATCCCCCGCGTAGGAGTTGCCGGTTGTTGGGCAGCTTTTAGTGGCCGTTGGGAGTGTTTGTGCGCGTGTCGGGCCCAAGAAATGGATTTGTGATGCAATTTGGGATTTAGTTGCATCACTGGAGGCCTGCGTGATGTGTCGGTGGAGTTTGCGCGCAATTTGGACACAAGTGTTGGACTTCGTGCTTAAAAGGAGACCCCGTGGGAATTTGGATGACCCGTCGGGTGGTTAGAGGTGGTTTCGCGCGATTCGGATGTCAAAATTGGACTCCGGGCGAAGTTTGGATAAAAGTTTACCTCTCCGGTCGCCTTCGGGAATTTTTAGAGTTGAAACTTGGCAAATCGGACTTCAGATTTGGACCCGGCGCAGAAAACCGGATCGAGTGGGCTTTCAGCAAATTTTCGGTTGAGAATTTGGAGAAACGGACATTGTTTTTGGATTCAGCGTGCGAAATCGCTAGGAATGGACTATTTATTTGTTGGATTTGGAGCCAGGATGAAGTGCGCGTTTTTCGAGGCAAAACGGCACGTTTATCGAGGAGTGACGCGGCACGAATCTCGAGATAGCACGAAAATCGAGGCAGGCGCGCGGCTCGAGGAGCGTACGGACGCGACAGGGGGGCACGCAGACGCGCCTTCGGCGCGGAACGCGCGGGGGCCGCCACGTGGCGGGCCCCCGTTGGCCCCCGCGCGGGCGCGGGGGCACGCGCGCCCGTGTAACGGGCGCGTGTCCCGCGCCTGGGGTGGCGCGGTGCAACGCGCCCGTGTGGCGGGCGCGTTGCTGCGCGCCACGTGGCGGCGGGGCGCGTGCGTGGACCCGGTGCACGCGCCCCGGCCTGGTGGACCGCGGATGGGCTCTTCCCTTGGATGGCGCGGTGGACCGGCTCCGTGGACCGGCACCGTGGACCACCCTCTTTCTCCCCTTTTTCTTCTTTTTCTTCTTCCTCCCCGCACCGCCATTTTCTCCCTTTCTTTCTTTCTTCTGCACCCGAGAGCGAGAGGGAGTGAGGGAGGAGGTTACGTGAGGTGCGGCGGCGCGTCGTGGACCTCGTTTCGCGTGCGAGGTCGCCCGGCGGAGCGTTTCGGCGACGGCGGCGCAAACGGATTCCAGCACCGTGCACCGTTTTGCGTGCGGACTCCGTTTGGCGTGCGAATTCTGGCACCGTGCACCGTTTTGCGTGCGGACTTCGGCACCGTGCCCCGTTTTGCGTGCGGACTCCGTGGAGGCCAATTGCAAGTGTCTACGAGCAATTGGTGGCTTATTGAGGTGGGTGGCCTTATCTCCAAGTTTTATGGACTGTACAGTATTTCTACTGATGTAGGACTATGCATGATAGTTTATTTCATTGTGTAGCATGCTAGATTGTAGGAATTGTTATTCCTTTTAGTATCTGTTAATATAGTTATCTTGGAACTTGACCTAGCACCCCCGTCATATGTTGCATGTGTAACCAGACCAGTAGAAAACCCTCACTTGGGCTAGGGTTATTTATGCTTAGACATCCACACTGTTCTTTCATTCCTAGACATAGTGTTATTCTCGCCCGGGTAGTGGGCCGAGAGGTCGGGACTTGCTTGTAGTGTGGGATGCTTTTGCACTCTTGCTTGGGAGCAGAGTGGAGTCTGGTAGTTGTAGCGGGTTGCTTATCTGTGCGGGGAGCCGTTTGTGTAAACGGTAGTCCCGAGAGGTCTTGTTTCCCTTTTACGCTGTCGTGGGAGGGAGCCGTTGAGTAGACGGTAGTCCCGGGCCATCGAGTATCTTCCGGTCCGTATTGTTGGGAACCGTTGGGGTTGACGGTGGTCCCAGGTCGTTGAGTGTTGTCCGACCTATTTTGTTACCCTGAGTTGTGGGTCGTTCCTGGCTGTGAAGTATCTCCAGCCAGTGAGCTTTGTGCTGCGAGCTGTTGGAGAGGCTAGTGTCTCGTGTTTCGAGTTAGCAGATCAGCTGAGTCGTCGAGAGTGCTCCGACTGTTGTGCGAGATATTTGGGGATCTTGAGTCCTACCGTTCTGAGAGTGAGCGTGGATTTTGACTAGCCTGCATATGCCAATGTTTGATACTCTATGCTGCGCCGTTCTACTCAGTTGGAGTCGCGTCTTGAGATGCCGCTGTGGATACGATGGTTGGCCTGTTGAGGTAGTTTTCTGCAGTGGAGGCAACGATGGGCCTGTTGAGGCAGTTTTGCGCGAGGGATGAGTTAGTCGGACAGGACGCCCCACGTAAATCCCGTCCTCATGTGGATGTGTGGTAGTGGGCAGGAGCGTTCCTAGTCGACAGGCGCAGGCTTGACTAGACCTTTGAGGTAGTCAGTTCGTTTGGGTCGATTGAGCACCTTGGGTGCGAGTGGACTCATTTGCTTTCATCTGTTCCACTTTTGAGTGTCTAGATAGAGGCATGGTAGCTGTAGAGTAGATTCCAGCTTTTCTTGTTCAGATTTTCTTTGCCTGTTATCTTTTACCTCTGGTAGACTTGGTGGGCAGACCGTTGGACTTGTTGACGGCACCCACTGAGAACTACTGTGGGAAGTAGTTCTCACACCCGTCGTGGTGTCTTTTCCCCAGGGACTTCTTCTTCTGTTCCTGTGCTCCTGTTGCTGATCCTTCTGGCCGAGGCGAGGGAGTCGCGAGCTAGTTCCCTACCCGTCGTTGGAGTGTAGCGGTACCCCTCTTCAGCGGAGAGCTCCAGTTGATTAGTTTACTTCTTTTACTCTGTTGAGAGACCTTTGTTGTGAGGTATAGAGTTGTACTTTATTTTACAGTTTGAGAGACTGTTGTAGTGAGGATATTCTTGTATCGAGAGTTTGTACACTGATGTATTTATTGGTGATATCTCCCTTTTGAGTTTTGTATCAGAGGACTTTGTATACGATAGTATTTGGGAGATGGATATGGTATTATTTTCAGTTGTACAGGGTTCGGATTTCAGTTTTTAGTAGTTTTACTTTCAGCTCTGATATCTGTGTACTGTAATTGATTCTTTTTGCAGATTAGACGCTTTGTCTGTACGGCAGTTTTCGTACAGATGGCGGGTCTGTTAGCGAGCCCGAGTCGCAAATTCGACCCCGGGGCGTGACAGACTAGAGTGGTATCAGAGCCTAGGTTGTAGGTCGTGGTGGACTTAGAAACCCTAGGCTTGTGGTTGGATATTAGGATGACTACGTGAGAGTCGTGACTTTAGCGAGAGTCCTGATTGAGTTTTTACCTCTCCCAAGAGACGGGATGAGAGATTGGCATGTTTACTTTCCTAAGCGATTATGTTGGTTGCAGACAACATAATGCTATGGAATGGATGACATGTCTCAGACTTTCGCTGGATTGGGTCGTATGGTTGTTGTGTCCTGACGTTTGTTATTGTGCAGCGGATTGCGATACCCGTGAGACGTCGTGTTGTGAAAGGACACACCCCGCACCTGATGAGTACCCGAGCAGCGGGAGACGGAGCTATCAGAGCAGTGCGAGACCCAGGAGTTTGTGTGTTGAGATAGTTTTCCTACTTTAACCGAGAGGGGCCGAATCCCTGAACGGTAAAGGATCGAAAACTTCGATAGGCTGAGCCTAGAGTCTGTTCTTGTTTGATTGGGGTTCTAGGCACCGGTCTATCGGAATTTTCGGATCTTTGCCGCGCCAGTCGGTTCTTCTCGCCTATGAGTGTGGTGTTGTTGTGGGAGCCGTTTGGATTGACGGCAGTCCCAGTTGTGTGGATACTTTTCCTGGCTGAGTTACCAGGAGGGCATTTTTCCCTGACTGAGTTACCACCAGGAGGGCATTTTCCCTGGCTGAGTTACCAGGAGGGTTTTTTTTTCCTGGCTGAGTTACCAGGAGGGCGTTTTCCCTGGCTGAGTTACCAGGAGGGCATTTTCCCTGGCTGAGTTACCAGGAGGGCGTTTTCCCTGGCTGAGTTACCAGGAGGGCGTTTTTCCCTGGCTGAGTTACCAGGAGGGCATTTTTCCTGGTTGAGTTACCAGGAAGGCGTTTTCCCTGGCTGAGTTACCAGGAGGGCGTTTTCCCTGGCTGAGTTACCAGGAGGGCGTTTTCCCTGGCTGAGTTACCAGGAGGATTTTTTTCCCTGGCTGAGTTACCAGGAGGGCGTTTTCCCTGGCTGAGTTACCAGGAGGGCATTTTCCCTGGCTGAGTTACCAGGAGGGCATTTTCCCTGGCTGCGTTACCAGTAGGGCATTTTCCCTGGCTGAGTTACCAGGAGGGCGTTTTCCCTGGTTGAGTTACCAGGAGGGCATTTTTCCCTGGCTGAGTTACCAGGAGGGTTTTTTTTTCTCTGGCTGAGTTACCAGGAGGGCGTTTTCCTGGCTGAGTTACCAGGAGGGCGTTTTTTCTAGCTGAGTTACCAGGAGGGCATTTTCCCTGGCTGAGTTACCAGGAGGGCGTTTTCCCTGGCTGAGTTACCAGGAGGGCATTTTCCCTGGCTGAGTTACCAGGAGGGCGTTTTTTCCTGGCCGAGTTACCAGGAGGGTGTTGCCCTGACCGAGTTACCAGGTAGGCACATGCCCTGGCCGAGTTGCCAGGTGGGCACACGCCCTGGCTGAGTTACCAGGCGGTTGCTTTAGTGAGATTGAGTTGGTCTGACAGGACGCCGAGATTTAGTGGCGTCGAGTTCGTCCTGCTGGACTACCAGGAGCGTAGTTGTTGACTTGAAACCAGTTTCGTGCTTTGCTGCTCAGGGCCTTCTTTCCTGACAGTGTAAGCAGAAACTAGATGGGGATCTTAGACTCCTGTAGCAGGGGAGTCGACCTCTTCTGGAGTATGTTCGCGAGTTTTGCGATTGTTGAGCGGTGTACCCCATGTCTCCTGGATGGGGCCCAGGAGATTGAGCTAGTTGAGAAAGGACTGCAGCGGAATATCTAGCACTTGGTGTACTCTCGGCGGGTGCCGACGTTAGATGCAGCGATTGAGCATGCTTAGCGGGTTTTTAGTTTCGTTGTACTTCTCGTCACCACCATGTTGTGAACGTGGTGTATGCGTGTTAGCAGGACCTTGAACCCAGAACCTTTTTGGACGAACACATGATCTTAGTCAGCCAATGTTTTCTTCCAAGCCTCGCAGGGTTGCCTGAGTCTGTTCTTGTTTGATAGGACGAGGGCAGTAGCTCTTCGAGGTCTGGACATAAAACTTGTTTGCAATTGTTTTTCCAAAAAGACTAAAAAATCATTAAAAAGACGGATTTTCCTCAGATCAAATGGTTTTCTGTAATAAACGTCATGATTCTTATAAACTTAATCACCCGAGATGATTCGAGTGATCCGGGTTCTAAGGGCTGTTTCTTCTTGCGTGGGGACACAGGTTTTAGTCTCCCGGGGTTTTCGGACCCTTCGCGGATCCGGCTGTGGAGCGTCTCCAGCCGTGAGTTGCGCGTTGAGATAGTTTCCCACTTTAAACGAGAGGGACCGAATCCCTGAACGGTAAAGGAGCGAAAACTTCGATAGACTGAGCCTAGAGTCTGTTCTTGTTTGATTGGGGTTCTAGGCACCGGTCTATCGGGATTTTCGGATCTTTGCCGCGTCAGTCGGTTCTTCTCGCCTATGAGTGGGGTGTTGTTGTGAGTTGAGTCATTGAGGGTTCTCCGACATAGCTGTGAGAGTGCTAGGGCATTTGCATTGTTGTATGGGCTGGAGATAGGACCCTTACCTTGTGCTCATGAGGTTCAGTTACCTGATCACGTGTTGCACATAGATGAGTGTTGTTGGTCCTGCCCAGTGCAGTTGGGGCCCTGGTTTTTGCCTGATGATCTTTGGCCCTTCCTCAGCTCCGGGATTTCGAGGTAGTGTTGGGTATAGGACTGTGAGGATCTGAGACCTTGATGCTTGTTGATGCCACACCGTTGATACACGGTGGTGATGCCACACCGTTGATACACGGCAGTGATGCCACGCCGTTGGTGCACGGCAGTGATGCCACACCGTTGATACACGGTGATGATGCCACACCGTTGATACACGGTGGTGATGCCACACCGTTGACACACGGTGATGATGCCACACCGTTGATATACGGTGGTGATGCCACACCGTTGATACACGGTGGTGATGCCACGCCGTTGGTGCACGGCAGTGATGCCACGCCGTTGGTGCACGGCAGTGATGCCACGTTGTAGGTACACAACGGTGAGAGTTTTGTGGATGTTTCGGACTTTGACCGCGAGTTGGGCATCAGCTTTATGATCGCCTTGTGAGCCAGTGTTCAGTCCCGTTCACCGACGGTTTGGTCCCCGTCAGGGTGTTCTTTTTAGTTGAGGGATCGACTTCGACCCGTAGATCCGTTGGGGTTATGATAGCATGTTGAGTGACCAATTGTGGCATGGGATTGTGTCTCTTGAGGATCCCTTTTGAGGTTAGCCTGCAGTTGAGTAGTCCACTCGGGTGGTTTTGGATCGGGAAGTAACCGAGTGAAGACCCCAACTTATTGGATTCCTTTCCTTATTGGATGGATGTGCGGGTATGCTTCGGGTCGCCTTGTTGAGGTTGGCACCATGATGTGGTTTGGTGCGTGTTGAATTAGTGGGTTTTCCCATTTTCCCCAGCCTTTTAGTGGAGCCCTTTGGTTTTTCACGTCTCAGCTCAGTAGTGATGTGTTTTTCCTCGCCCGTGATTTACTTGCCCCTTTGAGATCCGCGATTATGGAGTACGAGGGACGCCCGTTGCAATTTCTGGCTCGAGAGATGAGAGAATTGCACATCGGGTCATACCGTACTTGTTGTTGTTATTGCGGAGTAATCACGAGGAGCGAGTGGGGTTTAGGGAGCTGGAGACGTATTATTAGATACCTAGCCGTGGTATTCTTGACTCCGGATGGGCTTGATCTAGTTTCGAGGACGAAACTTTCTTTTAGTGGGGGAGGATGTGAGGTCCCGGAATCCCCCGCGTAGGAGTTGCCGGTTGTTAGGCAGCTTTTAGTGGCCGTTGGGAGTGTTTGTGCGCGTGTCGGGCCCAAGAAATGGATTTGTGATGCAATTTGGGATTTAGTTGCATCACTGGAGGCCTGTGTGATGTGTCGGTGGTGTTTACGCGCAATTTGGACACAAGTGTTGGACTTCGTGCTTAAAAGGAGACCCCATGGGAATTTGGATGACCCGTCGGGTGGTTAGAGGTGGTTTCGCGCGATTCGGATGTCAAAATTAGACTTCGGGCGAAGTTTGGATAAAAGTTTACCTCTCCGGTCGCCTTCGGGAATTTTTAGAGTTGAAACTTGGCAAATCGGACTTCAGATTTGGACCCGGCGCAGAAAATCGGATCGAGTGGGCTTTCGGCAAATTTTCGGTTGAGAATTTGGAGAAACGGACATCGTTTTTCGATTCAGCGCGCGAAATCGCTAGGAATGGACTATTTATTTGTTGGATTTGGAGCTCGAATGAAGTACGCGTTTTTCGAGGCAAAACGACACGTTTATCGAGGAGTGACGCGGCACGAATCTCGAGACGGCACGGAAATCGAGGCAGGCGCGCGGCTCGAGGAGCGTACGGACGCGACAGGGGGGCACGCAGACGCGCCTTCGGCACGGAACGCGCGGGGGCCGCCACGTGGCGGGCCCCCGTTGGCCCCCGCGCGGGCGCGGTGCAACGCGCCCGTGTGGCGGGCGCGTTGCTGCGCGCCACGTGGCGGCGGGGCGCGTGCGTGGACCCGCTGCACGCGCCCCGGCCTGGTGGACCGCGAATGGGCTCTTCCCATTGGTTGGCGCGGTGGACCGGCTCCGTGGACCGGCACCGTGGACCACCCTCTTTCTCCCCTTTTTCTTCTTCTTCTTCTTCCTCCCCGCACCGCCATTTTCTCCCTTTCTTTCTTTCTTCTGCACCCGAGAGCGAGAGGGAGTGAGGGAGGAGGTTACGTGAGGTGCGGCGGCGCGTCGTGGACCTCGTTTCGCGTGCGAGGT
This sequence comes from Tillandsia fasciculata, assembly GCA_029168755.2. Taxonomy (NCBI): domain Eukaryota; kingdom Viridiplantae; phylum Streptophyta; class Magnoliopsida; order Poales; family Bromeliaceae; genus Tillandsia; species Tillandsia fasciculata. The sequence continues at coordinate 14,239,970 of CM054943.1, read as the reverse complement.
CGCCCGGCGGAGCGTTTCGGCGACGGCGGCGCAAACGGATTCTAGCACCGTGCACCGTTTTGCGTGCGGACTCCGTTTGGCGTGCGGATTCCGGCACCGTGCACCGTTTTGCGTGCGGACTCCGTGGTGGCCAATTGCAAGTGTCTACGAGCAATTGGTGGCTTATTGATGTGGGTGGCCTTATCTCCAAGTTTTATGGACTGTACAGTATTTCTACTGATGTAGGACTATGCATGATAGTTTATTTCATTATGTAGCATGCTAGATTGTAGGAATTGTTATTCCTTTTAGTATCTGTTAATATAGTTATCTTGGAACTTGACCTAGCACCCCCGTCATATGTTGCATGTGTAACCAGACCAGTAGAAAACCCTCACTTGGGCTAGGGTTATTTATGCTTAGACATCCACACTGTTCTTTCATTCATAGACATAGTGTTATTCTCGCCCGGGTAGTGGGCCGAGAGGTCGGGACTTGCTTGTAGTGTGGGATGCTTTTGCACTCTTGCTTGGGAGCAGAGTGGAGTCTGGTAGTTGTAGCGGGTTGCTTATCTGTGCGGGGAGCCGTTTGGGTAAACGGTAGTCCCGAGAGGTCTTGTTTCCCTTTTACGCTGTCGTGGGAGGGAGCCGTTGAGTAGACGGTAGTCCCGGGCCGTCGAGTATCTTCCGGTCCGTATTGTTGGGAACCGTTGGGGTTGACGGTGGTCCCAGGTCGTTGAGTGTTGTCCGACTTGTTTTGTTACCCTGAGTTGTGGGTCGTTCCTGGCTATGAAGTATCTCCAGCCAGTGAGCTTTGTGCTGCGAGCTGTTGGAGAGGCTAGTGTCTCGTGTTTCGAGTTAGCCGATCAGCTGAGTCGTCGAGAGTGCTCCGACTGTTGTGCGAGATATTTGGGGATCTTGAGTCCTACCGTTCTGAGAGTGAGCGTGGATTTTGACTAGCCTGCATATGCCAATATTTGATACTCTATGCCGTGCCGTTCTACTCAGTTGGAGTCGCGTCCTGAGATGCCGCTGTGGATACCATGGTTGGCCTTGTTAAGGATTTTTGTATTGGCGTATTTCGTGAAGTTGAAGATTGAAGATGAAGACTTGACAAATCATTTACATCAATCTCAAAAGAATGGATTCAAATGTTCAGGTACGTTAAATTAAATAATCTTTGATATTTTGAATACATTCTTATAGCTTAGAAACACTTTGGAATATTTTCTATGGCCAAAGAATCAAAAACTGGACATGGGACATGTTCAGGATCCGGATCGGACCTTGCAATCCGGATCCCGAAGGGTGATTGTTCATTGGCAATTCCAATCCGGATCAAAGGCCATTCCGATCCGGATCCCGAACATGGGATTTTGCTGAATTGTATGTACGATCCGGATCGGGCTTTGCAATCCGGATCCCGAACCCTTGGATTTCTGGAATCGTCAATCTTGTTACGACGATCCGGATCGCAGTAAATCCGATCCGGATCGCCGTCCTGTAAATTTCCAGAAAAGGCGGTTTTTGATTCTTATCTCTTTCCAAAAAGTTTCTAGCCTATAAATAGACCCTAATATCATCTTTTAGGGTTATCCCAAGGGGGATCAAAGGTAAGAATCCACATAGAGAAGAAAAGGTAAACACCTCTTTATTTTAGGTTTTCTTTCTCTATTGATCGGTTTGATTCTAGGGTTTCAAAATCTATATCTTTTGAAAGAATCAAATCGATGAATACTTAGAGGGTGCTTCCTTGTCTATCTATGATGATCTAAGTATTCGAAATATCATCACCAACAAAACAACGATTTTCCCAAGAAATCGGCGCGTGGATTCGCGTGGCCTTGTGGATTCAAGGTGTTACCGTTTCGTGGATTCGAGACGAGGTGCGCTCGTGGATTCGAGACGTGCTACTTGGTGAGACCGTGGATTCGGTCTGGCGTCGTGGATTCGACGTGACACGCCGTGGATTCGGCGTTGGACGCCTTCGTGGATTCGAGGTGCGTTGAGGAGCGAGCGGCGAAGATCTACTCGGAGCGTATGGAAAAGGTTGAGTCGTGTGTGTGCGTTATATCACCTTGTACGTGTTTTAATCTTAGTAGATTTCACCGTGTGATCGGTCCCGTGGTTTTTTACTCCTGGATTGGAGTTTTCCACGTAAAATCTTGCGTGTTATTTATTTTCCGCATCGGGTTATTTTTACGCAACGATTTTGGTGTGTTTATTGTTTACACCTATTCACCCCCCCTCTAGGTGGTTTTTCCCCTATTTAGATCCATTATTACATATAACCCAACAAGTGGTATCAGAGCGGGAATAGGGTTGTAAACATTGGTCGATGGTGGCAACATCAATAGACCACCGTTCTTCGATGGAACTAATTATGCCTACTAGAAAGTACGCATAAGAGCGTTCTTGATTTCCATCGACGAACGGGTTCGAAACAATAAAACACCCGGACGAGATCAAGGTAGAAGAATTAGTTGGTACACTTCAAACTTATGAAATTACTTTTCCTACTAACTCTTCTGCTGGAAAGCTCTCTTCTTCTTCCAAGTCTTCAGGTATGGCATTGAAATCAACAGAACATGAAGACGCGGATTCATCCTCCTCGGACTCTGACGATGATCTATCTATGGAGGACTTTGAGAAACAACTCGCTTTCTTGAAGAGAAAATTTCGCCGAAACTTCGGAAGGGGAAACTCAAGCAAATCTTCATCATTCTCGAAGTTCAAGAAAGGCAAAGGTGCTTCTACGTCAAAATCAAGAAAGCAAGAAGGTTTCTCAATGGAGAAGAAGAACGCTGAAGGACAGATCCAGTGTTTCAAATGCAAAGGCTTTGGCCGCACTACAACAAGATGTCCCAGCAAGAATCCACCAAAGAAGAAGGCTACGCAAGCCATCACGTGAGATGACTCTTCTTCTATGGACAAGTCATCTTCTAGTGATGAGGATACAAATGCCATCACATTCTTCGCATCCACGACTTCACCCTTCGTGTGTATTTCATTGATTGCATCTGGTTCGTTGTCTATTTCTTCCTAGGATGATCAAACGACAACGGATGATGAACCAAGCGATTCCGAAGGTGAAGACTTTGCTCACGCCTACCAACTACTTCTACGGAACTCAAAGAAATTGGCGAAGCAAAATAAAAAACTTGAGGAGAAGGTTGTTGGAACTCGAGGAACAACCTAATAGAGCAACCTCTCTCTCAAGGGCTCTTGAAGTGGAAAGGGATAACTTGGTTGAGAATAATACTTTCCTTCAAGAGATGAACGAGCATTTTGAGAAGGAACTTGAAAAATCGGTGGATAAAGCTAATCTCTTCTCAAAGCTCTATTCCGAGGCACGACAAGGAAATTTTGAGATGACGGAGACCCTTTTCCAACTTTAAAAGGATTTGCATAGATTTTCTTCAGGACAAAGTAAGTTGGATCGCCTTCTTGGTCTTGGTCAAACTAATCATTTAGGCCTCGGATATGGCCGAACTTGTGAGGAACCAAGTTCGAGCAAGACAAGTTTTGTGCCCCAGTCGGTTGCTCCTTCTCCGACGAAAATCATTACAGCCAACGTTGACAACCCTACCTCATCTTCTTCAGGTTCAACTTTACCAAGGTATGTCATTGTTGTGGTTTTGCAGGGCACATAAGACCAAATTGCAAGTATGGAGCAGAACAAGCAAATCAAGCAATACTTGCAACTACTACCATCAAGAACACGACTCGGGAAACGAAGAAAAATCTTCCAAGTGTTAAGACAGATGGTAGGACACCCCCCAAGTCGAAGTCATTGAGGAAATCAAAGAAAAGTGTATTGAGTGATTTTCGCATCCCTGCGACCTCGGTAACTATTTTGTGTGACAACACAAGTGCCATTAACTTTTCTAAAAACCCTGTGTTGCAGTTTAGAACAAAACACATTGAATTTTCCTAGAGAGCTAGTTGAATCAAGTTTTTACAAATTTCTTATGTTCCAACTGAAGATCAATTAGTTGATTTTTTTTTGATAAAACCTTTGGATCAAAAATATTTTATTTGCGAAAAGCACTTGGCATGCTTTCAATTACATAACTTTTTGAACCACTGCTTAGAAAGGTTTTTGTTTGTGTTTTGTGTTCTTTTTGTAATATAGAGCATTAATTGAGCATTTGCTATACTGACTTTATTTGCATCCTTTCATGTTTAGAGAAGTTTATTATGATTTGAATATCATTATAACTCATTTGATGCAATGATCATTTATTTCAATTATTTCATCTCGAATTGATCAAAGTCATTACCTCTCTCAATGATCTTCTGGTATTTATTTTATCTTATTTGATGATTGAAATAAGTATGAACACAGGATCAATTTTTGGTTGAATACTGAATATCTTTCATAATTGATAGCCAATTGAGGGGGAGTTTATTATGTTTTTCATGCTCAAAAGATGTGGAAAGAGTTACATCCTTAATAGGAGTGTGAAAACTACCACCACATGGAGGAAAGAGCTACCACCTCGGTTGTCCGAGTACTGTGTGCAGCTACCACATGTTAACCAAGCATGGTGATCTTGTTTAATCAAATAAAATGCTTTTTGGAATACTTGACTATGTCAAATTCCAAGGTTGGTATAAGGTGGGATTTCTAAAAGATGCTCAAAGAGTCACTTCCCAAATATATTGACTAAATATATTATTTGACTTATTTGGGATTTCAAACATCTATCGATCTTGGTGCTTCATTTTCTTTGCTCAATTGAGAATTAGATAAACTCTATACTCATTAGATCGTGAAGGATGTTTGGAAATTGATCAACTTTAGAGGTTATAATTCTTTTAAATTTTCGTTTCACAATTTGGGATATTTTGATAGATTTATCATAATCTATTTCTTTCTATGTGAAATGATATTTTTGTATAAAGTTGATATGCAGAAATGTTTACATGTTTTTTTTGAATTTTCTAAAATCATGGGATTGATCTATTTTTAAAAATTCTTTTTGAAAAATGATCTTGATTCCTAGCCTCTACACATGTTAAGGATTGTTTGGGTAAGATTTTTCAAAATTTTGAAATTTAAACAATTTTTCATGTTCTTTGAGTTTTTGCTCACAGGTGCTATTTTTCAAATACTCTATAACAATGGCTCTTGAGTGGACAATCATATTCATCACCGCATTGGTCAGCACGAGGATGCCCAATGAATTAAAGAGAACTCGAAATCACAAAGGGGGAGAACATAGATGCTCAAGACAGGGGGAGAACATGGAGAACAGAGAACAGAGATGATAAAAAGAGATGCTCAACATAGGGGGAGAAAAAAAAAGATGAGGAGCCACTTGCTGGTGAGCCACCTTAGCAAGAGTTTGTTTATATAAACTCTGATAGAATGAAAGATTTTGAAAACAGAGAGTGTATCGATGAGAGACATGTGAATGTTGAAGCTCTTCGGGAACAACAAAGACTATCATCTGAGCAGGAGCGAATTTCAATTGAACAAGGTCAGATTTCTCTTGACTTGCAACGGATTAGTACAACACAAGTGGTCTTGATGAAGAAGTACAATGCACTGATGAAGTTGGTCAAGAAGATTTTTGCAAAACTCGGATGCAGCAACTTCGATGACAACGATACCGGTTCAGATTGATTTTTGATGAAATTGACTTTAGTTTCTTTTCTGACAAAAAATTTGTTTTTTGCTTGAACTCTTTGCACGTTTCTCTCTCTGATAATTTTGGCTGGTTTTTGTGACAAAAAGGGGGAGAGATAGAAGGAGAAAAGAACGAGCCAATAGATCGTTTGAAAAAGGGGGAGATCGTTTGGAAAAAGGGGGAGAAAGAAAAGAACGAACATGACCGGATAACTTGAAACTTGAAGTTTAACACTAACTATTCTACTGACTATTTTGCGTTGTAACTTCTAACAAGTTTTGTGACAGGTCATGCAAAAGGTATGAACATTTGAACTTCTTTGACATTATGGTTGGAACTAACCCTGATTATTGATAAAGATATGTGATATTTTGATTGTCTACTTTTATGCATATCTGATACCTAATGTCATGTTAAATGTATAACTCTCTGGTAGCTCAACGATTAAATTCTTGAGGTATAGCTTAACGATTAAATTCTTGAGGTATTAATGATTTCTTGTTGTCAAGAATTGTTTCTTTTGCAGAGAGTACAAGATTTGAACACTCCTAGTTGCGTCTAAGTCTAGAGTTTGTTTTAGGAGGTTATCTCTTGTATTTACATTTATTTGGATCGTTCATGCGTATTTTTGTTGTATGGTGATAGCAACAAAAATCGTCATTTTGTTTTTCTTTTGTGGATTGTGTGTTTTGTCACGAAACCGCCAAAGGGGGAGATTGTTAAGGATTTTTGTATTGGCGTATTTCGTGAAGTTGAAGATTGAAGATGAAGACTTGACAAATCATTTACATCAATCTCAAAAGAATGGATTCAAATGTTCAGGTACGTTAAATTAAATAATCTTTGATATTTTGAATACATTCTTATAGCTTAGAAACACTTTGGAATATTTTCTATGGCCAAAGAATCAAAAACTGGACATGGGACATGTTCAGGATCCGGATCGGACCTTGCAATCCGGATCCCGAAGGGTGATTGTTCATTGGCAATTCCAATCCGGATCAAAGGCCATTCCGATCCGGATCCCGAACATGGGATTTTGCTGAATTGTATGTACGATCCGGATCGGGCTTTGCAATCCGGATCCCGAACCCTTGGATTTCTGGAATCGTCAATCTTGTTACGACGATCCGGATCGCAGTAAATCCGATCCGGATCGCCGTCCTGTAAATTTCCAGAAAAGGCGGTTTTTGATTCTTATCTCTTTCCAAAAGTTTCTAGCCTATAAATAGACCCTAATATCATCTTTTAGGGTTATCCCAAGGGGGATCAAAGGTAAGAATCCACATAGAGAAGAAAAGGTAAACACCTCTTTATTTTAGGTTTTCTTTCTCTATTGATCGGTTTGATTCTAGGGTTTCAAAATCTATATCTTTTGAAAGAATCAAATCGATGAATACTTAGAGGGTGCTTCCTTGTCTATCTATGATGATCTAAGTATTCGAAATATCATCACCAACAAAACAACGATTTTCCCAAGAAATCGGTGCGTGGATTCGCGTGGCCTTGTGGATTCAAGGTGTTACCGTTTCGTGGATTCGAGACGAGGTGCGCTTGTGGATTCGAGACGTGCTACTTGGTGAGACCGTGGATTCGGTCTGGCGTCGTGGATTCGACGTGACACGCCGTGGATTCGGCGTTGGACGCCTTCGTGGATTCGAGGTGCGTTGAGGAGCGAGCGGCGAAGATCTACTCGGAGCGTATGGAAAAGGTTGAGTCGTGTGTGTGCGTTATATCACCTTGTACGTGTTTTAATCTTAGTAGATTTCACCGTGTGATCGGTCCCGTGGTTTTTTACTCCTGGATTGGAGTTTTCCACGTAAAATCTTGCGTGTTATTTATTTTTCGCATCGGGTTATTTTTACGCAACGATTTTGGTGTGTTTATTGTTTACACCTATTCACCCCCCCTCTAGGTGGTTTTTCCCCTATTTAGATCCATTATTACATATAACCCAACAGGCCTGTTGAGGTAGTTTTCTGCAGTGGAGGCAACGATGGGCCTGTTGAGGCAGTTTTGCGCGAGGGATGAGTTAGTCGGACAGGACGCCCCACGTAAATCCCGTCCTCATGTGGATGTGTGGTAGTGGGCAGGAGCGTTCCTAGTCGACAGGCGCAGGCTTGACTAGACCTTTGAGGTAGTCAGTTCGTTTGGGTCGATTGAGCACCTTGGGTGCGAGTGGACTCATTTACTTTCATCTGTTCCACTTTTGAGTGTCTAGATAGAGGCATGGTAGCTGTAGAGTAGATTTCAGCTTTTCTTGTTCAGATTTTCTTTGCCTGTTATCTTTTACCTCTGGTAGACTTGGTGGGCAGACCGTTGGACTTGTTGACGGCACCCACTGAGAACTACTGTGGGAAGTAGTTCTCACACCCGTCGTGGTGTCTTTTCCCCAAGGACTTCTTCTTCTGTTCCTGTGCTCCTGTTGCTGATCCTTCTGGCCGAGGCGAGGGAGTCGCGAGCTAGTTCCCTACTCGTCGTTGGAGTGTAGCGGTACCCCTCTTCAGCGGAGAGCTCCAGTTGATTAGTTTACTTCTTTTACTCTGTTGAGAGACCTTTGTTGTGAGGTATAGAGTTGTACTTTATTTTACAGTTTGAGAGACTGTTGTAGTGAGGATATTCTTGTATCGAGAGTTTGTACACTGATGTATTTATTGGTGATATCTCCCTTTTGAGTTTTGTATCAGAGGACTTTGTATACGATAGTATTTGGGAGATGGATATGGTATTATTTTCAGTTGTACAGGGTTCGGATTTCAGTTTTTAGTAGTTTTACTTTCAGCTCTGATATCTGTGTACTGTAGTTGATTTTTTTTGCAGATTAGACGCTTTGTCTGTACGGCAGTTTCCGTACAGATGGCGGGTCTGTTAGCGAGCCCGAGTCGCAGTTTCGACCCCGGGGCGTGACACACAATCAAATCCAACCTGTCCGAGACTCAAAGTCTCGACTACACTATCCCAAACCCCTGCTCTAACCCGAGCAACATGAATCATCTAACTAACGAATAAGGAGAAAAGAAGCAAATATGGTTTCTCCTAAGTCAAGTTCCAATATAATAGTGTAGCAATAAATGATGGCCTATCTAGATGTCCATACAAGCATGCATTTGTCCTTAAGAAAATGAAAGGGAGTAAATTACATATTAGCTCCACAAGGGTATAACCAACATGCCAAAATCACTAATGAACTACACCTGTCCATAATCCATGATCCATAATAACTACTCGGAGTAATATCCGCACATAGATACATAATCCTGCCCCATCGCATAATCCAATCTCATAAAAGGCTATGTGCTAACATGGCATGCTAATAATCACATAGGGTAACAATCTCTTAGATAAGCTTCCACTAATCATCAACATGAATATCCACTATTGCAATTGTCATAACATGAATAATTAACTTGCAATTCCTTATACAATTAGCATTCCTAAGCTTACCCCTTAATCACATATATTGTACCCTAAACATGCATGCATTCTATTAGATAGAATTAGAGAACCGTCCACCGGTTCTTGGGACAGAGTAACCCACCTGAATCGCTTTCCGCAGGCAAAGCCGAAGTCGGTGAAGTGCGTAGTCGCACGCTATCAAAATCCGCCGAAACTGCACCATCGGTACTCAGTCGCCCAAGCCTCTGCTCCAACCAACATCACAACCACAACACACTAATCAATACCCCAAATCGCACCCGCTGTTTTGCAAAAAAGCACAAAGAAGAGGGTTTTTCACCTGCGTGCATGTCACGCCCCGGGTGTAAACCAGAATCCGGGCCCGTCTACAGATCCGCCGTGCACACGGTATTTCCCGCGTACACGAAGCGCTAGTAACCTGCTCAGATATAAGAGATATAATAAAAGAGCAATAAAACAGAGCTGAACTAAAAACTAATACATCTCAGACTGAAGCTGGAAATCAAATACAGTACATCTGTAAAAATGATACATCTGTCTCTCCCAGCTCACCAAAATAAATACAATAAGCTGGCCACAGCCAGACCCAGAAGTAAAAGTACAACCGTCTGAGGAAACATGGGTACACCAACAGTCCAGCTAACACGCTTATCCTGCCTCGAGATCTATCTACTCAACCGTCCTCTCTCCTCGACCCGCCGCTGAAAGCCCAGCAGCACCCGCAGAAGACACTGCAAAACAAGGGAGAAGAAAAAGAGAAAAGAAGAATGGGGTGAGAACTACTAGTAAACCAGTAGCCTCCCCTAGTGGGTAAAACCTCAAACTCCGACGTGCCCACTAGGTCTACTAGAGGCAAAAAGGGAAAGAAGAGTGGTAAGTAACAAAACTGCTGAAAAGGAATCTACCACTACTATGCCTCTAAATGCATCAGTAACCAAACTGTCCCGGTAACCCAATCTATCCACCAGTAAAAACTGGTACTTCTTGCTGCCGCCCTCATCATCGGGCAAATAACGCCGCGTCGATGTGATAGCTAAACACAATAACTACCTGACCCCGACACTCCGGAGGGGAACTCGAGAGGAGCGACCCACACGAGGAAAGCATCACCGGGCATATAAAGCCGCGCCTGTGTGATAACAAACTCAAGCACTGCCTGACCCCAAGGCTCTAGAGGGGAACTCCCCAACGCTCTAGAGGGAAACTCGATATCTCACTATAGCAGGACTGGATCACGACTCTGATCCAAGTGGAAAAACCCATCCACTAAAGGGAAACCCGATCCCCAATCTGATGCATAAGTAATTATCCGGTCAACCTCCTAATATCCGCGGTCGTCGCGATACCCACTATCAACAATCAAGTCCAACAACCGTCACCCGGTCAACCGCCCAATATCCGCGGCCACCGAAATAACCCACAATCACAAAATTGGGTAAAATAATCTGTATCCGGTCAACCGCCTAATATCCGCGGTAGCCGCAATACCCCACAACTCATAATCAAATACCAATTGTCCCCGACCCCAAGGTCCCGGTTACACTAACCCGTACCCCTGCTCAAACCCGAGCAGCAAGAACCACCTGACTAAGGAATAAGGAGAAAACAAGCAAGCATGGTTTCTCCTAAGTCAAGTTCCAACAATGATAGTGTAGCAACAAATAGTGGCCTATCTAGATGACCATACAAGCATGCATATGTCCTCAAGAAAGATAAAAGAAGAGGTGACCAATAGTGGTTCCACATGTGTAACAATTAATAGCTCCGCATAGATATAACCATCATGCTAAAATATTATCCAACCACACATGTCTATAATCCATGTTCCATAATAAAGCATTACTATCCACGTATGCATGTCATAAAATCCTCAAATAGTACCAACCATCAAGGTAATTTAATTATCCCAATTTAAGATTCAATTTCACATGCAAAGTTAACCGCTAACATAGCAAACCATATGTCCCAACAAACATGCAAGGTCCAACCACAATTGTTAATCAATTGTCCTAACATAGGGAATCACTCTAATAAGCCTAATGAGCATGTCGAAATAGAGTGTGATGACCTGGATCTCCGCAGAACTGTTGCAGTGTGTTGAGTGGCTTCTGGAGGCCTACATGGTGTGTCGGCGGTGATTGTGCACAATTTGGACACAAGTGTTGGACTTTAGGATTAAAATGGATCACGTGGGTGATCGGTTGACTCCGTCGGATCTTTAGAAGTGATTTTGTGAGAAACGGATATTAAAATTGGACTCAGCGCAAAATTTGGGGTAAAAACACTTGTCTGGATGCATTCGGCAAATTTTGGAATTAGAATTTGGCAAATCGGACACCGGATTTGGACTCGGCGCGCGAAAACGGTGAAAATGGACTATTTATTTGTATTTTTCGGAGCACGGATGCGAAAACACGGTTTTCGAGGCGCGAGGCACTGTTCCGGCAGTCGGCGGGCAGCGGCGGCGGCGGCGGGCAGCGGCGGCTGTAATGTACCGAATTTTCGGCACATAAATAAATGTAAATAAAGGTGGTATGAAATACTAGTGTTATGAAAGTTGGGGAGGTAAGGAACATTTGGACGCGAGTTGGGCCCAAATCGGGTTAAAATGGAGAGATCTAAAAATTTATTTGAGAAAGGGGGCCCAGATTTTTAGTGAAAAATTCACAGTGTCGGAAAATTCCGAGAAAATTACGGGAGCCCCGTAAATATGTTTTAAGGCCACCGAAAAAGTTCTGCGTTGATCGGAGGCCGGATAGTGAGAACGGGCTCCGCCAACAGTATCGAAAAATTCTGAGAAAATTACGGGAGTTTCGTAATTATGTTTTAAGGTCACAGTAAAAATTTCGTGTTGATCGGATATCCGGATTGCGAGAACGGGGTCCGCCAGTGATTCTGGGTACAGCGAGGCTTTTGGTGGCCCAAAAATGACCCAAACTAAAAATTTTAAATTTTCTGTGGTAAATTAGGCTGAAACGAAGCTGCCTGTCAAATTTGGACGGAAACGGATGAAAAACGGACAGAAAACGAGACAAAAAGGGATTTCCAGGCGCGCGACGCGTTGCGCCACGCGCACAGCTGGCGCGCACAGGGCGCGGGGGCGCGCGCCCGCATGGCGCAGGGGCGCGCAGTGCGTGCGCCCAGTGAGAGGTGGGCTGCCACGTGGCGGGCCCCCATTGGGGGGGCCCGTGAACCGGGTCTACAAACCCCCCCTCCCTTCCTTCTTCTCCTTTTCTTCTTTTCTTCTTCCTTCTCCCCCGCAGACCTTCCCTTTCTCTTCTTCTTCTCCACCCGAGCACGAGAGAAAGAGAGAGAGAGAGAGAGAGAGAGAGAGAAAAAGAGGGGTTTTCGTGAGGAGGAACGGCGCGCCGTAAACCTCGTGGAGCGCGCGAGGCGTTTCAAAAGCCGATGGACGGCGCGACTGTACGAGGTAATGTTATTTTCACGGTATTTTTGGCACAATTTTTATGCCTTCTTTGGGTTTAGATTTGACCCCATTACCGTATTGCGTATTAGGAACCGAGTTATACTGCGCCGTTTTGCTGCGCGGACTGCCGGGGGCAGTTTTGGCGCGCCTTGTTTTGCGTGCAAGTTGTGGAAAAAATGCACCGTTTTGCGTGCAGATTTGAGGTAAGTGCACCGCTTTGCGTGCAGATTGTTTTATCGCGCACCGTTTTGTGTGCAGTCTCTAATATTATACATCATTTTTCGTGCAAGGCTAGAAAAATGTGCACCGTTTTGCGTGCGACCCTATAGTAAAGCGTTCATCGTTTTGCGTGCAGATTTGAGGTACGTGCATCGTTTTGCGTGCAGATTGAGTTGACGCACATCGTTTTACGTGCCGGCTGAAGTGGTGCGCATCGTTTTGCGTGTGGATTTTACTGACGCGCACCGTTTTGCGTGTAGGTTTGGAGGACGTGCACCGTTTTGCGTGCGGACTCGAGGGATGCGCACCGTTATGCGTGCAAGCTCGAGGAAACAAGAAGAATCGCACGGAGACCAATTGCAAGTGTCTACAAGCAATTGGGGACACCACAAGGTGGGGGATTCTGCCGAAATTGGGTGACCTCTCCCCTTGCTCCTTTACTTTTTGATCTAGAAGCATGATAGTAGCCTGTTAGAGGCGTTAGGTAATTATGATTAAGATTGCATGTTTAGAGGATTACAGATGAAAAGTGCAACTGTTGGTTGCCAAAGACAGATGATAAATGTGTATGTGCAGAGATATTTAGAGGAAAAGTGACATTTATGATTTATCCAAATAGGGGATAAACTGGTATGTGTAGATGGACACAGATGAAAAATGCAACTGTTGGTTGCCAAAAATAGAGATAATTAATTTGCACGTGTAAAAAGAATTAGGGGAAAAATGCGATTCTTGATTTATCTAAATTGATGATAATTGCATGCATAGATAATAAATATATATTTTTATGATGGATATGAAAATAATTACATGTGTAGAAATGAGTAATTACCTGATGACTGTGATCATGTTAGGGTACAACCCTAGGAATCATGTGATATAAGGGAACAGAACTTGTTGGTAGTAAGACTAGGAGAAAACCTAGTTTAGGGGTTTGACGAGTGACATTGAACTAGGAGTTATCCTAGGATTGGACGAGTGGCATGGTCTTAGGTGACAACCTAAGGACACTGGATAGAGTGATCAACATAGAGTCAGAGAACTCTAGGATGTATATGACATGGAACTTAGGTGAAGGAAACGTAAGGAGAACTAGTGTTCAACATAGAGTCAGGGAACTCTAGGACAGGTAGGACATGAAACTTAGGTAAAGGGAACCTAAGTTGAGCTAGAAGAGTTTAAACTCACAGACAGAAAGATAGAGTCAAGTTGACTCTAGGATTCAGTAAGGAATCAAGAGAACGGAAAGTAGATCAAGTGTGGTGACATGAAAGGAAAAATGAAAAATAGATCAAGTGTGGAGATATGGAAGGGGAGCAGGAAATTAGAGTCCGTGTAACTCTAAGTTAAAAGTGGAACAGGAAAGTAGAGTTAAGTTAACTCTAAGATTCAGTGAGGAATCAGGAAAGTGGGATGAAATCCCAAGGTTAAAGAATTAAACAAATATAACCCTAGAAAGTTATAGGGTGTCTGGGCAAATAGACAATAACTTTAACTTCAATTTGAGTTAAATAAGTGAAAGTGAAATGTAAAGGAGTCCAGGGGACTCTCTAGTTTTTCTTATGGCAAGACCTAGGATAAGAGGTAATAAATGCAAAAGGTAAAGTGCAATAGCAAGCTAAAAGCGGCTAAAAGAGCATATCGAGAATGTAAATGGCGCCTTCGAATTTGAGACTCGTCAAGTGGAGCAGGACTCCCTGGGCAGTGACCCGTCGGACGAGATACTTTCGAAAGGCTAAAAGTGAAAGTAAAGAGCTAAATGCTTAAAGAAAAGATAAAGAGATTGCCAGTGGCAAGAAGAGAGCTACAAGCTCGTATAAGACAGAAAGGCAAGTGCTAAGAGCAAAGAGGCCAAGTGCTAAAGTGAAAGAAAAAGAGAAAAGAGAAAGAAAAGAAAAGAAAGAAAATATAAAGATAAAACGGGCGGACCTACGGGGGCGAACGTACAACTGTCGGAGTTGGGCAAGGATTCCTCTCCCGGGCAGCGACCCGTATGACAGGTTATTGAGTACTCTTGTCAGTGAGTTGGGCAGTGACCCTATCGGGCAGTGTCCCGTATGACAAGTCCCCCCGCAGGACGGGGTAACACTTGCGAGTGTTATCGGCAACCTTAGAAATCTTATCTGATGGTAGCAGGACTACCGGGCTGGGGCCCGTTGGATAAGAATTTCTGAGGGTTAACTTGAACTAAAGCACCAGAAGGTAAAGAATAAAAAGTACAGAGAGTGGCCAAGGTGGCCGGGTTAGTGTAACCCTGTATACAGCGGCATAGTGGCCGAGTTGGTGGTTAGTTGCCTAGTGTGGCTAGACAGAGTAGTGATGGTTGATGATTAGACACAGATAGTGTAGTGCAGTGATAATATTGCATAGCTGCATTGATATCGAGGATTTTAGTTTCCTAGCACTATTATTATTGCTTCCATTGGACCAAGTGGTGTAGGACACTTTCTCTCGGTGGTTGAACCCACTGGGAACTCGGTCGTAGTTCTCACACCCCTTGGGTGACTCCCCCCACAGGTTCGGGTATGGATGCAGCGATCGTGACGGTTCAGATGCAGACGGCGAGGCATACGTCAGGGGCAAGGGCCCAGCAGCATAGTGACCTAGAGGGTCTAGCAGAGGTATTCCTTTTTATATATTTCTTGAGTGAACCTTGTATGGTGAGGAATTATGTAAAAGAATTGTAATAATTTTATTTGCAAGTTCAGAAATGTAAAGTGTAATAAGTTTAATTTATGGTTCACTCTTGTATGCTTTCATTTCCGCATTAACTGTTGGTTTATTAAATGAAAGTTTTAATTTATAGTGATTTTTAGTACTCTGATATTGAGCTTCCGCATACACTTGTGGTGTTATTATGGATGTTACCGTTCCTTTCGGGTAGAAAAAGGTCTTACCCGATTGGCGGGTCTGTTGGCGTGCCCGAACCGTACAAATTGGCGGACTCGGGGCGTGACAGATTAGAGTGGTATCAGAGCCTAGGAATAGTCCTAGGTGGTTAGCAACCTTAGGGAGACCCTAGGGGTTAGCACGAGAGAGTGCGTGGGTGGTGGCGAAAGTACTTGATTGGGTTTTACTATTCCCAAGAAGGACATTGGGACTGATCGAGGGCGACGAGCTTTCATTCTTCGGATATTACGTTGGCGGCCGACAACGTAATGTTGGAGATGAAAAGGAGTACCCTCTTATACTTTCGCATGATTGGGTCGACGAGCTGTTCTGTTGGTGTATAGATTGTGCGTTGCTCAAGTGGCTAAAATTTGGGCAAATCATTTCGTTGTGGTGTGCATATTAGCGATGACACCACATACGGAGACGCGCTTGTCTCGACTCGAGCCACGAGAGCGCTCTGGGTCGAACAAGGTACACGAGCTGCGATAGAAGGTGACCGCACTTATTGGTATGATCCAGCAGTAGGTCAAGCTTCTTGCCGTCAGCGAAAATTTTCCGCCGACAGAAAAACTGATTTCAACGCCTAAGTGTGGCGTCGATGTGGCAGTCGGGGCAAAAAGATAGGCTCCAGTGGCTGGTAATGCAGCAAGTTGAGGCTGCATAAATGACGCATGAGTATGCGACCCCGCCCCCTGTAGGGGCGACAGTAAAGAGAATGGCAGTGGTCGCCGAACTTCTGTCGGCGCAGCCAACACCTTCAGTATAGGGTGTTTTACACTTGTGTCCGCTAGGTTGCTGGCAAAGTATGGTTAATAAGGTCCAGTGAGAGACCGACTCGCGAGGTAAATGGTAATCGCTATGTCGCGAGAGCCAAGTTGCTGTGCCCTAAGGGTTAGGGCAAGAAAGATTTACGAGCCAGGCGGCGTGAGTTCGCCCCTGATGACGGTAGTGACCGTGTGGCGTGTTGATTGTGGCTAGGTTGCCACGTAGTAGTGTTGGTGAGGCCTAGAGTAGGCTTCAGGATGCGAGCACCTCTCGAAAAAGCGAGAGTTTTGTGGCGCCGCTCCGATGGATCGGTGTAATGGTGAGGATTGCCACCACAGGATTTGCGAGTTAATCACCAGAGTTGGTGGATAGTTATTGTGGTGCCTCGACCCAGTTGGGAGAGTTGCACAAGAGCCGTTGGGGTGCTTAAGCAAATCGCTTAGCACTGAATATTTGTGAGTTAGCATGGGGGCGCTGGATGCCCAACTGTTTGGGTGCTCATGGAGCACAAGTGTTGTTTAGCCAGAGAGAGCTGATTAGGTGACACGTTAGCCTTTGCCCTGTGTGGCCAGAGTCGATACAGAGTTCGGATTGTGGATTGACGACTAGTTAGTTAGTTTTCGCTCAGTGGAGCATAGTGGTCGCGTGGCGACGATTTGCGGGTTCGCGTTAGGACGATCCGTGCCTGGACCATGTTTGTGGATTGTGGCCTGTAGCCCAGTGGGCAGGCGCAGTCAGCTGTGAGAGACAGCGGCCCGAGACCTGATGGCGGGGCATGATAGAGATTTGGTCAGGACGGTAGTCCGAGCGATGACCCGGGGACGTGGAATGCCACGTGTGAGCCTTGAGGCTATTAGTACACTGAGAGTGTGGTATGACCAGGCCGTAGAGCTAGTGGTGATTGAGGTACTGTAGCTCCTAGTGGGAGTATTGGGGTAGTAATCCTAAGAGGGGATCTACCCGCATGACGATTGGGTCTGTGTGCTAGTGAGAGCCAGGGTGCAGTGTTGGATTAGTTGGGCTATAGGCCCCTATTGGATCATGGTTTGTGAACCTATTAGTAGTCCGAGATGTCGGATTAGCTGATACCCGTAGACTCAGAGCGCTAGTAGCGTGTGAGATAGTTGAGGACTCGTGGATTGGCTTTTGCCCTCCACATTAGGCAGCTGAGTGATCGGAAAGAAAATACCGTAAATGTAATTAGTTGTAGATGCAACCTCGTTGTGAAAAGAATGATGGCGGAATTAAAGTGAAAATTTCGCGAGTAAAAACTGAGTCATTCGTGGCAATCGAGAGAGCAAGTGCTCAACTGTGTCTTTCACCTATGTGGTGAAAGTGGCCAGATACCGGGTCTGAGTTTGTCCCTGGATTGAGAGAGGGACTCATTAGTGAGTTGATCGTGTGATCTGGCGAGCGGGCAGTTTGAGGCCCAGTAACGACATACAGTGAGCCCAGTAGTGGGACAAGATTCCTCCCTCTCGATCCAGTAGGAGTCGAGATGTGATTCAAGTTTCGAGGACGAAACTTATTTTAAGGGGGGTAGAATGTAATGTACCGAATTTTCGGCACATAAATAAATGTAAATAAAGGTGGTATGAAATACTAGTGTTATGAAAGTTGGGGAGGTAAGGAACATTTGGACGCGAGTTGGGCCCAAATCGGGTTAAAATGGAGAGATCTAAAAATTTATTTGAGAAAGGGGGCCCAGATTTTTAGTGGAAAATTCACAGTGTCGGAAAATTCCGAGAAAATTACGGGAGCCCCGTAAATATGTTTTAAGGCCACCGAAAAAGTTCCGCGTTGATCGGAGGCCGGATAGTGAGAATGGGCTCCGCCAACAGTGTCGAAAAATTCTGAGAAAATTACGGGAGTTTCGTAATTATGTTTTAAGGTCACAGTAAAAATTTCGTGTTGATCGGATATCCGGATTGCGAGAACGGGGTCCGCTAGTGATTCTGGGTACAGCGAGGCTTTTGGTGGCCCAGAAATGACCCAAACTGAAAATTTAAAATTTTCTGTGGTAAATTAGGCTGAAACGAAGCTGCCTGTCAAATTTGGACGGAAACGGATGAAAAACGGACAGAAAACGAGACAAAAAAGGATTTCCAGGCGCGCGACGCGTTGCGCCACGCGCACAGCTGGCGCGCACAGGGCGCGGGGGCGCGCGCCCGCATGGCGCAGGGGCGCGCAGTGCGTGCGCCCTGTGAGAGGTAGGCTGCCACGTGGCGGGCCCCCATTGGGGGGGCCCGTGAACCGGGTCTACAAACCCCCCCTCCCTTCCTTCTTCTCCTTTTCTTCTTTTCTTCTTCCTTCTCCCCCGCAGACCTTCCCTTTCTCTTCGTCTTCTCCACCCGAGCACGAGAGAAAGAGAGAGAGAGAGAGAGAGAGAGAGAAAAAGAGGGGTTTTCGTGAGGAGGAACGGCGCGCCGTAAACCTCGTGGAGCGCGCGAGGCGTTTCAAAAGCCGATGGACGGCGCGACTGTACGAGGTAATGTTATTTTCACGGTATTTTTGGCACAATTTTTATGCCTTCTTTGGGTTTAGATTTGACCCCATTACCGTATTGCGTATTAGGAACCGAGTTATACTGCGCCGTTTTGCTGCGCGGACTGCCGGGGGCAGTTTTGGCGCGCCTTGTTTTGCGTGCAAGTTGTGGAAAAAATGCACCGTTTTGCGTGCAGATTTGAGGTAAGTGCACCGTTTTGCGTGCAGATCGTTTTATCGCGCACCGTTTTGTGTGCAGTCTCTAATATTATACATCATTTTTCGTGCAGGGCTAGAAAAATGTGCACCGTTTTGCGTGCGACCCTACAGTAAAGCGTGCACCGTTTTGCGTGCAGATTTGAGGTACGTGCATCGTTTTGCGTGCAGATTGAGTTGACGCACATCGTTTTACGTGCCGGCTGAAGTGGTGCGCATCGTTTTGCGTGTGGATTTTACTAACGCGCACCATTTTGCGTGCAGGTTTGGAGGACGTGCACCGTTTTGCGTGCGGACTTGAGGGATGCGCACCGTTATGTGTGCAAGCTCGAGGAAACAAGAAGAATCTCACGGAGACCAATTGCAAGTGTCTACAAGCAATTGGGGACACCACAAGGTGGGGGATTCTGCCGAAATTGGGTGACCTCTCCCCTTGCTCCTTTGCTTTTTGATCTAGAAGTATGATAGTAGCCTGTTAGAGGCGTTAGGTAATTATGATTAAGATTGCATGTTTAGAGGATTACAGATGAAAAGTGCAACTGTTGGTTGCCAAAGACAGATGATAAATGTGCATGTGCAGAGATATTTAGAGGAAAAGTGACATTTATGATTTATCCAAATAGGGGATAAACTGGTATGTGTAGATGGACATAGATGAAAAATGCAACTGTTGGTTGCCAAAAATAGAGATAATTAATTTGCATGTGTAAAAAGAATTAGGGGAAAAATGCGATTCTTGATTTATCTAAATTGATGATAATTGCATGCATAGATAATAAATATATATTTTTATGATGGATATGAAAATAATTGCATGCGTAGAAATGAGTAATTACCTGATGACTGTGATCATGTTAGGGTACAACCCTAGGAATCATGTGATATAAGGGAACAGAACTTGTTGGTAGTAGGACTAGGAGAAAACCTAGTTTAGGGGTTTGACGAGTGACATTGAACTAGGAGTTATCCTAGGATTGGACGAGTGGCATGGGACACTGGATAGAGTGATCAACATAGAGTCAGAGAACTCTAGGATGTATATGACATGGAACTTAGGTAAAGGAAACGTAAGGAGAACTAGTGTTCAACATAGAGTCAGGGAACTCTAGGACAGGTAGGACATGAAACTTAGGTAAAGGGAACCTAAGTTGAGCTAGAAGAGTTTAAACTCACAGACAGAAAGATAGAGTCAAGTTGACTCTAGGATTCAGTAAGGAATCAAGAGAACGGAAAGTAGATCAAGTGTGGTGACATGAAAGGAAAAATGAGAAATAGATCAAGTGTGGAGATATGGAAGGGGAATAGGAAATTAGAGTCCGTGTAACTCTAAGTTAAAAGTGGAACAGGAAAGTAGAGTTAAGTTAACTCTAAGATTCAGTGAGGAATCAGGAAAGTGGGATGAAATCCCAAGGTTAAAGAATTAAACAAATATAACCCTAGAAAGTTATAGGGTGTCTGGGCAAATAGACAATCACTTTAACTTCAATTTGAGTTAAATAAGTGAAAGTGAAATGTAAAGGAGTCCAGGGGACTCTCTAGTTTTCCTTATGGCAAGACCTAGGATAAGAGGTAATAAATGCAAAAGGTAAAGTGCAATAGCAAGCTAAAAGTGGCTAAAAGAGCATATCGAGAATGTAAATGGCGCCTTCGAATTTGAGACTCGTCAAGTGGAGCAGGACTCCCTGGGCAGTGACCCGTCGGACGAGGTACTTTCGAAAGGCTAAAAGTGAAAGTAAAGAGCTAAATGCTTAAAGAAAAGAGAAAGAGATCGCCAGCGGCAAGAAGAGAGCTACAAGCTCGTATAAGACAGAAAGGCAAGTGCTAAGAGCAAAGAGGCCAAGTGCTAAAGTGAAAGAAAAAGAGAAAAGAGAAAGAAAAGAAAAGAAAGAAAATATAAAGATAAAACGGGCGGACCTACGGGGGCGAACGTACAACTGTCGGAGTTGGGCAAGGGTTCCTCTCCCGGGCAGCGACCCGTATGACAGGTTATTGAGTACTCTTGTCAGTGAGTTGGGCAGTGACCCTATCGGGCAGTGTCCCGTATGACAAGTCCCCCCGCAGGACGGGGTAACACTTGCGAGTGTTATCGGCAACCTTAGAAATCTTATCTGATGGTAGCAGGACTACCGGGCTAGGGCCCGTTGGATAAGAATTTCTGAGGGTTAACTTAAACTAAACCACCATAAGGTAAAGAATAAAAAGTACAGAGAGTGGCCAAGGTGGCCGGGTCAGCGTAACCCTGTATACAGCGGCATAGTGGCCGAGTTGGTGGTTAGTTGCCTAGTGTGGCTAGACAGAGTAGTGATGGTTGATGATTAGACACAGATAGTGTAGTACAGTGATATATTATATTGCATAGCTGCATTGATATCGAGGATTTTAGTTTCCTAGCACTATTATTATTGCTTCCATTGGACCAAGTGGTGTAGGACACTTTCTCTCGGTGGTTGAACCCACTGGGAACTCGGTCGTAGTTCTCACACCCCTTGGGTGACTCCCCCCACAGGTTCGGGTATGGATGCAGCGATCATGACGGTTCAGATGCAGACGGCGAGGCATACGTCAGGGGCAAGGGCCCAGCAGCATAGTGACCTAGAGGGTCTAGCAGAGGTATTCCTTTTATATATTTCTTGAGTGAACCTTGTATGGTGAGGAATTATGTAAAAGAATTGTAATAATTTTATTTGCAAGTTCAGAAATGTAAAGTGTAATAAGTTTAATTTATGGTTCACTCTTGTATGCTTTCATTTCCGCATTAACTGTTGGTTTATTAAATGAAAGTTTTAATTTATAGTGATTTTTAGTACTCTGATATTGAGCTTCCGCATACACTTGTGGTGTTATTATGGATGTTACCGTTCCTTTCGGGTAGAAAAAGGTCTTACCCGATTGGCGGGTCTGTTGGCGTGCCCGAACCGTACAAATTGGCGGACTCGGGGCGTGACAGCGGCGCTGGCTCGGGCAGGCGCAGGAGCGGCGGCGGGCAGGCGCGGGCAGCGCGCAGTGCGCGGGCAGGCGCGAGGGCCCGCGGGTAGGTGCGCGGTCCCCGGGCCGGCGTGCACCGGAGTAGGACACGTGGCAGGCGTCGATTGGGTGGCTTTTAGCGCGCGGTTCACGGAGTTCGAGCGGCGGTGTATGGATTTGAACGGCGGTGCAGGGTTTCGGGCGGGAGACAGGCGTCGACGCCTGGTTGGCTAGCGCTGGGTGCGCGGTCCACGGAGTTCCCTGCGCGGGTGCATGAACCCGGCGCAGGGATATGTGGCGGCAGGCCATTGGCGGGCTCACGAGGCGCGGCGCACGAGGGCGCGGGCTGGCGCCTCGGGGCGCGTGCATGGCAGGCGCGCAGGCGGCGCCTGCCCGCACGTGTGACCGCGACAGTGCGGGGGGCACGTGGCGCCCGGCTATTCGCGGGCGCCACCTACCCGCTTGACCGAGTGGCGCCACGCGGCAACGCCGGACGCGCCCGCACAGCTGTTTGCTGTGCGGGACACGCGTCCGTCACCCAGGGGGCCACGCGTCGCGCAGTGACCGGTGGGTTTGGCTGTTCGGTGTTCGGGGTGGACGTGGCAGCACGGGGGCAATCCGGGCGCCTCTTTTGCGGGCTTGCGGGCTCGGATTCGGGCGCCCGAATGTTTCGGGCGCCCGAATGTTTCGGGCGCCCGAATGTTTCGGGCGCCCGAATCCGAGGGCCTAGGTGGAATTCCTTGATTTGTTCTTTTGGCCTATAAAAAGGGATTTGAGCTGCGATTTGGGACTTTTCTGGCCATTTTCTCTCTAAGTGTTCTTCAGCAAACCTCTTCCCCCTTGTGTGCTGCACCTTGTGGAGGATTCCCTGGATTTTTGGGAGGCATGGATTTCGAGGTTCCTATTTTTACGACGCAGCGCGACGCTCGTTCCTTTGTGGTCTCCTTCGTCGCGGATGGGGTGCGAGGACTCCCCCGGCTTACTCCGACCACCGTTTTCGCCGATTTTTGCGCCGTTGGCTTCACGACAGGTAGGGCTATGATCTTCGTGATTTGAGTTTTCCCTCATTTCGAGTTTTTCTTGGACTTTTTCGAGCTTTCTTTTGACCCATTTTCTTGGGCGGAGTTTTGGACAGCGCCACAGTGTTTCTGCGATATCTTTGCGCACATGCGTCGGATCGAGACGTTCCAAGAGGCGTTTTTCATCTACACAGCGCAAGGAACACCCGAGAAAGAAAAAGAATAAAAGCATGATTTCTCCTAAGTCAAGTCCCAAAAGATAGTGTAGCAGTAAAAAGTGACTTAGCTAAGTGACCAGTTTAAACATGCAATTGTCCCAGTATTTTAGTCTATTTTACAAAAGTAATCAATTTAAAGCAACAAAAGCCAAGGTGACAGTCTCATTTGAATGATCATTAATCTAAAGTCATCAATTGCTATCTTGCCCCTAAACATGCTGTCCAGAATAATTAAGCGACTAAAAAGAGTGATCATGCTATCAACATCATGCCAAAAGTATCATCCTCATGGATTAATTATCAATTAATTAAATTTCTAATGCATGCAAGGCTACCAACAATAAGCTTAGCATCATGAATATTGGGACACTCTGATGTTCCTAGTGGGCATACCAAAGGAGAGGAGTACAACAACCACCCACCTGAAGTGCTAACTGTCCAAATCCCAACAGCTGAAAATACCAAATAACTCCAAATCTCCTACTCCAATGAGTCCAGCAACACCCGCAACTCTCCTGGGCACAATACAAAGTCCACAATACACATAAGCTCCCAAAACTGCTCATACAACCACATGCAATTTCAGTCCCAAAGATGATTAATTTTCACCTGCTGAAAATGCCCAGAAAATTCCCAGAAAAATATCACAGCGATCCTCGCGTCGATACCTTCGAAAAGGCTACTTGCACGCCCAAATCTGAGTTCGGTAAGTCAAGATATAAATTCGGCAAGGTGGTACACTCAAACAAAATCTGCATCAAAAACTGTAGCACTGTACACAAGGAAACAGGGATTTTCACCTCGAAATAAATCTCTGAAAAATCCAAGAAAAATACGAGCGCGTTCCTTGCGATCTGTAGATGAAAAAGTTGTATAAGCACGTTTCCATCTGACGCTCGTGCGCGAAGATACGGCCAAAACACTCCGATGCTGTCCCAAAAAGCCATACAGAAAATGGGTCACAGTGATGCCTCGGGATCCGTGCCAAAAACTCGAAACGGGAAAGCGCGATCAATAAGGAAGATGAAGCCCTACCTCTTGCCGGCGCAAGAATCACTGAAAAAGAAGGTCGGGGTAGCCCAGGGGAAATTTTACATCGAACTGCGACGAAGAAGAACACCGGAAAAGCAACGTCGCACCGCGCCGTAAAATCTGGAACCTCGGGATCCGAGCTCCTAAAAATTCCAAAACTCTGCAGGTGGATCAAGAACAAAAAGATGAACAAATCTCCTTAAGGGAGCTCGGGCAGAGGAGGCTCGAAAATGGGAGAAAAGCCCTCAAGAAGGCAGCTCGGGCTGCTATTTATAGGCTGAGGAAAACAAATGAGAAAATTCCGGATGTGTCCCAATTTTCGGGCGCCCGGTCCGGCCCGCCCGGTTTTCGGGCGCGCACAGTGCGGCCCGGCCCGCCAATTTTCGGGCGCGCACAGTGCGGCCCAGCTCGGCCCATCCCGTCGCACGGGATCCGACCGAACCCCGCAGCCGTCCAACCCGCCTTGGGGCTTGACACGTGTCCGCCGAACACGGGACAGCAGTGCAAGCCCCGCCAGCGCCCGCCACGTGGCCCCGCCTGCGGTCAGCGCGGTAGGTGGCGCCCGCGAATCAGCGGGCGCCACATGGCGCTGCCCACGCCCGCTCCACCTGCCCGCGTACGGCCACCTGCCCCGGTACCTGCCCCGCGCGTCGCGTGGACCGCGCGCTTGTGAGCCCGCCAATAAGGAACTGCCACGTGGCGCGTCCCGATCCACGACTCCCTGCGCGTGCCCGTGGACCGAGCGCGCATGGGCCGCCCAATTGTGCGCTGCCACGTGGACACCTGCCAGTCCACGCCTCCAGCCGTGCACCCCGGTCACACTCCAGCCATTCCGTGGACCCAGCCGCGTGCGCCGACCAATCAGAGGGCGCCACGTGGCACTCCCGCCGGTCCACGGCTCCCCCATGCACCAGAAATCCAGTAAAACTTCCGGGAGTCCCTTTTTGGGCATCCGGACTCAGAATTTAACAAGAAAATAGCCGTTTTCAAGCGTTTTTCCGTGCTGAATCCAAATCCAACCTCCGTTTGGCCTAAAAACTTTTCTAAAATTCAGCAAAAGCAGCCGAAGGCCAACCCAGCTAACAAAAGCTCACAGGGTCCATCTGTGGCATCCCTTTGATGCACTATGGGCCAAACACACCATCAACAGGTGTTTGCACAGTGAATTCATGGGAAAAAGCTGCATGGGGTTCCGGGGTCCTACACTGATGTTGAGACTGATGTACTGTAGTTTTAGTTTATCTCCTTTTATAGTTGAGAGATGCTGTACTGAGGACATTGTATGATGATTATCTGTATTTGAGGAGATGGATATTGTACTTTATTTCATATTGTGCAGTGATTGGATTTTATTTTACAGTATTTTATTTCCGCTCTGATATTTGCGTAGCTTTAGTACTATCTTTTGCAGGTTAGACGCTTCGCCTATGCGGGATTTTGCATAGGTGGCGGATCTGTTGGCGAGCCCGGGTCGCAGTTTCGACCCCGGGGCGTGACAGTGTCGTTGGTCCTGCCCGGTGCAGATGAGTCCTGGATTGTGCCAGTAGACCTGATGGTCATGACTCAGCTGCGGGACTTGATCGTGGTACATGGATGAACTTGCTGGCTCAGTATTCCTTTTCGCGGCGGTTGATTGTGCTGCGAGGACGGTCTTTTGGGGAGCCAGGCCAGGAGAGGTCTGTGTACCAGGGTTGCCGGAGGGCTTTCTTTGCCTCTGTAGTTTTGACTTCGCTAGCGAGGCGGATGTTTCGCTTTGGGTGCGGAGCCTTTTTGGCTAGCATAGTTTTGGGGCCTACGGGGCGCCGGTGCTATTTGAGATGTGGAAGGTTGGTTCACTTCGTCATTGTGTGGATTACCGGGAATTAGATGTGTTGGGTTATGTATTAATAGGATCTAAATAGGGAAAAAAATACCTAGAGGGGGGTGAATAGGTGTAAACAGTAAACACTAAAAAAATCATTGCGCAGTAAAACCCAATGCGGAAATAAAAAGGACACGCAAGATTTTTACGTGGAAAAACTCCAAACCGGAGTAAAAAACCACGGGACCGATCACACGGCGAAATCCACTAGAATTGAAACACGTACAAGGTGATTTACCGTACACACTTACGACTCAACCTTTTCCATACGCTCCTAGTAGATCTTCTCCGCTCGCTCCGCAACGCGCCTCGAATCCACGATTTGCGTCCAACGCCGAATCCACGGCGTCCAACGTCGAGTCCACGACGTCCGACCGAATCCACGGTCTTCACCCAGTAGCACGTCTCGAATCCACGAACGTACCTCGCTCCGAATCCACGAGAGCGGTAGCACCTTGAATCCACAAGGTCACGCGAGTCCACGCGCCGATTTTGGGAAAATCGTTGTTTTTGGGTGGTGATGATCCGCCGAATACTTAGATTAGAGATAGATCGGAAATACCATCTAAGTATTCATTAATTTGATTCTACTCAAAATTTGAGTTTGGAAAACCTAGAATCAAATTAATCACTATAGATGAAGAAACATAGAATTAAATCTATTGATTTCCTTTCTTCTCTATATGTGGATTTTTCTATTTCGGTCGTATTTTTCGTGCTCCCTAAAAATGAATCGTAGGGTCTATATATATATAGGTTAGAAACCATTGGAAGAAGATAAGCATCAAAAATTAACCATTTCTGGAATTTTACAGGACGACGGTCCGGACTGGAAATCCTGCGGTCCGGACTATCATGACGAAACAGACTTTTTCCAGAAAAGAGGACATTCGGGGTCCGGACTGAAATCTCACGGTCCGGACTGTTCATGCAATTCCTGCAAATTCCACGTTCGGGGTCCGGACTGAAATTCCCAGGGTCCGGACTGGAATTGCGCATGAACTAACCTATGTTCGGGGTCCGGACTGTAATGTCCGGTCCGGACTCTGAACATGTAGTATGTCCAGTTTTTGATTTTTATGCAATCAAAAATTCATCCAAGTGTTTCTACACTATAAGAAGTATTCGGATCACCAAAAATATTTAGTTAAACGTACCTGATCCTTTTGAATTCTTCTTTCTTGAGATTGAGGTATATGATCCAAACTTCTTCATCTTCAATCTTCAAGACTTAAACACTTTCACGAAATACGCCAACACAAATTCCGTAACAATCTCCCCCTTTGGCGGTTTCGTGACAAAACACAAATCCACTCAAGAAAATTCAAAAATATATTTTTGTTGATATAACCATACAACAAAAATTTACATTGGAGATCCAAATAAGAATAAGTACATGAGATAAACTCCTAAAACAGACTCTAGACTTAGACATCTGTATTCTCTGCAAAAATGAAGCATTCTTGACAAACAAAAGTCGTTAGATACCTCAAGAATTTTATCATACAAAACCAAACACAGAGATAGAGTTTATACTCATCATGACATTTTCAAATTCAGATATGTAAGAAAATCACAATAAAAAATCGACATATCTTCTAAGCAATAAAAATTCAAATGTCACAAATTGTTAGTCAACATCAACTTGTTAGTTATATTACATGCCCAAATAGTTAATCGAATAGTTAGCTGAGGCATGCATCAAATCACAAGGTAAAACCAAAAGTTGAAGTTAGAAGTTATACTTACCTTCATAGTTTCAAGTTCTCACAAGCATTGTCTCACAAGCATTGTCATTGTTCAAAATAGTTCTCTTCTCTCTCCCCCTTTTTGTCACTAAACTTAGCCAAAATTACAAAATGTAAGGAGAGTTAAAAGTTCCAAAAATAAAAAAAACTGAGAACTAAAACTGAAAATCCTGCAAAAGAAAATGAAAGGATCACAAAAGCTGAAGTTCACGCCAAATCAGAACTGTCTGAACGTCCGCAATTTAATTTGTTTAAGATCCCTTTCAGCATTCCTGATATTTCGCAACATTTTCTTTCCATTTTGCGAATGCAGTTGACATTCTTTCTTGTTCTGCAGACATTTTCCTCTGTTCTTCAGACATTCTCCTCTGTTCTTGACGAATGGAGGTCAAAACGTTTGCTTCTGTAGTATTTCTTTTGGAAGTTGATGTCTTCAATGTAGATGCAGATGGTGCCAGTTGGCTTTCTATCCATGGAGAATCTTTAGGCAGAGAGTGAGACCTGACAAGGGGTTCATTTATCTAAATTCCACTACCCCTCGAACTCTTCCGCCTAGAGTACTGCTTGATGGTTGTAGAAGATCTCATCAGTTTTTTGTTCTTTAAATATAGCCTGTCTTCCTCATCAACCTTTTGTTGATTTAGTCTCAGAAATTCTTTCCAGTCCTCTTCATCAAGGTCAGAGCTGTCTAGATCAGCATCTCTTGTCTCTTCTTGAAGTGAGTCACCTTGCTCTCTTTTGACAGATGCACGTGTGTGAACCATTGCTGTTATTGATTGTAAGAGAAGAGTACTGTGAGTCACAACTCAAGAACACGAAAAAATTATTAATTTCCAAAAATTTGAAAAATTGTACCCAAACAATCATTATCGTGTAGAGAGACTAGGGATCAAATTAGTTTTGCAAAAAGAATTTTAAAAATAGATCAATTCCATGATTTTCAAAAATTCTCAAAATATGCCCTAAAACCGAAATTTTTGAAAACAAAGCCCAAAAATTCGTTTATCAAGAGAAAACCTAGCATATAATCAAAACTAATCTACCCAGAGTTCTTATTTCAAAAGAAGTTTGATCAAAAACCAATTACAAACGAAAAAGATACAAATTTTCTTCCACGTTTTGAGCAAAAACATGAAAACCTGTGAAAAATCAAGATTTTGATCAAAAGAACTGTCACGCCCCGGGGGTTTATTTTAGCGGAAACGATTCATTTAAAAAGGTGTGCATTTGGCGCGTAACAATTTTTTTTTTTTTAAAACCTTCTTCCCCGGCGCGTGCCCAGATCTGCCGCATACACAGGATCACTCTACAAACGGGCAGAGTCTCCCCTGTATATGCACGGCGTCGCGGCTAGTACAAGTCCAAACACGGATATCCAATCAATCACAACAGATCTTTGACATACACACATTCACAAATGCTAAATAAATCTCACGGCCGAATAGTTTGAAAGGATAAATCCACAATTGTTGAAACGGTGCCCACCCGGCACCCAGATTTTGAAAACTCGTTTTTGAAGGCAGCATAAACTCAGAGGTTTTGGAAATACGATGCCCACACGACACCTAGGTTTTGAAATCCATTTTTTGCAATCCATAAAACCACAAGGTTTTGAAAACGGTGCCCACTCGACACCCAATTTTTGAAAACAGTTTTCGCAATCATTTCTTTCGTTTTTTTTTTTTTTTTGTTTTTGTAAAGCGGCCAACAGAGATGAAAGGGAACATAAATAAACCATTAGTTACCATACCGACATCCACATCGACCCCACGAGGGTATCGCGAACCACACCATAGTCTACAAAGTAAATGAAATGCGAAAGAAAAATAGAATGTACTGTTCGGGGTCTCCAGGGACCCAAGAACTCCTGCCGCGGCCTCACCGTCGCCTACCTCTCCCCCCTGTAGGACCCTGTCGCAAAGTGGGAAGTCAGCGACTAAACAATAGTAACAAGAATAATAATAATGCAGGTAAAGAAATGCGTCCAATCGTAAACTATCCGGAGCAACCACTCTCCCAAGAGGGAAAAGATGACACGAACACCTGTCAACCTGCAATACCCGACCACGTCGGACAACTAAACCGACGGATCGCACCGCTCCCACGTCGGACAACTAAACCGACGGGTCGTACCGCTCACACCTCGGCGCATCCAAACCCCACAACTACAGGGGCCCCACTACGTCACCTCGTGGGTATACACGGGTCATAGACCACTTTTCCGGAAAAGCGCACCCTTTGCGGTGGCCAAACTGCGGGTGCGCGTGCTGCTGCCTCGAGAATAGAAAACAAGAATAACGTACAAGATCAAGAAACGAGAACTATAGTGACTATCATCAACATGTAATCAGATAACGAGGACATAGTGACTATCATCTACATATAGTCAGATAACCGAATCATAGGGACTATCATCTACATATAGTTAGTTACAAGCATAAATAGTATTAATTACAATATCGGGAATGCGGTGCTAAAACTCCGAATAAAAACCCACCTTTGTGTCGTCGCGCTAAGGTCGCCGCTAGGTTCCTCCATGTCTCGGCGTGCTCCCCGAACCTACAAGGTACCCCGAGGAGAAGTCAGTACCCATCAAACACCGTCGAAGAAAAACGATTATACTATCCGGTTCCCGTCTCGGAACGGGGCCCGCGGTTCCGACGGCGGCGGCGTCGGTGACCGTGGCGGAGGTGATCCCGCGCCGCCTCGCTGTCCGCGCGTGCGCACGGGCCCGTGCGGTGTCAGACCCGCACGGTACCCTGTCGGCGGCGGCCCCGCGCGGGTGCTCAACCCACACGCGCGGGTGGCCCCGCGCGGCGCCCAAGCCCCGCGCGGGTGCCCAGCCCGCACGCGCGGGCGGCCCCGCGCGGCGGTCAGGGCCCGCGCGGGTGCACAACCCGCACGCGCGGGCGGCCCCGCGCGGGTGCCCAGCCCGCACGCGCGGGCGGCCCCGCGCGGCGCTCAGGGCCCGCGCGGGTGCCCAACCCGCACGAGCGGGTGGCCCCGCGCGGCGCCCTAGCCCCGCGCGGGTGCCCAGCCCGCACGCGCGGGCGGCCCCGCGCGGCGCTCGGGGCCCGCGCGGGTGCTCAACCCACACGCGCGGGTGGCCCCGCGCGGCGCCCAGGTCGCACGCGCGGCGGCGCCCCCACTCCTTTCCTGCGCGTGACCGGGTTCTTGCGGCGGCGGCAGTACGGCCGACCGGGAGGTCCCCCCACCTTCTCCCTCTTCTCCGCCTCATCCGGCCATGAAACAAAGGAAGCTACCCTAGATAAAATTAAAAACTCACCGATCTTGCGCTTCGAAATTGCCGATCAAGAAGGAGGAAGGGGACGGATCGTCGCGCGCTCGCTTGTCGGTTCCGCGGCCCGAGCGATGGTTCTCTCTCTTTCCCTCTCGATCACCACCGTACGCCGTCCGGTAGAGGGAATGAGGGTTTTGGGGAAAAAGGGGTTTCGCGTCCTCGCTCCGAGTGGACCTACGCACAGGACAGGAGGAATTGGGAAACCCTAGTTCCCAACTGGGTTTAATTAGCCGTTTGGGTGCAACATGGGGACTTGATCCCTAAATCCCTAAATCACAGAGTAAATGATCGGGTGAATCAAGAAGCGGGGAAAAATAACCCAACCCCCGACTAAAAGAAAACCAGTTCGGTTACGAACCAGGGTCCGGTTTTGCCTCGAAACACGTGTAAAGCGTCAGAACTGCTCGCAACCTTCCGGAATTTATTTCGGGAGATCCCGGAGTCGGAATCCAAAACCGATCGCGCTGCCATCTTCCGTTTTGCGAGCTTTATTGTCTAAAAATACTCGCGAGCCCCGACGGTCTGTCCAGAAGAAAAAGGAAAGTTAAGCCACAGTCCGGACCCCTAGTCGAGATGGGGTGCACTTAAAAGTAAACTATAAAATCCGAAAGGTATTAAATCGCGCGGTTACTACACCACTCACCTCTAAAAACGAGTTTCATCCCCGAAACTCAAAACTGTGATGTGGTGAAAAGGTTGGGGTAACACTCCCTCACTTTGGACTCCAGCTCCCACGTTGCTTCTCGCTCCTCATGGTTGCTCCATAGCACCTTCACGTAGGGGATGGTTCGATTTCGCAGCGATTTGTTTTCTCTTGTTAGGATCCTCACTGGGGTTTCCTCGAAACTCAGGTCCTCCTTAAGTTCGAGAGTAGAGACGTCCAGAATGTGTGATAGGTCGGGAAGGTATTTCCGGAGCATGGACACGTGGAAAACATCGTGGACTCTGTCGAGATTTGGTGGTAGGGCAAGGCGGTACGCCACTGGGCCGATGCGCTCCAAGATCTCGAACGGGCCCACAAACCGTGGGCTTAGCTTGCCCTTCAGCCCGAAACGCTTGATTCCTCTGGATGGCGAGACTCGCAAAAGCACGTGTTCTCCCACTTGTAATTCCAAGTCGCGGCGCCTCTGGTCTGCATAGCTCTTCTGTCGACTCTGGGCGGTCAGTAAGCGCTGTTTGATGAGGCGTACCTTCTCTTCAGTTTCTTCCACCAAGTCAGGTCCCAAGAATTTCCGTTCTCCCAAGTCATCCCAACAGATCGGGGATCGGCAGCGCCTCCCATATAAGGCTTCGTAGGGCGCCATCTGGATGCTTGCCTGGTAGCTGTTGTTGTAGGCAAATTCCACGAGGGGTAGGTAGCGTGACCAACCGATCCCCCAGTCAAGTACACAGGCGCGAAGCAGGTCCTCGAGGGTCTGTATCACTCGCTCCGACTGTCCGTCCGTCTGCGGGTGGAAGGCTGTGCTGAAATGTAATTTGGTCCCCAGGGCCCACTGTAGACTCTGCCAAAACTTCGAGACGAAGCGCGTGTCTCTATCCGAGGTGATCGATGCCGGCACTCCATGCAGTCTCACGATCTCGCTGACGTAGACCTGAGCTAACCGTTCTCGGGTCCAGGTTGTATGAATGGGCAGGAAGTGTGCTGACTTGGTTAACCGGTCCACTATGACCCAAATCGCATCGTGCCCCTGCTGTGAGCGTGGAAACCCCGTGACGAAGTCCATGGTGATCTGATCCCACTTCCACTCTGGCACCGGTAGGGGCTGTAACTTTCCCGCAGGTCGCTGATGCTCCGCCTTTATTTGTTGACATACCAGGCAATGAGCCACATGTCGTGTCACATCCCCCTTCATCTTGGGCCACCAGAAGGTCTGCTTGAGGTCCCTGTACATCTTCGTGCCCCCCGGGTGCGCCGCGTAAGGGGCGCGGTGTGCCTCTGCTAGGATTTCCTCCTTCAACTCCGACGAATCCGGCACGCAAATCCGTCCGCGAAACCGTAGGGTGCCGTCACCTTCCACTGAAAAATCGCTCTCTTGGCCCGGCGAAATTTTGTCTCGCACGAGCCGTAAGTGTGAGTCGGTCTGTTGTCCTTCCCGGATCTTCTCGAATAGCGTCGGCTTGATTACCAAGGTTAAAAGCTGCGCAACCGTGCCCGCTGGTACCACCTCCAACCTCAATCGTGCGAACTCCGCGATCAAGCTGCTCTGCTCAGTTATCGCGCCCCCAGGCACCCCTTCCTGTTGCCCTTTCCTGCTCAAAGCGTCTGCCACCACGTTTGCCTTCCCGGGGTGGTATTGAATTGTCAGGTCGTAATCCTTCAGTAACTCTAGCCACCGTCTCTGCCGCAGGTTTAATTCCTTTTGGGTGAAAATGTACTTAAGACTTTGGTGATCCGAGAAGACGTTACAGTGGACTCCAAAGAGGTAGTGCCTCCACAATTTTAAAACGAAGACCACTGTGGCCAGTTCTAAGTCGTGTATCGGGTAGTTCTTTTCGTAATCCTTCAATTGCCTGGAAGCGTAGTCTATTACTTTTCCCTGTTGCATCAGAACACCCTCAAGGCCGATCCTTGATGCGTCGCAGTACACTTCATAATCCTCTCCGGGTGTTGGTAGCACAAGTATTGGTGCCCTGGTTAGCCTTCTTTTGAGTTCCTCGAAACTCTCCTGGCATTTAGCGGTCCATATAAACTTCTCCCCTTTCCTGGTTAACCGGTTTAAAGGGGTAGCAATCTTTGCGAAACCTTCGGCGAAGCGTCTGTAATATCCTGCCACGCCTAGGAAACTACGGACCTCTGTCACCTCGTCGGCGGCTGCCAGTCGATCACAGATTCCACCTTCTTGGGGTCCACGGCGATTCCCTTCGCCGAGATCACGTGCCCTAGGAATCCCACCTCGCGTAGCCAGAATTCGCACTTCTTGAGCTTAGCGAACAGCTTCTGCTCCCTGAGAATCTGGAGAATCGTTCGCAAATGGTCCTCGTGCTCCTCGTCGGTGGGTGAATAGATCAGGATGTCGTCGATGAAGACCACTACGAACCGGTCTAGAAAGGGTCTGAAGATCCGGTTCATCATATCCATGAAGACTACGGGGGCGTTCGTAAGCCCGAACGGCATAACCGTGAACTCGTAGTGGCCATACCGGGTCCGGAAAGCGGTCCTTGGAATGTCCTCGTTCCGAACCCGGAGTTGATGGTAGCCCGATTGCAGATCAATTTTTGAGAAAACCGTCGCCCCCCGCAGCTGATCGAAGAGGTCGTCTATTCTGGGCAGGGGGTACTTATTCTTCACTGTAACTTTGTTTATCCCTCTGTAGTCGATGCAGAGACGCAGGCTTCCGTCTTTCTTCCGCACAAAGAGCACCGGTGCGCCCCAGGGCGACACACTCTGCCTGATAAACCCTTTGTCCAAGAGGTCCTCCAGTTGCGCCTTAAGCTCCTTCAACTCCACGAAGGCCATTCGGTAAGGCGCCTTCGAAATAGGCTGCGTGCCCGGTAGTAGTTCGATAAGAAACACCACCTCCCGTTCAGGGGGCATCCCGGGCAGTTCCGTTGGGAAGACGTCGGGAAAGTCCCTCACCACTGGGATGTCTGAAGGTGTCGTCGAGGGTCGGGTAACAAGATCCACCGATGCTAAGTAGGCCACACACCCACCCTCTACCAACCTTCTGGCCCGTGCCGCTGAGATGACCGCCGGGAAGGAGATGCTCTTGCCCGCCATATACACATGCTCAGGGAAGCCCGATTCCTGTAGTCGCACCTGCCGCTTCTCACAGTTAATAAGTGCCTGGTACCTCGTGAGCCAGTCCATGCCCAACACTGCGTCGTACTCCTTCAGGGGAATTACCACCAAATCCCAAGGGCAAGCCAGTCGCCCTAGTTTAATCGGGCAGGCGGCCACAAAGCTGACCGCCTCCAAAGCCCCTCCCGCCGTTTGGACCGTCAAACGATTTTGGAGGGGTATCTCCCCAAGACCATGCATAAACACGAAGTCACGTGAAATAAAAGAGTGTGTTGCTCCGGTATCGAAAAGAGTCCTAGCATGGGAATTTGAAACAGAAGTAATACCTGCAAGTGCGTCCTCCGGCGGATCCGTCTCTTGGCGGGTCATCGAGAAAACTCGCCCGCCAGGTTGTGGCTGCCTGTCCTCCTCTCGCCGTAGTGCAGGGGGTCTAGAAGTCGACCCCACAGGGGCTTTCCCCCGCCCCGAAAGCTGTGGCGAGGGCGTGGAAGCTGCAGAGGACGCAGATCCCCAGGCTAAGGGGCAGTCGCGGCGGAAGTGCCCCTGTTTGCCGCATCGGAAGCAGTGGCCGCCTCTTTGGGGGCAATCTCCTACTCGGTGCCCTCCCCCACATATAACACAAGGCCTGTCCCCCGTCCTCGGCCCTCCTGTAGGTGCGCTCCGAGATCCTGTTTGAGGCATCCACCGCTTGGGGGGTCGGTTCCCACTAGAAGAGCCTCCCCCGGAGTACTGTTGCTGTCGCTTCCTGTCCTCATGGTGCGCCGGGCCCTCCCTCCTGGCGCGCGTAACAGCGAACCCGCGCTCCACCACCGTGGCCCTATCGACCACCTTCTGAAAAGTGTGCAAATCGGCTGCTTGTACCACTTGGAAAATATCGCTTCGCAAGCCATCCACAAAAAGTTGCGCCTTGTGGGACTCGTCCCTTACAACGAATGGGACGCAGTTGGCCAAACGCACGAACTTGCGTTGGTATTCCATAACAGTCCTGCTCCCCTGCTGGATGTGGTTCAAGTCGTCCTCCAGTTTCTTTTTAACGCTATTGGTGAAGAAAGCCCCGAACAGGTCCTGCTTGAACGTCGTCCACGATAGGAGCACGGTACCCTTGGCGGGATCGGGGCGTACCGTCTTCCACCATAAGCGGACATTCCCCTCCAGAAAGTGGACCGCTAGGGGAACCTGCTCGCAATCATCCATGAGCAAGTCCTCGAATAATTTTTCCATCGAACCCACCCACTTCTCGACGACCCAGGGATCGGTCGTCTCCCCTTCGAACGTGGGTGGATCGTATTACTTGAAGTCGGCCAGGTTGGCCCGCACGCGGTCCCGCTCTGTCAGCGGAACTGAGCCCTCCCCCGTGGCGGCGGCGGCCACAGTAGGGGAAGGGGTGACCACGGTCTCCCCCGAGGTACCTCCGCCGGTGGCTCCCGGCGCCGGTCCCGTAGTTGCTGTCGCGGGCACCGCCGCTGGTGCCGTCGTATGGGGTGGCGGCACCTCGGCTGCTGCAGATGCTGGAGGGGCCGCTCCTGCCCTGGCCCCCATCACTTGCGGTCCCGTCGCCGGCGCGCCTAGCCCCTGCGGAGGGGCCGTGGCGACCGTCACCATCGCGGCCAGTTGCTGTTGCGTCAACTGACGCACGTGATCTGTGAGAGTCGCTAGCTGCCCCGCCATTTCTCGCAGTTGTTGTCGCAGGAGCTGGTTCTCTGCGGCCGCCGACGTCGTCGCATCTGCCCCTGTGGTTGGCGGGTTCTGGTGCACTCGGTCCACACGTTGGCGGTGGCTGCCTCGGGAGGCGTGCCCGACCCGGAGCCGGCGGCGGCGCGGCCGCGCACGTCGCGCGGTGTGGGTGTTGACCGGGGCGACGTGGGGGCGCCACGTGGTGCCCCGTGGTTGGTCGGGCGCAGGCGCGCACGACCGCTTGTCGGGACACCCGGCGTCACCCGGTTCGTCGGCGCGCGTGCGCCGGGTGCGGGGAGGCTTGCAGGGACACGTGGCGGCCTGAGGGCAATTCGGGCACATACATTAACGGGCCGGGCCCGTTACTGTAGCAGCCCGGAAATCTTCGGGCGCCCGAAATCCCTGGGCCCAAATCCGAGTGTGTGCTGTTGGGCTGATTTTCGGGAAACCTCTATATAAAGGCCTATTGGGACCAAATTTTGAGGTGCTTCCCGGGTGAATTAGCCCTTGCTTTCTTTACCAAATTTCTTCCTCTCCCTCTTGTGCATCTCCTGGTGAAATCTCGGATTTTCTGGAAGCTCCGGCAATGACGTTTCCGGCATCATAGCGCAGTGCGACGATTTACAGTTGGAGGCCCGTTATCGCCGCATTTCGGTCTAAAAATTCCTCAGAGCTACCCGACAGTCTTTTTCGGCGATTTTTGCGGCGTTGGATTCACGAGAGGTATATCTTCGACTTTTGTGTTGAGTGTTTTGTCTAGATATGGGTTTTTGGCACGGTTTTTGAGGCTTTACTAAGCCCCTGTTTTGCTGTGAGGATTCCTGGACAGCACCCACTTCGCGGATTTTTATCTCCCCATCCGGATATCAGATTTCGACGATTCAAGAGCCTATCGACATCTACACTTCGCGAGGATCGCCGTGGTATTTTTATCAGAATTTCTGGAAGAATATTTTCAGGTGAAAATTTCATGGCAAGAGGACTGTTCATGCAGGATTTTTGGAACTTCAAATTTGTGTGGATTTGTATGTAATTGTGGATTGTTGTTGTACCCAGGACATTGTGAGCACTACAACGGTGTTGCTAGCTTGGAGGATATTGTGTTTTGGCCGTTTC
Source organism: Tillandsia fasciculata (assembly GCA_029168755.2). Classification (NCBI taxonomy): domain Eukaryota; kingdom Viridiplantae; phylum Streptophyta; class Magnoliopsida; order Poales; family Bromeliaceae; genus Tillandsia; species Tillandsia fasciculata. The sequence continues at coordinate 14,202,264 of CM054943.1, read as the reverse complement.
TGGACTTTCTTATCTGTACGACCCTGGACAGTTGTGCGCTTCCAGGTGGGTGGCCCTGTCCTCAAGACTTATGGAATGTTCATTAAATCTGCTTTAGTAGAACCATGCATGATAGTGTTACTCATGTGTAGTATGTTAGAATGTGATAGCTGATAATTCTAGTGCTATCTGATGATCCTGTAAAGTATTGTTATCTTGGAACTTGATCTAGCACCCCGGTCATTTATTTCATGTTCAGCCAGACTTTAGAAAACTGCAACCTGGGTTAGGTTTCATCATTGCTCTAGATTTTTCCTCATTACTTGTTACCTCTGCCCTTCTGAGCATAGTGCTTTACTCACCCGAGCAGCGGGCTGAGAGGTCGGGTTTCTTTTAGCGTGGGATGCATTTTATACTCGTGCTTGGGAGCAGAGTGGAGTCTGGTAGGGGTAGTTGACCGTTCATCTATAGCGGGAGCCGTTTGGGGAAAACGGCGGTCCCGAGATGTTTTATTTGTCGCCACTGGGTTAGTGGCAGTTGTTTACCAGTGTCAGAAGGACCTAGGACCCAGATTTTTTTTAGACACACATGATTTCAGAAAATTAATGTTTTCTTCCAAATCTCGAGGGGTCGCCGGAGCCTGTTCTTGTCTGATTGGGTGATGGCAATAGCCCTTCGGGGTTTGGAAAAATCCATTTATTTAAACCAATTTTCTTAAAGAAAGTAAAATATGCTAAATTTGGTTTTCTCAAGATTAAATAATTTTCAATAGCAACTGTCATTTATTTATTACAACTTCCTCACCTGAGAGAGTTGGGTGATCTGGGTTCTAGGGGCCATTCCTATCTTCGGGACGAAAGCCACGGGGGCCGAGCCTAGGACCTATTCTCGTTTGATAGGGTTGTAGGTGTTGGTCTTCCGGGACTTTCGGGCCCTGATTGGAGTCCTCCGCATGTTGTACAGAGGCTGTTGTGTTCCCGAACTGTAAGGGGGTCGGGAATCTCGATAGGCGGAGCCTAGGGTCTGTTCTTGTTTGATAGGGTCCTAGGCACCGACCTATCGAAATTTGCGAACCCTTATAGTGTCGGTTATTCCTGAGATGGTGTTCTGTTGGGGGGAACCGTCGGGTAGACGGTAGTTTCGGTTGTGAGTATTTCTAGCCATTGAGTGAGAGATGTGACATCAGCAGTGTAGTTCCATCTAGTGATTGAGACAGTGATTCGGATCATAGCCTGCAGGAGCCACTTTTGAGCTCGACAGAGGTGCGCGGATACTTTGCTCGGTGGGGTCGCTACCCACGAGTGCCACTCCAGAGTTGGGCCTGTTACTTGCTATCGCGACTTGTCGACGCCGTCCCTCTGGCTGAGCCAGTTTTGGCAGTCACGGACACCCTACGGTAGACCCGTCCTGTTGAGGATGTGCGGCAGTAGGGGAGGCGCAGGTTTGACTAGACCCTTTGTGGAGGTCAGTATAGATTGGGTGACTATACTTGAGAGTCAGTAGTTGCATCATGATTTTCATCTGTCCCGCTTTTTGAGCATTTAGATAGGGGCATAGTAGCAGTAGAATTTATCTTTCAGCTTTTCCTTTCAGCACTGTTTTTGTTTTCCTCATGCCTCTAGTAGACTTAGTGGGCAGACCGTTGGGCTTGTTGACGGCACCCACTGAGAGCTACTGTGGGATGTAGTTCTCACACCCGTCGTAGTGTCTTTTTCCCCAGGGAGTTCTACGCCTGATCCTGCTGTTCCAGCTGCTGCTTCTTCAGACCGAGGTAAGGGAGTCGCGCGCTAGATCCCTACCAGTTGTCGTCATCCTGAGAGTAGATGTACCCCCTTTTATATGTTTAGAGTGGTATGTTGAGCGACCTTGTAGTGAGGTATTGAGTTGTACTTTTCTTCTTTCTTTGAGAGACTTTTGTATTTGTTTTTGGTGAGGACTTGTTGTATTGTGAGAGTTGTATTTTATTTTATTTCTAGCATTTTATTTCAGCTCTGATATCTGTTTAGTATAGTATTTCCTTTTGCAGGTTAGACGCTTTGTCTATACAGGGCTCACTGTATAGGCGGCGGATCTGTTGGCGAGCCGGGTCGCAGTTTCGACCCGAGGCGTGACAGATTAGAGTGGTATCAGAGCCTAGGTTTTAGGTCATTGAGGACTTAGGAACCCTAGGCTTGTGGTTGGACCCTAGGATGACTCACGTGAGAGCCGTGATTTTAGCGGGAGTCCTGATTGGGTTTCTAACTCTTCCGAGCGGATCGGGATGAGTGATTGACATGTCTTCCTTCTGTGGCAACTATGTTGGCTGCAGACAACATAGTACTTCGGGAAGGGGGACATGCCTTTAGACTTCCGCTGGATTGGGTCGAGTGTTGTTTGGTGTTGTCTTGATGTTTGCTTGTGGATTGCAGGTGGGCACGATGCCTCCTCGACGCAGGATGTGGACGCGTTCTCAGCCCTCCTCCTCCCATGAGCCTGAGCAGGAGGAGTCAGCACAGGGTCAGCCGAGTGAGGTACAGGAGCTTCGGGCTCAGTTGGCTCATTTGTCGGAGACCTTCCGGCGTCAGGAGGAGACCGTAGATTGGATGGTGCGTATGATGGAGCAGAGAGCACAGTCAGCTGTGACGCCCCCAGTCGTACCCGCAGCACAGGCAACCCCTATTGCACCGGTTATTAGTGGTCGGCCGTCCGGGATGGCAGGACAGTTGACACCTGCAGAGCAGCGTGAGGTGGTGGATCTATTGATAAGGTTTCGCCAGTTTGATCCATCCCGTTTTTCTGGTTTGAGTGCGGAGCCGTGGGCGGCCGAGTCCTGGATCACGGCCATGGAGCGCCATTTCGAGAGCTTATTTATTAAGGAGAGGTTTCGAGTTCTGTTGGCCACTCACTTCTTGGAAAGTAACGCCGAGGCTTGGTGGCGGCGTGTGCGACCTACTGGTCCGCCTGGGACGCAGCTTCTCTCTTGGGCGGAGTTCCGCGGCCTATTTCTTGGAGCCTTTTTCCCGGAGAGCGTCAGGCAGAGGTTGGAGGAGCAACTGAAGAATCTCCGTCAGGGAGATCGTCCCGTACATGAGTACATCGCAGACTTCAACCGATTGTTGGCCTGTGTACCGCACGCGGCCAGAGATGAGGCGCATCGGATTTATATGTTTGAGCGGGGTTTGCGCCAAGAGATTTATCAGTTTGTCCGTTCGCACAGATCGCAGACGTTGGATGCATCTATGGAGCAGGCACTCTATGTTGAGTGCGGAGAGGCAGTGATGGATGAGGTGGCTCCAGCCCCCGCAGTGATTCCTGGGGCGAAGCGCCCAGCACCGGTTGATGAGGGACAGACGAGTCAGCAGGCACCTCCGAGACCTCCACGATCTCACTCGGAGGGTCGTGAGTTTCAGGGGCGACAGAGATCTGGTGGACACCCGCAGCATTCGCGGTATCAGCCTAGACAGCAGCTCCGGCAGCAGCGACGTGAGTGTGTCATCTGTGGCGGCCCTCATCCCCCGTCGCAGTGTGACCAGAGACAGGGACGGTGTTTCCTTTGTGGAGAGTTGGGACATTTTCGAGCAGCTTGTCCCCGAGCTATTCTGTCAGTGTTACCCCTGGCGATAGCACCCCCTTTGCCTGTTCAGGAAGCAGAAGCCCCTCCGATGCATCATCAGACAGAGTGGGATACGACGTCGAGACAGACAGGACGACGGTCTTCAGCACCCAGTGGACGGGTTTATGCAGCCCTGGTAGAGGGCACTCCAGTAGCAGATCCTTTCGCCGCAGGTATGGTTTTAATTTCAGTCAAGTTGAGTAAGTTTTTGGTACCACGGCATCCTTTTGCATGATATCAGGGCATTTGCATCTTTGCATGATTAAGGGATAGGAATTTTGTGACATGCATTAGCGATTGGATTCTTCCCAGTATCTTCCAGCAGAGGCGAATTTTGGGGCGTGATCAGAACAGCTGAAACTTTGAGAGGTACGCCGACTGTTGTGACGGTTCAGTTATAGCTCCACGACTCAGATTGAGCACTTGGGATGGACCAGCTGGTGCGGTATCGTGCAACATTTGATTGCGGATGGAGAACAGTGGCCTTTCCGCGAGTTGGACGACAGGAGATCATTTCCACTGGACACCGAGGCACCCTTTCTGCAACAGTGGCTTCAGCGGTTTCGGGTTAGGTGCGACTTGTCGAGCGTAGGTGACGCCTAGGACTAGAGGGTTTGTCTCTAGGGGTCTTGGATAGAGTTGTGTTTTTCTTTTTAGGGGCACGGATAGACCGTAGCTTCCGTTTTTGTTGCCACAGCAGGAATGGCATCAACACTTCTCTCCCTTTTTCTCGCCCTTTGTACTGAAATTGCGAACAAGATGAAAGATTCGAAAGACTACTCCAGAAATGGGGACGGTGCCCGAACCTGTTCTTGTTTGATTGGGGCGAGGGCACTGGTCTTTCGAAACTTTCGAACTTTTCGCTAATTTCAGTTGTTTTCTAAATTAGAGAGTTGGGGGTTGATGACTTTCCTACTGGTGGGGCCCTTGCTTTTTCTGTTAAGTTTTGCGGCATAATTCGTGTAGTTTTAACGCGTTGGGTTGGCTGTTCTTCCTCGTCCCCAGTATTTGGAATTCCTGAGGTTTATCCAGCTGTTGGACTCGCTTTGTGGAGAGTGTGTAGCGTCTGGGGAGTTGGAGTTTGTGTTGTTGGATGCTTACCTTCGGGCTTTGAGACTCTCTTTTAAGCTGTGATTGTTTCGAGGACGAAACATTCTTTTAGTGGGGGAGGATGTGAGGACCCGAATCCCCACTTAAGGGTTTACTGTTGGATTTGTGGCTTCGGGGTGTGTGTGCTCGCGTGTCGGGCCCAAGAATTTGATTTCTGGAGTAATCGGAGCAAGATTTGATTATCTGAAGTCCATAATGGGTGATTGAGGTTTTTTGCGCGCTTATTGGAACCAAGGATGTGATCCGACACAAAAAATGGATCAAGTATACTTTTTCGGGAATTTTTGGGGAATTTTAGAAGTGGAATTTGGCCGAACGGACCTCGGATTTGGATTCAGCGCGCGAAAACGAGCGAAATGGACTATTTACTTGTATTTTTCGGAGCCCGGACGCGAAAACACGAAAATCGAGGCTTAGGGTTACTGTTCCGACGGTCGGAGTGGCGCCGGCGGCGGCGGAGCGCGGCGGCGGGGGCGCGCGGTCCACCGCGGGAGGCGTGCACCGGGCGCGGGCCACGTGGTGCGCTCCAGTTGGCCGGCGCAGCAGGCGCGGTCCACGGGCCTTGGCGGGGTGCACGGTGGACCGAGGGTAGGCCACGTGGCATCTCGTGGTTGGTGCGGTGTTGTACACGCGGTCCACAGATTTTCGGCTCTGGTGCACGGTGGACCGGGTGGACACGTGGCAGCACGTGGTTGGCGGGTTCTGGTGCACTCGGTCCACACGTTGGCGGTGGCTGCCTCGGGAGGCGTGCCCGACCCGGAGCCGGCGGCGGCGCGGCCGCGCACGTCGCGCATTGTGGGTGTTGACCGGGGCGACGTGGGGGCGCCACGTGGCGCCCCATGGTTGGTCGGGCGCAGGCGCGCACGACCGCGTGTTGGGACACGCGGCGTCACCCGGTTCGTCGGCGCGCGTGCGCCGGGTGCGGGGAGGCTTGCAGGGACACGTGGCGGCCTGAGGGCAATTCGGGCGCATACAGTAATGGGCCGGGCCCGTTACTGTAGCAGCCCGGAAATCTTCGGGCGCCCGAAATCCCTGGGCCCAAATCCGAGTGTGTGCTGTTGGGCTGATTTTCGGGAAACCTCTATATAAAGGCCTATTGGGACCAAATTTTGAGGTGCTTCCCGGGTGAATTAGCCCTTGCTTCCTTTACCAAATTTCTTCCTCTCCCTCTTGTGCATCTGTGAGGTCCCGGAATCCCCTGCGGGAGTTTGGTCGTTGGGCAGCTCCGTGGCCGTGGGAGTGTTTGTGCGCGTGTCGGACCCAAGAATGGATTGTGATGCAATTTGGGATTTAGTTGCATCACTGGAGGCCTGCGTGTTGTGTCGCTGGTGGTTGCGCGCAATTTGGACACAAGTGTTGGACTTCGTGCTTAAAATGTGACCCCGTGGGAAATTGGAAGACCCGTCGGGTGTTTTGATTTCGCGCGATTCGGATGTCAGAATTGGACTCAAGTCCGGATAAAGGTTTACCTCTCCGGTCGCCTTCGGGAATTTTTAGAGTGAAATTTGGCAAATCGGACTTTAAAAATGGACCCGGCGCGGAACGGGGATCGAGTTGGCATTCGGCAAATTTTCGGGTAAGAATTTGGAGAAACGGACATCGTTTTTGGATTCAGCGCGCGAAATCGCTAAGAATGGACTATTTATTTGTTGGTTTTGGAGCCCGGATAAATTGCACGTTTTTCGAGGCAATGCGGCGCGAATCGAGGCATCTACACGGATCCCGAGGCGATCGCCGCGGAGTCAAGGCTCGCGGAAGGCGGCGTGCGGAAGGGACGGGGCGCAGGCGCCTGCAGCGCGGAATGCGCAGGGGCCGCCACGTGGCGGCCCCCCCGTTGGCGCCCGCGCGGGCGGGGACACGCGCCCGTGTAACGGGCGCGTGTCCCGCGCCTGCGCGTGGTGCGGTGCAACGCGCCCGTGTGGCGGGCGCGTTGCATCGCGCCACGTGGCGCGCTGGGCGCGTGCGTGGACCCGGCGCACGCGCCCAGCCCGTGGACCGGCCGGTTGGGGCTTCCCTATTGGTCCACGTGGTGGACCGGCTCCGTGGACCGGCCTGGTGGACCGCCCTTCTCCTCTTCTTTTCTTCTTCTTCTTCTTCCTCCCCGCACCGCCATTCCCTTTCTTTCTTTCTTTCTTCTGCAACCGAGAGCGAGAGGGAGTGAGGAGGGAGGTGGCGTGAGGTGCGGCGGCGCGTCGTGGACTCCGTTTTGCGTGCGAGGACGCCCGGCGGAGTGGTTCGGCGACGGCGGCGCAAACGTGTAAGTCCCGTATGTTGATTTTGCTGTATTTTTGTACAGTTTTTGGGGCGTCCTTTTAGACTGTAATTACCCCCACTGTGCACCGTTTTGCGTGCAACCCCGTTTTGCGTGTGGATCCTGGCACCGTGCACCGTTTTGCGTGCGGACTCCGGCACTGTGCACCGTTTTGCGTGCGGACCCCGTTTTGCGGGCGGATCCTGGCACCGTGCACCGTTTTGCGTGCGGACTCCGGCACTGTGCACCGTTTTTGTGCGGACCCCGTTTGCGGGCGGATCCTGGCACCGTGCACCGTTTTGCGTGCGGACTCCGTGTGCACCGTTTTGCGTGCGGACCCCGTTTTGCGGGCGGATCCTGGCACCGTGCACCGTTTTGCGTGCGGACTCCGGCACCGTGCACCGTTTTGCGGCGGACTCCGTTTTGCGTGCGGATCCTGACACCGTGCACCGTGTTATGTGCAGACTCACTGGTGCGGACTCCGGCGGCGTGCTCCGTTTTGCGTGCGGACTCCGGCGGCGTGCCCCGTTTGCGCCGGATCGCGTGGAGGCCAATTGCAAGTGTCTACGAGCAATTGGTGGCAAATCGAGGTGGGTGGCCTTATCTCAAGTTTTATGGACTGTACAGTATTTCTACTGTTGTAGGACTATGCATGATAGCTTATTTCATTGTGTAGCATGCTAGATTGTAGGAATAATATTTCTTTTATTATCTGTTAATTAGTTATCTTGGAACTTGACTAGCACCCGAGATAGTTGGGTGATCCAGACCAGTAGAAAACCCTCACTTGGGCTAGGGTTATTTATGCTTAGACTCCACACTGTTTTCATTTGGACATAGTGTTTTCTCGCCCGGGTAGTCCGAGACTTCGGGACTTGGTGTGGGAGTCCTCCGCTTGTTGTACAGAGGCTGTTGTGTTCCCGAACTGTAAGGGGGTCGGGAATCTCGATAGGCGAAGCCTAGGGTCTGTTCTTGTTTGATAGGGTCCTAGGCACCGACCTATCGGAATTTGCGAACCCTTATAGTGTCGGTTATTCCTGAGATGGTGTTCTCTGTTTTGAACCGTCGGGTAGACGGTAGTTCCGGTTGTGAGTATTTCTAGCCATTGAGTGAGAGATGTGACATCAGCAGTGTAGTTCCATAGTGATTGAGACAGTGATTCGGATCATAGCCTGCAGGAGCCACTTTTGAGCTCGACAGAGGTGCGCGGATACTTTGCTCGGTGGGGTCGCTACCCACGAGTGCCACTCCGGAGTTGGGCCTGTTACTTGCTATCGCGACTTGTCGACGCCGTCCCTCTGGCTGAGCCAGTTTTGGCAGTCATGGACACCCTACAGTAGACCCGTCCTGTTGAGGATGTGCGGCAGTAGGGGAGGCGCAGGTTTGACTAGACCCTTTGTGGAGGTCAGTATAGATTGGGTGACTATACTTGAGAGTCAGTAGTTACATCATGATTTTCATCTGTCCCGCTTTTTGAGCATTTAGATAGGGGCATAGTAGCAGTAGAATTTATCTTTCAGCTTTTTCTTTCAGCACTGTTTTTGTTTTCCTCATGCCTCTAGTAGACTTAGTGGGCAGACCGTTGGGCTTGTTGACGGCACCCACTGAGAGCTACTGTGGGATGTAGTTCTCACACCCGTCGTGGTGTCTTTTTCCCCAGGGAGTTCTACGCCTGATCCTGCTGTTCCAGCTGCTGCTTCTTCAGACCGAGGTAAGGGAGTCGCGCGCTAGATCCCTACCAGTTGTCGTCATCCTGAGAGTAGATGTACCCCTTCTTATATGTTTAGAGTGGAGAGGTATGTTGAGCGACCTTGTAGTGAGGTATTGTAGTTGTACTTTTCTTCTTTCTTTGAGAGACTTTTGTATTTGTTTTTGGTGAGGACTTGTTGTATTGTGAGAGTTGTATTTTATTTTATTTCTAGCATTTTATTTCAGCTCTGATATCTGTTTAGTATAGTATTTCCTTTTGCAGGTTAGACGCTTTGTCTATACAGGGCTCACTGTATAGGCGGCGGATCTGTTGGCGAGCCGGGTCGCAGTTTCGACCCGGGGCGTGACAGCAAAACCTGAAGACTTAGAAGAGGATGCTTTTTCAGAAGAATAGTTAGTAGGAAATATCATTTCATAAGTTTGAAGTGCACCAACTAATTCTTCTACATGGATTTCGTCCGGATGTTTAACTGTTTCAATGACTGTAACCTTGGAACGAAATCTTTCAGGAAGAGTCCTTAAAATCTTTCTTACAACTATAGATTCTGAAATTTTCTCTCCCAAGTTAGCACATGTATTCATGATGTCTTGCAATCGTGTATAATAATCTGTGAATGATTCATTTTCTGCCATAAAAAAGGAGTCAAACTTGCTCGTAAGCATTTGCAGTTTTTGAATCTTCACTAGGTTTGTTCCCTCATGTGTAACTTGTAGAACATCCCAGATTTCTTTCGCAGTCTCACATGCCGAGACGCGAGAGAACTCAGTTTGTGACAAAGCATTAAATAAAGCGTTAGCACCTTTGCCATTGTAAGAAGATGAATCAATCTCTTCCTTGGTCCATTTCGACCTAGGTTTGATGGTGCGAACATCAGCAATAATTTCAGTTGGATTAGACCATCCTAATTCAATTGATTGCCACACCCGTTCGTCGATGGAAATTAAAAAGGCTTTCATCCGTACTTTCCAGTAGGCATAATTTGTTTCATCGAAGAATGGGGGTCTGTTGATGTTTCCACCTTCAACCATTGTTTACAACCCTATTCCCGCTCTGATACCACTTGTTGGGTTATATATTAATTGGATCGAAATAGGGAAAAAAACACCTAGAGGGGGGTGAATAGGCGTAAACAGTAAACACTCAAAAAATCATTGCGCAATAAAATCGAATGCGGAAATAAAAATAACACGTAAGATTTTTACGTGGAAAAACTCCAAACCGGAGTAAAAAACCACGGGACCGATAACACGGCGAAATCCACTAGAATTGAAACACGTACAAGGTGATTTACCGTACACACTTACGACTCAACCTTTTCCATACGCTCCTAGTAGATCTTCTCCGCTCGCTCCGCAACGCGCCTCGAATCCACGATTTGCGTCCAACGCCGAATCCACGGCGTCCAACGTCGAATCCACGACGTCCGACCGAATCCACGGTCTTCACCCATTAACACGTCTCGAATCCACGAACGTACCTCGCTCCGAATCCACGAGAGCGGTAGTACCATGAATCCACAAGGCCACGCGAGTCCACGCGCCGATTTTTAGAAAAAATCGTTGTTTTTGGGTGGTGATGATCCGCCGAATACTTAGATTAGAAATAGATCGGAAATACCATCTAAGTATTCATTAATTTGATTCTACTCAAAATCTGAGTTTGAAAAACATAGAATCAAATTAATCAATATAGATGAAGAAACATAGAATTAAATCTATTAATTTCCTTTCTTCTCTATATGTGGATTTTTCTATTTCGGTCGTATTTTTCTATGTACCCTAAAAATGAATTATAGGGTCTATTTATAGGTTAGAAACCATTGGAAGAAGATAAGCATCAAAAACTAACCATTTCTGGAATTTTACAGGACGACGGTCCGGACTGTAAATCGGCGGACCGGACTGTCTCAGCGAAACAGACTTTTTACAGAAAAGAGGACATTCGGGGTCTGGACTGAAATTTCCACGGTCCGGACTGTTCATGCAATTCCTGCAAATTCCACGTTCGGGGTCCGGACTGAAATAACCAAGGTTCGGACTGGAATTGCGCATGAACCAACCTATGTTCGGGGTCCGGACTGTAATGGCCGGTCCGGATCCTGAACATGTAGTATGTCCAGTTTTTGATCTTTATGCAATCAAACATTCAACCAAGTGTTTCTACTCTATGTAAAGTATTCGGATCACCAAAAATATTTAGTTAAACGTACCTGATCCTTTTGAATTCTTCTTTCTTGAGATTGAGGTATGTGATCCAAACTTCTTTATCTTCAATCTTCAAGACTTAAACACTTTCACGAAATACGCTAACACAGATTCCGTAACAGAGAGCGGTGCAGAGCTTGTTTATGCTGATTACTGATCAGGCGCCACTACTTGAGGAGATGAGGCGGCTTGAGCTAGAGGTTGTGTCCCCTGGGGTCTCTGCTAGACTGACATATTTAGTCGTGCAGCCCACTCTGCTGGACAGGATCAGAGAGAGACAGAGTGAGGACCCCCACTTGACCAGGATCAGAGATCAGATTTCGAGCGATCAGTTAGGAGACTTTACAGTTGATGCTTCGGGAGTACTGAGGTACAGGGACCAAGCGTGTGTGCCAGTGGACCCCAAGATCAGGGAGTAGATTCTGAGAGAGGCCCATTATACACCTTATACCCTTCATCCTGGTGGGACTAAGATGTATAAGGACCTCAAGGCACACTTTTGGTGGAGCGGCATGAAGAGGGATATAGGGAGGTTTGTGGCTTAGTGTTTAACTTGTCAGCAGGTGAAAGCTGAGCACCGGGTGCCGGCTGGCAAGTTACAGAGTCTCCCAATCCTTGAGTGGAAATGGGATCACATCACGATAGATTTTGTGGTTGGGTTATCGAGGGCCTAGGGAGGAGCAAACGCCATTTGGGTGGTTGTTGATCGACTCACTAAGTCCGCTCACTTTTTGCCGATGCAGACTACATGGTCACTTGAGCGATTGGCTCAGCTGTATTTGGATGAGGTGGTGAGGTTACATGGAGTGACCGCCTCCATTGTATCAGATCGAGACCCGAGGTTTGTTTCACGCTTTTGGAGGAGTTTACAGACTGCCTTGGGGACCCAGCTTAGATTCAGTACAGCCTTTCACCCACAGATCGATGGGCAGTCAGAGCGCAATATACAGATCCTTGAGGACATGCTGAGGGCTTGTGCATTGGATTTTGGCGGGGGATGGATTCGACACTTATCACTGGTAGAGTTTGCGTACAACAACAGCTTTCAAGCGAGCATTCAGATGGCTCCGTTTGAAGCGTTGTATGGACGCAAGTGTCGATCACCTCTTTACTGGAGTGATGTGGGTGAGAGACGGACATTAGGGCCAGAGTTATTGCTTGAGGCAGAGGAGAAGATCAGAGTCATCAGGCAGCACCTTCAGACCGCCCAGAGCCGACAGAGGAGCTATGCAGATGTACGGCGACGAGACTTAGAGTTTCAGGTTGGAGATCATGTATTTCTGAAAGTCTCACCGTCCAAGGGGATCAGGAGATTTGGCATCCGTGGGAAGCTTAGCCCCCGTTATATTGGACCTTTCGAGGTATTGGAGCGTATTAGGCCAATTGCCTACAGACTTTGTCACGCCCTGGGGTCGAAACTGCGACCCGGGCTCGCCAACAGATCCGCCACCTATGCCAAACTCCGCATAGGCGAAGCATCCTACCTGCAAGAAAAGTACTACAGCTAACAAATATCAGAGCTATAAATGAAAATCTGCTATAAAACTAAAATCAACCACTGTACAACTGAAAATAATACAATAATGTCCGTCTCCCAAAATGATAATCATACAATATCCTCAGATACAATAATTCAAAACTCAGCAGGGAGGTATCTCCAATAAAATACATCAGTGTACAGGCTCTCGATACATAACATATCCTCACTACATCAGTCTCTCAAAAGAGGAAATAAAATAACTAATCTACTGAAGATCTCCTCTGAAGGGAGTACCGCTACTCTCCAACGACGGGTAGGGATCTAGCTCGTGACTCCCTTGCCTCGATCAACAACCGCAGAATCAGCAACACCCGCTAAGACTCTGCAAAATAAAGGAGAGAAAAGAAGGGGAGGGGGAAAACCCCCAACGGGTGTGAGAACTACACCAAAAAGGGTGTTCTCAGTGGGTACCGCCACCAGGCCCGACGATCTGCCCACTAAGTCCACTAGAGGCATAAGATAACCAAAGCAGTAAAAACTGAACAAGAAAGCTCGAGACACTCAACAACTATCATGCCTCTATCTAAATGCTCAAAAGGGGAGAACCAAAGAATGGTATGCAACCACTAGCACATGAAGTGCACAATCGACCCAATCGAGCTGACTGCCACATCTGGTCCAGTCAAACCTGCGCCCACCTACAGCCACCTCCCACTGCCGGGTAGGAATTACGTAGGGTGTCCAAACGGACTAACTCGCTATCGAGTAGTGGCTCATGCAGGCTATAGTCGGAATCCACGCTCTCCCTCAGAACGGATAGACTCAAGATGCTCAGCCTCTCACACAACGGTCAAAGTACTTACAACGACACGGGACCACCGTCAAACCAAACGGCTCCCAACAATACTAGCACTGATCTAAACACAGCTACTAGACTCCACTCAGTCCCCCTGACACGAGTGCGACAATAAAGTAATTGCCTGTAATAACCCAATCTTGTGCCACCAGTAAAACTGGTATTGCCTGCTGTGCCTTGCCTGTATTGGGTATGCTGGCCGACGCATAACACCGATGAAAAGGAGTCTCAAGGACTCAAAGTATGTATAACACTCTGGAGTGGCACTCGAGGGGAGCGACCCACACGAGTAAAGTATCACTGTAACAAGTATCATAAGTAGTATAAATCAGCAGGACTGGATCATGACTCTGATCAAAATGGGAAAGCCCAACCACTAAAGAAAGCCTCGGTCCTCAATCAGATGCAAAAGTACTCAAATAGTGGGAAACTCTGTCCACTAGAGAAATCTGATACCCAATCTGATGCATAAATAAATATCCGATCAACCGCCCAATATCCACGGTTGCCGCAATACCCTGCCGTCTATAATCAAGTCCTATAACCGACCTCCGGTCAACCGCCCAAAGTCCGCGGTCACCGCAAAACCCTGCCAACCGCAATCTAGTACATCCCATCCCTGACACCAATGTCCCGGCTACACTACCCCAGACCCCTGCTCGCACCCGAGCAACACAGACCGCCTGACTAACAAAGAAGGAGAAAAGGATAACATGGTTTCTCCTAAGTCAAGTTCCAATAAGTAGTGTAGCAGTAAAAGGTGGCCTAACTATATGTCCATACAAGCATCCATTGTTCTCAAGAAAGATAGAAGAAAGTAAACCACATGCCAAAATCACCAATGCCTACACCTGTCCAAAATCCTCGATCCATAATAACTCCTCAGAGTAAAATCCGCACATAGCTACATAATCCTGCCCCATCGCATAAACCAGCCACATAAAGGGCTATGTGCTAACATGGCATGCTACATAATCACATAGGGTAATATTATCCTAGGTAAGCTTACACTAATCATCAACATAGATATTATTCTTGTAATTAATCATACAATTATCATTATCAAGCTTACCTACCTCTCAATCATATACCGTGTACCCTAGACATGCATGCATCCTAATATACAGAATTAGAGAACCGTCCACCGGTTCTGGAAACAAAGCACCCACCTGAAGCGCTTTCCGCAGGCAAAGCCGGAGTCGGTGAAGTGTGTAGACGCTCACAATCCAATATCTGCCGAAACTGCACCCTCGGTACATGTCGCGCAAGCCTCGGCTCCACACAGCTGAAAATACCCGAAAACCATTATCTCCAATTCCAACAGGTTCAGAAACACTCGCGAACCTTCCTGGGTACAACAATAAGGTCCAAGGTTACACTTTTATTCCAAAATATCCAAGTACATACAAATCTGTTGGAAGAGTCCCAAAGATGCGGATTTTTCACCTGCAGCAAGAACTCTAAAAAATCCAACAAAAATACAGTCGCGATCGTCGCGTCGAGCCCTTCGAAACGAGTACTGCACGTCAAAATCTGAGTCCCGGAGGCCGAGTTACAAATTCCACAACGCGGTGAGCGCGAAACTCCACAACATACACAACTGTATCACATTGCACAGAAGAAAGGGAAAAGTATACCTTCGGGCAAACTTCAGAAAAATCCCAAAAAAATACGGAGATGATCCTTGCAACGCGTAGATGTAAAAAGTGTACAGACATGTCTCAACCCGATGTCCGAGCGCGGAGATATCGCCAAGAAACTGAGCCGCTATCCAAGACTCAATCACAGCAAAAAGGGTCATAAAAAGCTCGAAAAAACTCCAAGAAAAGAGCAAAACAAGGGGAAGCTAGAAGTACCAAGATCGTAGCCCTGTCTGTCGCCGATCCAGCGGCACAAGAATCGCCTAAAACAGAGGTTGGAGTGAGCCGGGGGAGTCCTTGTACCGAAACGCGACGAAGGGGGCCCACAAATGAACGAGCGTCGCACCGCGCCGTAAAAATGGAAACCTCAAAGTGCGTGCCACGAAAAAATCCGAGAATCCACAGGTGGAACCAGCTCTGAAAGAGGAGAAATCTTACTGAAGGTTGCTCTGCGAGAATCCAAGCAGGGAAAGAGATACAGCCAATTGTTCTCGGCCTATTTATAGGCTGGGAAAACAAATCCTGAAATGACGCTTGAGTCCCAACTTCCGGGCGCCCGAATGATTCGGGCTGCTACAGTGTTGGGCCCGGCCCAACACTGTTCACGCCCGAATCACCCAGAGGCCGCCACGTCACCACCCGAACAGCGGACAGCCATACCGGCCACCCGCTGCTCGACGCGTGGCGCGCTGAGGTGTCGACACGTGGAGCGCACTCGGTCAACGCGCCGCTGCCGCGCCCACGTGCGCGCTGCAAGCGCCGCCTACGCCCCCTGCCAGGCACGCGCCCCGAGGCAGCCTCTGCCTGCATCGTGGACCGAGCGCACGACACCGCACCAACCACATGCTGCCACGTGTCGACCCTCCGGTCCATCGTACACTCGCGCTTTTCCCGTGGACCGCGCCTGCTGCGCCAGCCAACCGGGAGCCGCCACGTGTCCCGCGCCCGGGTGCACGCTTCAGCGGTGGACCGAGCGGCTGCGCCTCAGCCCGCCACCGCGCTCCGCCGCCTGCCGCCGCCGCCACTCCGGCCACCGGAACAGTCCTCCAATACCTCGAAATCCATGCGCGGCGTCCGGGCTCCGTAAAATACAAGTGAATAGTCCATTTTCATCGTTTTCGCACGCTGAATCCAAATCCGAAGTCCGTTTTGCCAAATTCCAACTGTAAAAATTACCGAAGGCATCCGGAAAGGTGGTCTTTTGTCCAAACTTCGCGCTGAGCCTAATTTTAATATCCGTTTCGCGCAAAACCACTTCTAAACATCCGACGGGGTCCTCTGACTACTCTCGTGATCCATTATAAGCCCGAAGTCCATCACTTGTGTCCAACTTGTGCACAAACACCACCGACACACCACATAGGCCTCCAGAAGCTGCTGGTCACACTATAGAAGCCCTGCAGAGATCCGGGTCACCACAGACTTGCACTTTCCCCCAGGCTAGCCGGTGTACTTGATGTGTTCCACGTCTCTACGCTGAGGAGGTATGTCTTTGACCCATCGCACGTCATCGACTTCACACCACTTGAGATCAGCGATGATCTAAGGTACGAGGAGCGGCCACTGCGGATTCTGGATCGAGAGGTAAGAGAATTGTGCAGTCGGGCCATCTCTTATGTGAAGATCTTGTAGAGCAACCATGGCGAGCGCGAGGCTACCTAGGAGCTTGAGTCGACGATGATGGGCACCTACCCCTACCTGTTCGAGGTTCCGGCTTGAGGTATGACTTTTGTTTCGAGGACGAAACTTTTTCTAATAGGGGAGGATGTAGTAGCCCAAAACCCCTTGTAGCTTTTCCCCAAGAATCCATTGTGTGAAATACCTATTATCGGTGTGCCCCGTAACACATCAAATGGATGTGCTAGATGGAGTCAGTGAGGTTTCTAGATCAAGCCTGTCTTTCGGCTGCTTTTGCCAAATTTTAGAAGAGGTTTCAGGCTGATCGGAGGTTGGATTTGGATTCAGCGCGGAAAAACGCTTGAAAACGGCTATTTGCTTATATTTTTCTGAGTCCGGATGCCCAAAAACGGGCTCCTGGATGTTTACAGTGGATTCTGGTGCATAGGGGAGGTCGTAGACCGCTGGGGTGCCACGTGGCGGCTTGTTATTGGCCGGTTTACAGAGAGCGGTCCACGGAGCGGCGCGAGGTGGCGCATAAACTAGGCGGGAGACACGTGGCGCACGTTGCGCGGTTCATGAAACCCCGTGCAGGTGCTGTCACGCCCCGGAGGTTCTAAAAGAGCGGAAAACGTATCCATTTTTTTTTCTTAAACAAACCTCGCCTCCGGTGCGCACCAGACCCGCCGCATATGCAAATCCACTCCCCAAACGGGCGGAGCCTCCTTTGTATATGCACGGCGTTCCAAGCACGACAACTACTTTAACCATGCAAACCATGACAGACAAAGAGGAGAGACTACAGTTAGCCATACAGTCACTACTATCACATACAGACTATAGCATAAACCCATGGGTTTGAAAATCGGTGTCCACTCGACACCCGGTTTTTCCAAAACGTTTTCACAAACTCTTTTAAGCGGCCACTACACTTGAAAGGATAAATCCACGGGTTTTGAAATCAGTGCCCACAAGACACTCGGTTTGAAATTACTTTTGAAACCATGTTTGCATTTGAAAACGAGCCGCAATTACACATCTTAACAATCACAGATAAGAGAACATAGTCCTACACGAAGTCCTCATTCCAACATCCACAAGAAACCACACATGTAAAAATCACAGTTAAACTAACCAACATATAAGGAATTAACCAAGGAAACGTATCATTTACTAGCCACCATGGCTAGGGTCCTCTAACCGATGCCTCACCGTCGTCCCAGTTCCCACCCCTGCTCGGACCTGTCACAGTGTGTGTAGTCAGTGACTGATAAAGTAGAGACAAATAAGTAAATGCGATAACTGAAAAGAACAAACCGATACACCGGAGCATTTACTTCCCCCTCATGTACCGCTAAATCCCTGTCAAATGTCACACTGGGCACCTACCCCAGCTTTTAAAATATGTTGGGCCCCAACCCCAATTACCGTACTCATCTTCTTGGTGCCACCAACCCCTCGACTGCCCAAGTAGCAGCCGCCTCTCCTTAAGGGGTCCCCATCATCACAAGTATGGGATACACGGGTAAACTTACCATCTTTCCGGAAAAATACACCCTGTGCGGTGGCCAAACCGCCAGTGTGCGTGTAAGCAATATGAGTGTAAGACAATGTTGCGACCTCAGCCGCTTTGGTCAGATTAATAGAACGATCTTGCGACCGCAGCCGCCTCAATTAGAGTAATAAACGGGATTTACATGCAATGGGGTTAGTTAATTTACCAAAAACATCTACTTTATCAAACCAAATACTCGGGAACGACCCTATACCGAAAAATAACCAAAGGTACCCACCTCGATTGTGCGGGCCGGAACACCGGAGACCGAACCTTGCTCCCAATCGGCACTCGGACCTAAAAGTAGTCCCCAGAAGTACCGCGGTTAGATCAGAAATACTACTGTAGATAAACCAAGACCAAAAACCTAAAAACACCACTAACAAAGACTCGGCGTGTCGGTAGCGACGACGCGTGGCGGGCGACGCGGCCACCCCCGCGTTGTCTCACGACTTGCGGTCGCGCGGGCACCGGCCCCGCGCGACGCATGCCGCGGCCGCGCGGGCACCGGCCCCGCGCGGCACTTGTCGCGGCCGCGCGGGCACCAGCCCCACGCGGCGCATGCCATGGCCGTGCGGGTGCAAGCCCCGCGCGGCTGCACGCCGCGGCCGCGCGGGCTGCAAGCCCAGCGCGGCTGCCTGCCGAGGGGCCCGCGCGGCTGCATGCCGCGGCCGCACTGCGCTTGCCCCGCGCGGCTGCACGCCGCGGCCGCGCGGGCGCCAACCCCGCGCGGCGCGGCCATGATGCGGTGGCGGCGGCGGTGCCCTAGGGCCGTAAGGCGGCGATGAAAACCAAACAACAAGAAAACACCGCGAAACGAAACCGAAAAGAAACCTCGCTTACCGCGATTCGTCGGGGAAGGAGATCCGTTCGCACTTCCGGCTTCGGCACGTTCGTCGGGGATAATCGGGTCCCTCCGCTTTCTCCTTCTTTCTTCTCTTTTTTTTCTTTCGATTAGGGTTTCGCCTTTTTCCTCTTTCTTTTCTCTCCGGCTAGGGTTTCTTTCTTTTCGGGAGAAGTCAAAATCGTTTGATTTGTACGACAAAACCACATCGGGTATTTTTAAAACTCTAATTAATTCCTGGAGATAAATCCTTAAAGATAAATCATTCAGGATAATTCTTTAAAGATAATTCCTTATCTCCTCGAAAAGCATGCACAATCACTTACACGGATTTCGATGCAACCCCCCCTCGGTTACCGCGATCCAAACAACCCCTTTTCTGGGGGTCCCGTAAGTTGGAATCCGAATCCGGTCGCACCGTCGTTCACCGTTTCTCGAGCTCTATCACAGAAAAATATCCGCACCTCAAGATTATCAATTAATTAAACTCATTAATTTACTTTTCCTTGACTTAAACTTTATTCACAGGAGGGTAAAACGTTACATAAAACTGTGGCATTACAGGTGCATAGACCCGGCGCGGGGGACACGTGGTGGCCTATCATTGGCCGGCGCACGTTGCGCGGACCACGGAACCCCACGCGGGTGCATAGACCCGAAGCGGGGGACACATGGCAACGCGTCATTGGCGGGCTCACGGTGTGCGGTGCACGGAGGCGCACGGGGGCGCCTCGGGGCGCGTGCGTGGCAAGGTGGCAGGCGGCGCCCCTGCCCGCACGTGCAAGCTATCGCGGCGGGGCCACGTGGCGCCACGCGATTCGCAGGCGCCACCTACCCCGCTGATTGCGGGCGCGACGCGTGGCGCGTTCCGGCTGGGCTTGCATATACTGTCCATTGTTCGGGACACGTGTCAAGCCCAGGACGATTCGGGCGCTCCTTGCGGGCGTCCTTCAGGAGTTTCGGGCGCCCGAATTTTGGCCGAGCGCTCGAAACTGGCGACAAATTGGAAATTTTTTCAATTTGTTGGGCTGGGCCTATAAATAGTCCCAGTTTGGCTTCGTTTCTGATTTTTTTGGGCATTTTCTCACAGAGGTATCTACAGTAAACTTCTTCCATTGCCAGTGCTGCACTTTGTGGAGGATTTCTAGGATTTTAGGAGGCCACTGTACCGACTTTTACGGCGATTCAGCACACTACGACGCTTCTTCTCCGACGATCTTTCCCGTCGCGTTTCAGTGCGCGGACTTCCCTGGGCCACTCTGATAAAGTTTTTAGACGATTCTTGCGCCGTTGTTTCCACGACAGGTAGGGCTACGACTTTTGTATTTTCAGCTTCTCCTCATTCTAGGTTTCTCTTGGGTTTTTGGGCCATCTTGTGACCCCATTTTCTGCGGGGAAGTTTTTGACAGCATCGGAGTTTTTCTGGGATTTATCTGCTCTCGAGTGTCAGAACGAGGAGTGCAAGTACTCGATTCGTATCTATGCGTCGAAATGAACATCATCGTGATTTTTTTGGATTTTTTTGAGGTTATCCCGAAGGTGAAAATCCTACTTTTTCTGGGCAGATTACTGTAGAGATGTGTTCTTGGGAGTTTCGCGCTTACCACGATGTTTGATTTGTATCTTAGCCTACAGGTGTCGGAACGGGACGTGTAAGTACTCGATCTTCATCTACTCGTCGCGACGATCGCAGCGGTTATTTTTCTAGAATTTTTGAAGTTCATCTCGCATGTGAAAATTTACCTTTTTTTGGACTGGTTGCGTGGGCAGCGGCAGATTTTGGATTGTGGAATTAATTTTGCGCCGTGTGGATTATTTTTGCAGTTTCGCAGTGAGCCGTGGTTTTCCCCGAGCGAGGGGGCGTTTGGATTCGTACTTCGTGATCGAGGTGGGTAGTTGTTGTGGACCTCATCTTTTGACTTACTCACTAGGGATAGTAGAGTAATCCCCGAATTCGGATTGTCGGTTAGTGCATTGATTGATTAATTTTATGCTTTTATGGAGTTGATGTATGCCATGTTAGCATTTCACCTTCCTATGAGATTGATTATTGAATTGGGATATCATGCTCTAGTAGATGCAAGAACACTGTTAGATGTCTTTCTTTTATTCTACATGTGGACATATTGTTTGCTATGCTAGCACTTAACCTTGCATGTGAAATTAACTATTACATTAGAACAATGTGATTTATCCTGTTGGTGGGTATTACTCGAGGATTTTATGGACATGCATAGGTGGGGGGTGATTATGATCGATGATTTATTCCTTTGCGAGATTGTTACCTAATACTCCTTTTATCTTTCTTGAGAACACTTGCATGCTTGTATGGACATCTAGATAGGCCATCTTTTATTGCTACACTATCATGTTGGGATTTGACTTAGGAGAAACCATGATTGTTCTTTTTTCCTTTCTATTTAGACTTAGGAGAAACCATGATTGTTCTTTTCTCCTTGATATTTGTTGCTCAGGTTTGAGCAGGATTGTAGGATAGTGTAGCTGAGTTTATCGAGTCTGGATTGGTCGTACTCGATTGTGGATTTGTGGGGTATTGCGGCGACCGCGGATATTGGGCTGTTGACCGGATGTCGGTTGTTATACTAGATTGTGGATTGTGGGGTATTGCGGCAACCGCGGACATTGGGCGGTTGACCGGACGTTTACTTGTGCATCAGATTGGGGGATCGGGTTTTCATTAGTGGATGGATTTTTCCACTTTGATTATAGTCGTGATCCAGTCCTGCTATATCGTGATACTTGTGACTTGTTACTTTACTCGTGTGGGTCGCTCCCCACGAGTGCCACTCCGGAGTAGGCGTTTGACACATCGGCCAGCGAGGACCGGACCCCGAGTTCCGGTTTGTGAGTGCCGATCTATTAGCAGATACTTGAGACAGCTTAGCAGGCAGTGCCAGTGCTTACTGGCACATTGATTGGGTTTATTCAGGCAGATACTTTTACTGATGCATTCATATAGTTACTCTTTCTAGCACCGCATTTAGAGGCATAGTAGTGGTAGCTTCATTTTCTCAGCAGTCCTGTTTATAGCTTACCACCTCTCTTTCCCTTTTGCCTCTGGTAGACCTAGTGGGCACGTCAGAGTTTGAGGCTTTACCCACTAGGGGAGGCTACTAATCTTATAGTAGTTCTCACCCCCATTGTCCTTTTCCCTTTTCTCCCGTGGTTTTTACTCCTGTGATGGAGTTTTCCTTGTAAAATCTTGTGTACACTTTTTATTTTTCGCATTGGGTTATTTTTGTGCAAAGATTTCTGAGTTTTATTGTTTACACCTATTCACCCATCCTCTAGATGGTTTTTTCCCTATTTAGATCCTTGGATCCCATAACCCACAGTGTGATGACCCGGATCTCTGCAGAGCTTTTGCAGTGTGAATTGTGGCTTCTGGAGGCTATGATGTGTGTTGGAGTTGGTTGTGTGCAAATCAGACTTCAGATGTGGACCGAGCGCGAAATTTGGATAAAGAATACCTGTCCGGATGCCTTCGACAAATTTTAGAAGTGGATTTTGGCAAAACGGACATCGGATTTGGATTCAGCGCGCGAAAACGATGAAAATGGACTACTTACTTGAATTTTTCGGAGCCCGGATGCCAAAACACGAATTTTGAGGCGTTTGGTACTGTTCCGGCAGCCGGGGGGGCAGCGCCGGCGGCGGCGGCGGGCAGCGGCGGAGCGCGGGCAGGTGTGTGCGCGGCGGCGGGCAGCACGGTCCACGCGTTTTGGCGTGCACCGGGACCAGCCAGCGTTGGAAGTGCCACGTGTCGCGCGTTGGTTGGTAGGTCAACGCACGCGCGACAGCGCGCCGGGCCCGGCGCACCGTGGACCTCGCCAGGCCACGTGGCGCCCGCTGGTTGGTGGGCGCAGCGACCCGGCTGGGGCGCCGTGAACCGCGGCCCACGGTCCGCGCCGTGGACCGCGCGGCCACGCGGCGCGCCGCGATTAGCGGGCGCGCGTGCGCCGGGCACGCGGGGCGCAGTTGGGCTACGTGGCGGGCCGAGGTAATTTCGGGCGCGTACAGTAACGGGCCGGACCCGTTACTGTAGCAGCCCGAATGTTTTTGAGTGCTCGGAATTGGGCCCAAAAGCCCATTTGGTTCTTTTTTGTGTGGGCCTATAAATAGGCCCTTTGCTCGGGCTTTTTGACCCTTCTCCCGAGCTCTAAACCTCCTGAGTCCTTTAAAAACTTTGTTCTTCATCCTGTGCTGGATCTTGTGAAGGAAGCTAGGAATTTTTGGAGGCCACGGCATCGACGACTTCGGCATCGTAGCGCAGAGCGACGTTCTTTCATCGGAGGCCCGTTATCGTCGCATTTCGGTCCGCGAGGTCCACAGAGCCACTCCGACAGTATTTTTGGACGATTTTCATGGCATCGGTTTCACGAGAGGTAGTCCTTCGATTTCTGTGTTGATCACCTTGCTTTATTCTGAGTTCTTTCACGGTTTATGAGGCATCTCTAAGCCCCTGTTTTGCTGGTAGTTCTTCTGGACAGCAGAGCCTTCTCAGATTTTTATCTCAGCACTCGGGTATCGAAATTCAACGTTTAAGGACTCGATTGACATCTACGCTTCGCGAGGATCACCGTCGTATTTTTATTGAAATTTTTGGAGTTTATCTTACAGGTGGAAATTTCACATCTTTGGGACTGAAATTTCAGCAGATTCTGTACTTGAATTTATTGTGTTGTTTGTAATGTTTGGGCTATATCTTTGTACCCAGGAGTAGTTTTTGGGTGTTTTTAGGCCCGTTGGAATCGTGGGAATCTAAGGATTTATCCCCGTGCAGCTTCAACTTATTTGGTTCTTGGTTTAACGCGCGCTTCAGGTGGGTTGCTTCGCCTCCAAAATTGATGGACTATTCATTAACTCTATCATATAGTAAATCATACATGATTGTTAGATGTATTAGGAAGCATGTTAGTTATAGAAGGATGATCTCGTGTTGTTATCATGATCATATTATTGTATGCTTCCTATGTAATGACCCGGATCTCCGCAGAGAGTTTGTAGTGTGATTGGGGACTTCTGGAGACCTATGGTGTATGTTAGAGGTGATTGCGCGCAAAATCGAATCCCAGTTTTGGACCCGGCACAAAAAACGGATCAAGTTTGCTTCTCCGAGAATTTTTGGCAAATTTTGGAGGTGGAATTTGGCAAAACGGACATCGAATTTGGATTCAGCGCGCGAAAACGATGAAAATGGACTATTTATTTGCATTTTTCGGAGCCCGGATGACGCGCATGAATTTCGAGGCGCATGGTACTGTTTCGGCGGCCGGCGGGCAGCGGCGGCGGCGGCGCAGCGCGGCGGCACAGGCGCGCGGGGCGCGGGCAGGTGCGCGGTGCACGGGAGGCGGCGTGCCACGTGTCGTATTCCTATTGGATCGCCTTGGGACACGTGGCCGCGTAGGATTGGTTGGTGTATGGTCTTGGTCCACAGAGCAGGGGGGCGCCTCGGGCTGCGTGCCTGGCAGGGTGAGCAGGCGGCGCTGGCAGCGCGCACATGCGCGTGCCAGGCGCGCGTTGACCGGCTTTCCCGCGCTCGGCTGCGCCACGTGTCGGCATCCGCGGGTGGCCACGTGGCGTGTGGCTGGTGGCGCGTTTCGCTGTCCCCTGTTCGGCGATGACGTGGCGCAACCAGATCGTTTTGGGCACGCGATGAGTGGTCAGGATTTGGAGCACTGTTTGAGCCCGAATTTTTCGGGCGCCCGGAAAATGCACCAGGAAGTGTATTTTGAGCCCGGATTTCAGCCTATAAATAGGCAGTTTTGGCCTTTGGTGCGGATTTTTGGCATTTTCGGGAGCTCCCTCTTCTGCAAAAATCTTCCACACTGTTTCCTCCACTCTTTGATGGATCTTGGGCATTTTTGGAGGCCGCGGCATCGACGTTATCTGCGACGCGACGCACATCGACGCACCTTGGATTTTTGGCTATTACCGTCGCTCTTTAGTCCGCGAGACACACCGGATCACCCCGATAGAATTTTGAGCCAATTTTCATGGCAGCGCGTTCACGAGAGGTAAGGCTTCGTTTCACGTGTCGATCACTTCTCCTCGTTTCGAGTTTTCGGTATGTTTCCCGAGGTGTTTCTGTGACCCTTTTTCTGCTTCGGAGTTTTGGACAGCACCTTGGTTTTTCGGCGATATCTCCACGCGAAGGCATCGGATGGAGGAGAGCAGTCGTTTTGCATCTACACATCGCAAGGAACGTCCTTGAATTTTCCTGGATTTTTCGGAGTTTCTCCCGAAGGTGAAAAATCCTATTTTTCAGAGCAAAGTGCTATAGATTTTTTGTACAGGATTCTTTTGAGAGGGTCACCTTGTCGGATTTTTATCTTGATGTACAAAACTCGGATTGGGACGTGCAGGTACTCGTTTCGAAGGGCTCGACGCGATGATTACAGCAGTATTTTTGTTGGATTTTTTTGAGTCCTTTCTGTAGGTGAAAATATCACATTTTTGAGACTGTTACCACAGATAGTTGTATTTGGATATTTTGTGGAATAAAGTGTAACTGTGGACCTTTTGTTGTACCCAGGAGTGTTTGCGGGCATTCCTGAGCCCGTTGGAACTGGAGGAAAGTAGAGATATTTGTTCCTGGGTATTTTCAGCTGTTGGACTTGGGATAGTTTAGCACCTTCAGGTGGGTGGCCTCGTCTTCAAGACCTTTGGACTGTTCAGTAATTCTATTGATATAGGAAACATGCATGTTGTGAGATGGATTAGGATGCATGTTAGAGAGGGAAATGTTATCTTTCCTTTTATGCTTGATATCCTGTTATTTTTTATTTCCTGATCCTGCTTTAGTTAAATAAATTGCTATTGTTGGAACTTGACCTAGCACCCCGTCATATGTTGCATGTGTAACCAGACTAGTAGAAAACCCTCATCTGGGCTAGGTTTATTTATGCTCTAGACATCCACACTTCGTACTCTATTCCTAGACATAGTGTTATCCTCGCCCGGCTAGTGGGTCGAGTGGTCGAGATTCTTCTTAGTGTTGGATGCATGTTACACTCGTGCTTGAGAGCAGAGTGGAGTCTGGTTGTTGTTGCTAGTCTTTCATCTGTGGCGGGAGCCGTTTGGGTAGACGGTGATCCCGAGATGTCGTGTTCTTCGACTTGGGTGTCGCTACAGTGGTAGTGGCAGTAGTGTACCAGTGATAGCAGGACCTTGAACCCAGAACCTTTTTTGGACACACACATAATTTTTAGTCAACCAATGTTTTCTTCCAAGCATCGTAGGGTCGCCTGAGTCTGTTCTTGTTTGATTGGACGAAGGCATTAGCTCTTCGAGGTTTGGATATAAAACTTGTTTTCAAATTTGTTTTCCTAAAAAGAACTAAAAATCATTAAAAATGGATTTCTCTCAGATCAAATGGCTTTCAGTAATAAATGTCACCTTTTCCTATAAACTTACCCACTCGAGATGGTTCGAGTGGTCTGGGTTCTAAGGGCTGCCTTTTTTTTCTGGGTCGAGAACAACGAGGGGCTATGCCTAGAGCCTGTTCTTGTTTGATAGGGTTGTTGTCACGCCCCGAGTCCGCCAATTTGTACGGTTCGGGCACGCCAACAGACCCGCCAATCGGGTATGACCTTTCACTACCCGAAAGGAACGGTAACATCCATAATAACACAATAAGTGTATGCGGAAGCTCAATATCAGAGTACTAAAAATCACTACAAATTTAAAACTTTCATTCAATAACAAACAGTTAATGCGGAAATGAAAGCATACAAGAGTGAACCATGCATTACTTTATTGCACTTTATATTTCTGAACTTGCAAATAAAATTATTACAATTCTTTTACATAAATTACTCACCATACAAGGTTCACTCAAAAAATATATAAATGGGATACCTCTGCTAGACCCTCTAGGTCTCTATGCTGCTGGGCCCTTGCCCCTGTCGTATGCCTCGCCGTCTGCATCCGAACCGTCTCGTCCGCTGCATCCATGCCTGAACCTGTGGGGGGGGGGGGGGTCACCCAAGGGGTGTGAGAACTACGACAGAGTTCCCAGTGGGTTCAACCACCGAGAAAAAGTGTCCTACACCCCTTGGTCCAATGGAAGCAATAATAATAGTGCTAGGAAACTAAAATCCTCAATATCAGTATGCTGCTATGCAATATAATATATCACTGCACTATACTATCTGTGTATACTCATCGACCCAGCACCACTCTGTCTAGCCACACTAGGCTGCTAAGCACCAACTCGGCCACTATGCTGCTGTATACAGGGTCAAACTAACCCGGCCACCTTGGCCACTCTAATTTCTCTTTATTCTTTAAATTCTGGTGCTTTAGTTCAAGTTAACCCTCAGAAATTCTTATCCAACGGGCCCCAGCCCGGTAGTCCTGCTACCATAAGATAAGATTTCTAAGATTGCCGATAACAACTGCAAGTGTTACCCCGTCCTACGGAAGAAACGTCCCGAACGGGTCTCTACCCGGGAAAGGGGCACTGCCAACTGCTCCAACTTGGGCCGCGTTTCACTCCGTAGGTCCGCCCGTTTTATCTTTATCTTTTCTTTTGCCTTTAGCTCTTTGCTTTGCCTTTACTTGGGAAGCTGAGTCTTGCTCACACACTTCCCCCGGGAGTGACATATGCTCAACCCTCCCGTTGGCAACTTAGCTTTAATTCTTTAATTCACTTGGGAGTGACATATGCTCAACCCTCCCAAGGGCCATTTAGGCTTTTCTTTTACAGGGTCCGAGGGTTCCAAAAGACGAATGCCTACAACCCCAATCAAACAAGAACAGGTTGTAGCATCGCCTCCCGTAGTGCTCGGCCCAATACATTTTATCTTATCCTTTTTACCTTTCATTAATCATTCTCTTTCTTTAACCATTCTCTTTACACTTTATGTTCAGATGAGTTTAAGGCACCTTGGCACTCATCCACCCGGGAGTGACATATGCTCAACCCTCCCGTTAGCATTCATGCCTCAATGCTTCTCTTTTACTTTTCTCTTTTATTTCAAGCAATTTGCTTGTCTTGATCATTAATCACTTTTAGCTCGCTCTCGAGCAATTTGCTTGCTTATTAGCCACTTTAGCTTTCACTAAAGCTTTATTTCCTTTATCCTAAGTTCTTTACTCTAGGATAATTTGGGTGTCTATAACACCAATTTAAGTTTGAACAATTTACTCATTCACATTTCCACTTATTTTGCCACTTGGCAATATCTTAAGTTTCCTGACCACTTTACACTTTTCTTACTTGTTCTCAATTCACAACCCTAAGCTTCAATTACCCTTAAGGTTGCACTATATCACTGCACTATGGCACTAGGACACTAGTTACTTTCAATCTTATCTAACTTAAGAGTTTATTAATCCTATTTCCATTTTCTCTTCCTTTCATGTCTCCACATTTCATCATTTTCCATTTCCTTTATTTAACTCAGATTGAAGTTAAACTAATTAATCCCTTTACCCAGACGTCCTATGACTTTCTGGGGTTACAATACTTAATTCTTTAACCTGGGGATCAAATCTCCATATTTTCTGATTCCTCACTGAATCCTAGAGTTTTACTAACTCTATTTTTCCTGTTCCATGTTTAACCTAGGGTTGCACTAACTCTATTTCATCACTAGAGTTTAACCCTACTAGTTCATCTTCGGTTCCTTTACCTAAGTTCCATATCTTGTTTAACCTAGAGTTCTCTGACTCTATGTTTAACACTCTATGCTCAACCTTAGGTTATTTTTCTAAGATAATGCCACTCGTCGATCTAGGTATATCTCCTAGGTCATCATGCCACTCGTTAAACCTAAATCTAGGTTTTCTCCTAGTCTTACTACCAACATGTTCTTTTCCCTTATGTCTCACATGATTCCTAGGGTTAGACCCTAACATGATCACAATCATCGATAGCTAATCATTTTCATGCATGCAATTATTTTCATCTCTAGCACAAAAATAATATTTATTTTTCTATGCATGCCACTACTATCATGATTCCCTAACGCCTCTAACAGGCTACTATCATGCTTCTGGATCGAAAAGCAAAGGAGCAAGGGGAGAGGTCACCCAATTTCGACAGAATTCTCCACCTTGTGATGTTCCCAATTGCTTGCAGACACTTGCAATTGGTTTCCGCGCGATTCCACTTGTTCCCTCAAGCTTGCACGCAAAACGGTGCGCTTCCCTCGAGTCCGCACGCAAAACGGTGCACGTCCACTAAACATGCACGCAAAACGGTGCGCGTCAGTAAAAACCCACACGCAAAATGGTGGGCG
Source organism: Tillandsia fasciculata (assembly GCA_029168755.2). Taxonomy (NCBI): domain Eukaryota; kingdom Viridiplantae; phylum Streptophyta; class Magnoliopsida; order Poales; family Bromeliaceae; genus Tillandsia; species Tillandsia fasciculata. The sequence continues at coordinate 14,173,157 of CM054943.1, read as the reverse complement.
CCACTTCAGTCGGCACGCAAAACGATGCGCGTCAACTCAACCTGCACGCAAAACGGTGTACGTACCTCGGGTTTGCACGCAAAACGGAGCATGCTTCTCTTAAGATTGCACGCAAAACGGTGCATGTCTTTTCTGATCCTGCACGAAAAACAATGCATAATATTAGGGTCGGCACGCAAAACGGTGCGCGACAACATGATCGGCACGCAAAACGGTGCACGTACCTCAAATCTGCACGCAAAATGGTGCACGCCTCACTGTAGGGTCGTACGCAAAACGGTGCACATTTTTCTAGTCCTGCACGAAAAATGATGTATATTATTAGAAACGGCACGCAAAACGATGCGCGATAACACAACCTGCACACGAAACGGTGCACGCTTAACTGTAAAATTGCACGCAAAACGGTGCACATTTTTCTATCATTGCACGAAAAATGATGTATAATATTAGAGACTGCGCGCAAAACGGTGCGCGACAAAACGATCTGCACGCAAAACGGTGCACGCTTAACTATAAAGTTGCACGCAAAACGGTGCACATTTTTTCTATCCCTGCACGAAAAACGATGTATAATATTAGAGACTGCGCGCAAAATGGTGCGCGTTAGTCCAACCTGCACGCAAAACGGAGCACATACCTCGGGTCGGCACGCAAAATGGTGCACTTTTCTTTTTCAACGTTGCACGCAAAACGGTGCACGTTTTTCGAGTTTGCGCCCAAAACTGCACATTTTTGCCGAATCCGCATGCAAAACGGTGCATTTTTCTACAACTTGCACGCAAAACGAGACGCGCCAAAAATATCTGCGACAGTCCGGGCAGCAACGGCACAGTAGAACTCGATCCCTAACACGCAAAACGGCACGGGGGGTCAAATCTAATGTCCAAAAGGAGGCTCAAAAACTGTGCCAAAAATACCACAAAAAAATGACAAACGGCCTACCTCGACAGCATCGCGTAATCCATCTGGCTTTTAGAAGCACTTTGCGCGCTCCACGAGGTCTTCGAAGTGCCGTTCCCTCCCCACGAATCCCCTCTTTCGCTCTCTCTCATGCTCGGGTGGAGAAGGAAAGGGAGAAGAGGAAGAAGAATGGCGGTGCGGGGAGGAGGAAGAAGAAGAAGGAAAGAAAATAAGAAAAGTAGGGAAATGGGTGGACCGTGGACCGGGTCCACGGTCCCCCACCAATGGGGAACCTTGGGTGGCGGTCCACCAGGCAAGGGGGCGCGCACCGGGTCCAGGCGGCGCCCCCTGCGCCACGTGGCGCGCGTCCTGCGCGCCACGTGGGCGCCGCACCCGCGCGCTACACGCGCGCGGGACACGGTGCACGCCACACAGGCGCGCACCCCCGCGCGCCCCCACAGGCGCACGTCTCTGCGCCTGTGCGGCCCAATGGGGGTCCGCCATGTGGCGGCCCCCCGCTGACCCGCGCAGGAGCGCCCCTGCTGCGCTCCTTGCGCAGCACGCAAGCGCGCCTCGATCCGCGCGCCGCCGCCTCCTTGAAATCCGTTTTTGCTTCGTTTTCTGTCCGTTTCTCGTCCGTTTCAGTCCAAATTTGACAGGCAATTTCGTTTCAGCTTAATTTACCACAGAAAAATTTAAATTTTCACTTTGGGCCATTTTTGGGCCACCAAAAGCCTCGCTGTATCCAAAATTGCTGGCGGACTCCGTTCTCACAATCCGGATATCCGATCAACACGAAATTTTTACCGTGACCTTAAAACATAATTACACAGCTCCCGTAATTTTCTCAGAATTTTTCGACACTGTTGATGGAGCCCGTTCTCACTATCCGGCCTCCGATCAACGCGAAACTTTTTCTGTGGCCATAAAACATATTTACGGGGCTCCCGTAATTTTTTCGGAATTTTCCGACACTGTGAATTTTTCACTAAAAATCTGGGCCCCCTTTCTCGAATAAAATTTCAGAACTCTCATTTTAATCCCGATTGGACCCAACTCGCTTCCAAACATTCTTTACTTCCCCAACTTTCATAACAATAGGATTTCATCCCACCTTTATTTATATTTATTTATGTGCCGAAAATCCGGTACTTTACAGTTGTAGGTTCTAGTCCTTCGGGGTTCTCGGACCCTTCATTGTTGCCGGTTGTGGAGTATACCCGGCTAGTGAGTTTCATGTCGAGTTTTATTCTTTCCAGGGGCCTTTTCTATTTCTGTTTCGGGACGAAAGCTACGGGACCGTGCCTGGAACCTATTCTTGTTTGATAGGGTTGTAGGTGTTGGTCCTTTGGAACTTTCGGGCCTGGTTGGTTTCCTCCGCATGTTTTATCGAGGGAGTTGTTTATCCGAACTGTAAGGGAGTCGAGAAATTCGATAGGCGGAGCCTGGAATCTGTTCTTGTTTGATAGGGTTCTAGGCACCGACCTATCGGGGTTTTCGAACCCTTATGGTGTCGATCAGTGTTGTGTCGTTATGGGTTGGTTTTCTGTTTTGGGGAGCCGTTGGGTTGACGGCAGTCCTAGCTGTTGGATATTTGCAGCTAGTGAGTTAGAGATGTGATGTTGGTTATTGTCGATCTTGTTGATCATGGATTTGGACTATAGCCTGCATGAGCCACATTGAGCTCGACAGAGATGCGCTGATACTTTCCTCGGTGGGGTCGCGCCCCTCGAGTGCCACTCCAGAGTTGGGCCTGTTACTTGCTATCGCGACTTGTCGACGCAGTCCCTCTGGCTGGGCCAGTTTTGGCAGTCACGGACACCCTACGGTAGACCCGTCCTCTTGTGGATGTGCAGCAGTAGGTAGGCACAGGTTTGACTGGACCCTATGCGGCAGTCAGTGTAGATTGGGTGACTGTACTTGAGAGTTAGTAGGTGCATCATGTTTCCATCTGTTCCACTTTTTGAGCATCTAGATAGAGGCATAGTAGCTGTAGAGTTATTCTTTTCCAGCTCTTTCCTTCAGTATTTCATTTGTTACTTCATGCCTCTAGTAGACTTAGTGGGCAGACCGTCGGGCTTGTTGGCGGCACCCACTGAGAACTACTGTGGGATGTAGTTCTCACACCCGTCGTGGTGTCTTTTTCCCCAGGGACTTCTACTCCTGTTCCTGTTGCTCCAGTTGCTGATCCTGCTGATCGAGGTGAGGGAGTCGCGAGATAGATCCCTACCAGTCGTCTTCCAGAGAGAGTAGATGTACCCACTTTTTATATTTTGAGCGTGTTATGTTGAGAGACCTTTGTAGTGAGGTTTAGAGTTGTACCTTTCTTTTTATTTTGAGAGACTTTTGTATTTGTGAGGACTTGGAGTTGTATTTATTTTTTTTATATAGCAGGTTACTTTTCAGCTCTGATATCTATTTAGTGTAGTGTCTTTCTTTTGTAGGTTAGTCGCTTCGTCTATACGGGGTTTCCCGTATGGGCGGCGGATCTGTTGGCGAGCCCGGGTCGCAGTTTCGACGCCGGGGCGTGACATCCTATCTGTGTCAATTCCTTTACCCCTATTTGGAACTTGACCTAACACCCTGTCATATGATGTATGTTCAACCAGACTAGTAGAAAACCCTCACTTGGGCTAGGTTTATTTATGCTTTAGACATCCACACTTCTTATTCTATTCCTGGACATAGTGTTATCCTCGCCCGGATAGTGGGTCGAGTGGTCGGGATTTCTCTTAGTGTGGGATGCATGTTACACTCGTGCTTGGGGGCAGAGTGGAGTCTGGTGACATAGCTGGTCTTTTATCTGTGGCGGGAGCCGTTTGGGTGAACGACAATCCCGGGATGTCTTGTTTCTCTGTTTTATGTGTCGCCACTGTGTTAGTGGCAGTAGTATACCAGTGATAGCAGGACCTTGAACCCAGAACCTTTTTGGACACACACATGATTTTAGTCGACCAATGTTTTCTTCCAAACATCGAAGGGTCGCCGGAGTCTGTTCTTGTTTGATTGGACGAAGGCATTAGCCCTTCGGGGTTTGGGTATAAAAACTTGTTTTCCAATTGTTTTTCTTAAAAGAACTAAAAATCATTAAAAGTGTGTATTTATCAAAACAAGATGGCTTTTCAAAAAGGAACTACTTTTAGTCCTCACCCCGCGTGGGTTGAGTGAAAAATGGTTTTCAGTAATAAATGTCACATTTTTCCTGTAAACTTCCCCACTCGAGAGGATTCGAGTGGTCTGAGTTCTAAGGGCTGCCTTTTTCTTTGGGTCGAGAACAACAAAAGGCTATGCCTAGAGCCTGTTCTTGTTTGATTTGGGTTGCAGGTTATAGTTTTTCGGGGTTCTCGGACCCTTCATTGTGGTTGGTTGTGGAGTATAGTATACCCAGCTAGTGAGTTTACATGTGGAGTTGATGTTCTTTTTGGGGAGCCGTTGGGTTGACAGCGGTCCCGATTGTTTGAGTGGTTCCTGTTAGTGAGTTAGAGAGGTGATTTGGGTACTGTCGATCTTGTTGATCGTGGATTGGACTATAACCTGCATGAGCCATATTGAGCTCGACAGAGATGCGCAGATACTTTCCTCGGTGGGGTCGCGCCCCTCGAGTGCCACTCCGGAGTTGGACCTGTTACTATGCTATCGCGACTTGTCGACGCAGTCCCTCTGGAAGGGCCAGTTTTGGCAGTCACGGACACCCTACGTGTAGAGTACCGGGTCTTCGGATAGCGCGCCGACCTCACAAGATGGCATGGAGCAGAGAGTTGCCTTGGATATGTTGCATTTGAGTTTACTGTCGATGCCGGGTTTGATTCGGATCAACGCAGAAGCGCCAACTCGATTCGGGGTTTTTCCGGGATTTGTATGCCGGTTGAGGATGAGATTTGGAAATTACCGACTTCACAGTGGAGTGCCGAAAATTCGGAAACACTTGGAACAGGTATATTCAGTTTACAGCGTAGTTCGGGAGGTTCCGGACTGACGCGGAAGATCCGGTGGCAAAAAGTGAGTCGAAACTGGCAATTTTGGAGCCGGTATTTGATTTGAGCACCCCGATCCAACGGATGAGTATTTTGAAGAGAAAAAGCTGTGGACACGTGTATTTTCAAATTACAGCGGAGTTCGGGAGGTTCCGGACAGCGGCGGAGGGCCCGAAGGCAAAAAGTGAGTTGGAGTGGGCTTTTTGGATTATTTTATTAATTTAATTAATTAGATTTGCTAATTTTTGGAATTCTCTGTTAAGTGGCTGTGAGTGTGGATGGAGGGATTGTGGATGAGGTAAGTGGATTTATACTTTTTAATTAAACTTTTTAATTAACCTCTTCTTACTCTAATTAAGCTTTAATTAAAGTTTTGCTTTTTAAAGAAGCCTGTAGCTTTATTAGGGGTGATCTTATCCACATGCCACATCATCTCCTTCAAGCTCCCAGCCACCTCTGAAGCTCCTTCGAAGCAGAGAAAGAAAGAAAGAAAGGAAAATAGAGAGAAGAGAAGAGGAGAGGAAGAAGAAGAAGAGGATTTTGGAGGTTGATCTTAGTCGTGGACTCCCCATTGATGCCGTTTGGAGCTCGTGGGTGTGCGTTTGGCGTCGTTAAGTGTAGTTTTAGCATCTGACTGGGACGCGACCTTGTGACTCCGTTTTGCGTGCGGGTTCCGGCATCGTACTTCGGGTTGCGTGCGGACCTCGTGGAGACAAGGTAAGCCCGCTGAGCCCAATTGCAAGTGTCGACAAGCAATTGGGGGCGATCAGAGGTGGGTTGGTTTTCTCTCCAAGTCTACGGACTTCCTTCTAATTCTATTATGATAGGATTGCATGCTAGTTTAAGTGTTTCTTGGAACTTGACTAGCACCCCCGTCATATGTTGCATGTATTCAACCAGACCAATAGAGAACCTTAATCTGGGCTAGGTTCTATTATGCTTTAGACATTCCACACACTGCATTTCCTTCTGGACATAGGGTTCCTCGCCCGGGTAGTGGGCCTAGTGGTCAGAGTTTTGTGGGATGGGTGTTTCACTCGGGCCTGGGGGCTGAGTGGGGTCTGGTGGCTGTGTTAGGCCAGTGTTGGTGGTTTGGGAACCGTTTAGAGGAAACGGTGGTCCCGGGTTTCTAGTTGTGACGTCGTTTCCTCGTTACTACCACGTTGTGATCGTGGAGTACGTATGCTATCAGGACCTTGAACCCAGAATGCTTTTGAACTCTCATGATTTTGGTATACCAGTGTTTTCCTTCCGTATTCCTAAGGGTCGCCGGAGCTTGTTCTTGTTTGATTGGGCGAAGGTGTCACCCTTGGGAGTTCGGGAAACAAACTCGTTTTCAACTGATTTTCTCAAGAACTAAAATCCATAAAAGCTGGTTTTTCTCAAATTAAGATAGCTTTCAAAAGGGTAAACTTTACCCTCACCCCAAGGGGGTTGAGGAGAAATGATATTTCTTTATAAAGGTCATCTTTTTACTAAATTCCCTCATCCGCCAGGGCGGGGGATCTGGGTTCTAAGGGCTGATTTCGTCTTGGGCTGAAAACAACGGGAGGCGACACCTATAGCCGGTTCTTGTTTGATTGGGGTCGTAGGTGGTAGACTCCCGGGGTTTTCGGACTCTGTGCAGTTCTAGCTGTGGAGCATCTCCAGCCGTGAGTTATGAGTTTGAGTTGAGATACTTGCCCACTTTAACCGAGAGGGGCCGAATCCCTGAACGGTAAAGGATCGAGAACTTCGATAGGCTGAGCCTAGAGTCTATTCTTGTTTGATTGGGGCTCTAGGCACCGGTCTATCGGGATTCTCGGACCTTGCCGCGTCAGTCGGCTCTGCTCGTCTATGAGTGGGGTGTCGTTGTGGGAGCCGTATGGAGTGACGGCGGTCCCAGCTGTGTAGTACCTGCTTGAGTGAGTTGTGTTGTGAGGTTGAGTCGTGGAGGGTTCTCCGACTGAGTTGTGCTTTGAGCATCGAGACACCGATCTGTTTGATCGTGGATTTTAGCCTGCTGAGCCTGGCTTTTTGCCAGTTATGAGATACTTGAGTTACTTGAGTTCGGTGGGGTCGCTCCCCTCGAGCTACGCCCCGGGTGTGATGATGATACCGAGCCTGACGAGGCTGCGATGATGCGACTAGTTGATACACTAGAGTTCGCTTGAGATAGTCGGACAGGACGCCCCACGTAAATCCCGTCCTCATGTGGATGTGTGGTGGTGGGTAGGTGCGATCCTAGTCGACAGGCGCAGGCTTGACTGGACCCTATGTGGCAGTCATAGAGATTGGGTGTTATGTGAGAGGGTATGCATATCATGAGTCATAGATCGGTTATACCTTTGAGCATAGTACTTATGACATAGTGTTAGTATTGAGTGGATGCATACCATCATCTGTGTTCTTTCTCGTTGAGCATAGTAGATAGAGGCATAATAGCTGTAGATATTTCCAGCTTATTCTTTCATTATTTCAGTTTCATTCTGTTATCTTATGCCTCTAGTAGACTTAGTGGGCAGACCGTGGTTCTTGGAGACGGTACCCACTGAGAACTACTGTAGGATGTAGTTCTCACACCCTCTGTCGGTGACAGGTTGCTGAGGCTTTCTTCCGTTCCTGCCCGAGCTGGCTTGACGGACCGAGGACAGGGAGTCGCGTGATAGTTCCCTACCAGCATTATTACTTTAGAGTGAGGTAGATGTACCATCCCGGACTGTGGGAGTTTGGTTTGTACTGTTTTCTCTGTTTTGTTATCTCCCTTTCAGATTTATAGATGTTGTATAGGTGGATTTTATATTTGTATCATCTTGTATTCGGGAGATAGACTTGTATTTTATTCTCAGCTTTTTAGTAGTGAGATTTTATATTACAGCTTTTATTACCCGCTCTGATATCTGTATAGCTGTAGTTCTATCTTTTGCAGGTTAGACGCTTCGTCTGTACGGCAGTTTCCGTACAGATGGCGGATCTGTTAGCGAGCCGGGTCGCAGTTTCGACCCCGGGGCGTGACAGATTTAGGTGGTATCAGAGCCTAGGTTGTAGGTCATTGAGGACTTAGAAACCCTAGGCTATTGTGGTTGGACATTAGGATGACTACGTGAGAGTCGTGACTTTAGCGACAGTCCTGATTGAGTTTTTACCTCTCCCAAGGAATGGGATGAGTGATTTTGCTTGTTATTCGCTGAAAGTATTATGTTGGCTGCAGACAACATAATACTTTTGAAAGGATAACAAGTTCTAGACTCTCGCTGGATTGGGTCGTTTGGTTATTACGTCCTGACGTTTGTATTTGTTGCAGAGTTACCTGTGATGCCGCCGAGACGTCGTGCAGCGACGAGAGGGCGTTCGACCTTGGATGAGGAGCCCGAGCGGCGAGAGGCCGAGCGGGCCAGGCAGTTTGAGGCCCAGGAGCTACGAGCTCAGGTGGCCCAGATGACAGAGGCATTGCAACGCCAGGAGGAGGCAGCCAAGCTCCAAGGAGAAAATATGGATCGGTTGATGAGACTGTTTGAGCAGAGGACATCTTCAGCAGCGCCCCCAGCAGCGACTTCGTCGACCTTGTCACAAATCGCTCCTTTGACAGAGGCTGAGCAAAGGGAGCTCACCGACAGGCTAGCTTATATCAACCAGTTCCATCCCCCGCGATTTTTAGGGCAGAGTTAAGAGCCGTGGGACGTTGAGAATTGGATCGCGGCAATGGAGAAATTATTTGAGAACCTCTTCATCAAGGATGAGCACCAGGTACATTTGGGGGCGCACTATTTGGAAAAGGACGTCGAGACTTGGTGGCGTCGAGTCCTCCCAGTTGGACCGCCAGGAGTTCAGTTGATGGCGTGGCCTGAGTTTCGGGCTTTGCTACGCGGGGCCTATTTTCCCGATAGTGCAAAGCAGAAACTAGAAGGGGATCTCCGACGATTGCAGCAGGGTGATCGACCACTTCAGGAGTACATTCGGGAGTTCCAGAAGTTGTTGAACAGTGTGCCACATGTCGCCCCAGATGAGGCCCAGAGGGTGGATTTGTTTGAGAGAGGACTGCACCAGGATATTTATCATCTTGTACACTCGCACCGGTCACCGACTTTGGATGCTGCCATTGAGCGTGCTCGGTGGGTTTCCCGAGGCACAGCGGTTATGTCAGAGAGGGACGGAGCGCCAGGGACCAGCTCCAGGGAGAGGCATTCAGTACCTGATTTTGGACAGACGAGTAGATCGAGACCCCCAAGGCCGTCACAACCCTAGTCTGAAAGCCGCGGATTTCAGAGGAGACAGAGATCAGGAGGTCCTCCACATCCGAGGCACCAGCAGCAGTATCAGGATGTGTGTGTCATTTGCGGTGGTCTACATGCAGTGCAGCAGTGTGACTATAGGCAGGGGCGATGCTTTTCATGTGGACAGACTGGACATTTTCAGGCAGCATGCCCTCGAGCAGTACTTACAGTGATGCCACTTGCAACAGCACCCCCGCTACCTCTTCCAGAAGAGGGAGCTCCTCCGACTTATCGCCAGCCAGATGAGGCCACGACGTCGCGGCAGCCAGGGCGACGACCACCCCCATCGAGAGGATGAGTTGGGCTACCCGTTAGGAGGGCGCCAGGATAGCAGGTCGCTTGGTACCAGAAGTGATACCCCCCTTCCTAGTTGTTGAGACTGGAGTTTTTGCACCCCCTACATGGGTTGAGTGGATGGAGTGTAGTTTTTGGATTACGGCCACAGCAGGGACAGCGTCAACACCACTCTCCTTGTTTTCTTGTTTTAACACCGAAACTGGCGAACGGGACGAAAAATTTCGAAGGACTACTCCAGAAATGGAGACGATGCTGGAACCTGTTCTTGTTTGATTGGGGTGAAGGCATCGGCCCTTTGGAATTTTTGGACTTTTCGCTATTTTCGGCTGCTTTTTAAATAGAGAGTTGGGGTTGATGATGTACCTGATGTAGGTTTCTTGTGGTAGGGGGTGTGTTTTGGTTTTGAGGACGAAACCTTTTAAAGGAGGGGAGAGTGTAGAGTACCGGGTCTTCGGATAGCGCGCCGACCTCACAATATGGCATGGAGCAGAGAGTTGCCTTGGATATGTTGCATTTGAGTTTACTGTTGATGCCGGGTTGATTCGGATCAACGCAGAAGCGCCAACTCGATTCGGGGTTTTTCCGGGATTTGTATGCCGGTTGAGGATGAGATTTGGAAATTACTAACTTCACAGTGGAGTGCCGGAAATTCGGAAACACTTGGAACAGGTATATTCAGTTTACAGCGCAGTTCGGGAGGTTCCGGACTGACGCGGAAGATCCGGTGGCAAAAATGTTACGGAATTTGAGTTGGCGTATTTCGTGATTGTATTAAGTCTTGAAGATTGAAGATGAAGAAACTTCGGATCGTATACCTCAATCTCAAGAAAGAAGAATTCAAAAGGATCAGGTACGTTTAACTAATTAATTTTGATGATCCGAATACTTCTTATAGTGTAGAAACACCTGGAAGAGGTTTTAACTGCTTATTCATCAAAAACTGGACATGGGACATGTTCAGGATCCGGATCGTGGACTTTCAATCCGGATCCCGAAAGGTGTTCGTTCATACATTGCTGCAATCCGGATCACAGCTTGTACAATCCGGATCCCGAATGGGATGTTTTGTGAAAATGTATGAACGATCCGGATCGTGGATTATGATCCGGATCCCGAACAGGTGATTTTCTGGAAACTGCATTCTGTGCGTCTGCGATCCGGATCGTGGCTTATACAATCCGGATCGCCGTCGGTAAAACTTTCCAGAAAAGTTTGTTTTTGATCCGAATATTCTTCCTAGGGTTTCTAACCTATAAATAAACCTATGGTCATTTTTCTAGGGTAAATCCAAATAGAGCCGTCATTTTCACATATCATTTTATACGGCCTTAGATCCACATATAGAGAAGAAAGGAAATCAATAGAAATGATTCTATGTTTCTTCATCTATATTGATTAGTTTGATTCTAGGTTTTCATACTCACATCTTGAGTTGAATCAAACTAATGAATACTTAGATGGTATTTCCGATCTACTCTTGATCTAAGTATTCGGCGGATCATCACCACCCAAACAAACAACGATTTACCCCAAAATCGGCGCGTGGACTCGCGTGGCCTTGTGGATTCAAGGTGTTATCGCTTTCGTGGATTCGGAGCGAGGTGCGTTCGTGGATTCGAAGCGTACCATTGGGTGAAGACCGTGGATTCGGTTGGACGTCGTGGACTCGACGTTGGACGCTGTGGATTCAGCGTTGGGCGCGGATCGTGGATTCGAGAAGCGTCGTGGAGCGAGCGGGAAGATCGACTAGGGGCGTATGGTAAAAGGTTGAGTCGTCTGTGAGTACGTTATATCACCTTGTACGTGTGTTAACTCTAGTGGATTTCGCCGTGTTATCGGTCCCGTGGTTTTTTACTCCGGTTTGGAGTTTTTCCACGTAAAAATCTTGTGTGTTCTTTTATTTTTTTTTGGGTTTTCGCTTTTTTTTTGCAGTGTTTTTTATCTATTCACCCCCCTGATGTTTTTTCCCCTTTTAGATCCATTATTAACCTAAACCCAACAAGTGGTATCAGAGCGGGAATAGGGTTGTAAACAATGGTTGAAGGTGGAAACATCAATCGACCCCCTTTCTTTGATGGAACTAATTATGCGTACTGGAAAGTACGGATGAAAGCTTTCTTAATTTCCATCGACGAAAGGGTGTGGCAATCAATTGAATTAGGATGGTCTAATCCAACTGAAATTTTAGATGATGTTCGCACCTTAAAACCTAGGTCGAAATGGACCAAGGAAGAGATAGACTTATCTTCTTACAATGGCAAAGGGATTAATGCTCTATTTAATGCTTTGTCACAAACTGAGTTCTCTCGCGTCTCGGCATGTGAGACTGCGAAAGAAATCTGGGATGTTCTTCAAGTTACGCATGAGGGAACTAACTTAGTGAAGATTCAGAAACTGCAAATGCTCACGAGCAAGTTTGACTCTATCTCTATGGCAGAGAATGAATCCTTCACTGACTATTACACACGATTGCAAGACATCGTGAACTCATGTGCTAACTTGGGAGAGAAGATTCCAGAATTTAAAGTTGTAAGAAAAATTCTAAGAACTCTTCCTGAACGATTTCGCCCGAAGGTTGCAGCCATTGAAACAATTAAACACCCGGACGAAATGCGTGTAGAAGAATTAGTAGGTGCTTTACAAACTTATGAAATGACTTTTCCTACTAACTATTCTTCTGGAAAGGCATCCTCTTCTAAGTCTTCAGGTTACGCATTGAAATCAACTAAAGAAGAAGACGCGGATTCATCCTCCTCGGACGACGACGAGAACATTTCTATGGAGGACTTTGAGAAGCAGCTCGCTCTCTTGACAAGGAAGTTTCGCCGCAACTTTCGAAGGGGAAATTCAAGCAAAACTCAATCCTTCGGAAAGTCAAAGAAAGGCAAGGGTCCTTCAAGTTACAAGTCAAGAAGCCAGGAGAACTTCTCAAAGGATAAGAAAAGTTCTGAGGGACAAGTTCAGTGTTTCAAATGTCGAGGCTACGGCCACATAGCAACGGAATGTCCCAACAAGAATCCGGCAAAGAAGAAGGCGATGCAAGTAGTTACTTGGGATGACAACTCCACGTCAAATGAGTCATCGTCAAGTGATGAAGAAGACAACGCGACAGCTTTCCACGCGTCCACTACATCTTCTCCCTTCATGTGCTTAATGGCAAGTACATCCGAGTCATTGTCCAACTCCACTGTGGAAAAGATTGCAACGGACGATGAATCAGATAATTCGGAAGGTGAAGATTTTGTTTTAGCCTACCATAAGCTTTTGAGGGATTCAAAGAAATTGGCTAAACAAAACAAGGGGTTGAAAGAGAGATTACTGGATCTTGAAGATGAAGTAAAAAGAGTAACCTCTCTCTCAACCGATCTTGAAGTGGAAAGGGACAATCTGATTAAGACAAATGTTTCCCTTCAAGAGTCCAATGAGCATTTCGAGAAGAGTTATGTAGACATGGTGAACAAAGCGAATTACTTCTTGAAGCTCAACGGCGAGGCCCGACAGGAAAAATTGGAAATGACGGAGACCATACGCCAACTAAAGGATGACTTACAGAGATTTTCTTCTGGAAGGAGTAAGTTGGACAGACTTCTTGGTCTCGGTCAAAGAAACAAGTTCGGCCTCGGATACACTCAAACTGGAGACATTCCAAGTTCGAGTGGTACGGTATTTGTGCCTCCGTCGGTATCTCCTCCTCCGACACCGGTGTTCACGCCAAGCAACGACAACGAACCTACTACATCTTCTTCGGAATCGACAAGATCCAAGGTATGTTTTCGTTGTGGCATTTCAGGGCACATAAGAAGAAACTGCAAGACTGGAGCCAAACGCACACCTCAAGAACATCTTGCAACAACTACCAAAAGGGCTATTCCTCGGAAACAACTCCAATCAAATTGACGGAAAAGAGCCTTGGTAGTACACCGCTCAAGACGACATCATCAAGGAGCAGCAATTCTTCATGCAAGACGCTCTCACCTAGGAAATCAACTTCACGACCATTACCGACGCACTCCAAAAAGGTTTGGGTGCGCAAAGGTGAAATCTTTCCCTGTCTTGCTACCAATGTTTCTTTGCATGCATATGATAGTTCGTCTTGGTACCTGGATAGCGGGTGTTCCCGTCATATGACCGGCGATAAAAACTGTTTTCAAACATTTGAGAAAAACTCCGGAGGACTTGTTGTTTTCGGAGATGGTCGGTCTTCCAAAATTGTTGGAAAGGGAACGGTAGCTATTCCAGATGGCCCGGTTCTAGATAATGTATTATTTGTTCATGGCCTAAAGACTAACCTCATAAGCATAAGTCAACTGTGTGATAATGGTTATTCAGTTAATTTTTCATCTGATAAATGCACTGTAACTGACTTGAACCATGCTTTCTTTTTAAAGGGGGTTAGATCAGAAAACAACTGTTATGTAGTTCCTTCTAAGATTTCTGAAAAATGTAACCTAGCATCTTTGAAAAATGAAACACTTTGGCATGAAAGGCTAGGTCACATAAACTTTAAGGAACTTGCTAGAATTTCAAATAAAGATGTGGTCAAGGGGGTTCCGAAACTTTCTTTTGAACAAAACCTTGTGTGTGGCGGTTGCCAAAAGGGAAAACAGTCTAGGACTGCACACAAGAATTTGAACCACATAGGTACAAAACGGCCTTTGGAACTTTTGCATATGGACTTAATGGGGCCAACTCGTCAACCATCTCTGGGAGGTAAATGGTATATTTTTTTGTTGGTTGATGACTTTTCTAGATATACTTGGGTAGCCTTTCTAAAAGAAAAAGCTGATACTTTTGATTCTTTTCTCGAAATTTGCAATCGTATTATGATTGAAAAGAATGAAAGGATTACTCGAGTTAGGAGTGATAGAGGTGGGAATTCATAAATTCCAAATTCATTGATTTTTGCTCTTCTAACGGCATTAAACATGAATTCTCTGCACCTTACACACCTCAACAAAATGGTGTAGTCGAGCGCAAAAACAGGGTCGTACAGGAGATGGCTCGTGTTATGCTTCATAGCCGGAACCTTCCTTTATATTTTTGGGCTGAAGCGGTGAACACGGCTGTCTATGTTATCAATCGAGTGTATTTGCGCCCGGGGACTTTGAATACACCATATGAACTATGGTTTTGTAGAAAACCTAATATCAAATATTTTCGCATTTTGGGAGTCGGTGTTTTATTTTGCGTGATCGCGAAAATCTTGGAAAATTTGACTCTCGAAGTGACGAAGGGATTTTCTTAGGTTATTCTACAAACAGTAGAGCATATCGAGTTTTTAACTTAGAATCTAAGACGATCGTAGAATCGATAAATGTTAAGGTAGATGAAGCTTTTCATTTTGAATCTGAAAAATCTACCCTCGATATCTCTCTTGATGATGATACACCTGCTAATGCATCTTCTTCTAACAATTCTTTCGATAATAATGTTGATGCATCTAACGGTTCTTCAAGCTTATCTGATGTGCAGGAATCATCTCGTGTACCTCCGCCTACTCCTCTACCTCAAACGTTACGCATCTCCAAGGATCACCCTGAATCGAACATAATTGGAGATCCACAAGAAGGAGTTAGAACACGGAGACAATTGGTTTGCGGATTTGCATGCTATGTATCTCAAATCGAACCAAGGAATGTTGATGAAGCTCTCCAAGATGATTATTGGATTAAAGCAATGCAGGAAGAGCTCCATCAATTCGAGCGAAACAAAGTCTGGGAACTGACGAAGCCTCCGAAGCAACACAATGTGATAGGTACCAAATGGATCTTCAAGAACAAGAAAAACGAAGAAGGTACTATCATCAGGAACAAAGCAAGGTTAGTTGCTCAAGGCTATTCTCAAGTAGAAGGTATAGACTTTGATGAAACCTTCGCCCCTGTAGCTAGACTCGAGTCCATTCGTATATTGTTTGCGATCGCTTGTCATTTTAAAATCAGATTATTTCAAATGGACGTTAAGAGCGCCTTTTTAAATGGATTTTTAAATGAGGAAGTTTATGTAGCTCAACCGAAAGGTTTTGTGGATCATAAACTACCTAACCATGTTTTTCGACTGAAAAAGGCTCTTTACGGTCTGAAACAAGCACCGCGAGCATGGTACGAAAGGTTGACAAAGCACCTTTTGGAAAAGGGCTACACTCGAGGGGGAGCTGACAGGACTCTCTTTGTGAAGCATTATCAAAACAATTTCATAGTTGCTCAAATCTATGTTGATGACATTGTTTTTGGAGCAACGAGAGATAATGATGCTTCTAAATTCGCGGAGACCATGGAAAGCGAATTTGAGATGTCCATGATGGGCGAATTGAATTATTTTCTTGGATTACAAGTTAAGCAAAACGATGAAGGAATTCACTTGTGTCAATCCAAGTATGCACTGGAGTTGGTCAAAAAGTTTGATCTTGAAAATTCTAAAGATTTTCCAACTCCAATGGGAACTAGCCATAAGGGACTTGGAAGTGAATCACAAAGTGAGAATGTAGACGAGAAACTGTACCGCAGTATGATTGGAAGTCTACTATATCTCACGGCTAGTCGCCCGGATATATCCTTCAGTGTTGGGATTTGTGCGAGATATCAATCAGCACCGAAGGAGGTTCACCTGAAAGCGGTGAAACGGATCATCCGGTATATCAAAGGTACAATCAATTTCGGAATTTGGTATCCTATGGGAACGACTTTGGATATTGTTGGATACTCAGATGCCGATTGGGCTGGATCGGTGGATGACCGGAAAAGCACGAGTGGTGCATGCTTCTATCTTGGCCACTGCCTTGTTGCATGGCACAGTAAAAAGCAGAACTGCATAGCACTCTCGACTGCCGAAGCGGAGTACATTTCTGCAGGAAGTTGTTCAACCCAATTGATTTGGATGAAGAGCGTGTTGAGCGATTTCCGAATTTCAACATCTTCGGTAACCATTTTATGTGACAACACTAGTGCTATTAACATTTCTAAAAACCCTGTGTTGCACTCTAGAACAAAACATATTGAACTTAGATATCATTTTCTTAGAGAGCTAGTTGAATCAAACATTCTTCAACTGTCATATATTTCAACTGAGGATCAATTAGCCGACATCTTAACAAAACCTTTGGATCAAAAACGTTTTATTCACTTGCGTAAAGCAATTGGCATGCTTTCCTTGAAATAAACTCTTTTGAAACCTTTGCTTAGATTAGGTTTTGTTTTTGTTCTTGTTTTTGTTTTGTTCTTTATCTATGTTCTGTACATAGCACACTAATTGAGCATAAATCATAATTGACTTTAATTGCATCCTTTTATGCATTTAGAAATTTATTATGTTTTTGATGTCATAATTTCAATGTTGCAATGATCATTTACGTTAATTAAACCATCTTTTAAGTGATCAAAGTCAATTTCTCTCTCAATGATCTCTTGGTATAGTCATTATCATATTTGATTGCTTAGTCGAGTATGAATTCGAGATCAATGGTTTGGTTGAATACTTTATATTAAATAATTGATAGCCAATTGAGGGGGAGTCAATGAAATGTGAAATGCTCAAAAGATGTGGAAAGAGTTACATCCCAATGAGGAGTGTGAAAACTACCACCACATGGAGAAAATGAAAGAAAAAGATACTCCATGAATGAAAGCAAACTTTTGTTTGAAAAATTGTTGATGAAATCATATTGAAATACTTGACTCAGTCGTATTTCATGGTTGGTATAAGGTGGGATTTTTGATTAAAGATGCTCAAAGAGCCACTCCTTCAACAGATTGTCTAGATATATTATCTAACTTATCTGGGATTTCAAACATCTATTGATCTTGGTACTTCATTTTCTTTACTGAAATTGATGATTTGATAAAGACATTACACATAAGATCAGGATAGATGTAATTGAAGTTGTTCAACTTTAAGTGTTTTAACTTTCGTAAATTTTCGTTTCATTTTTGGATATTTTTGATAGATTTTGCATAATCTATTTCTTGTTGTATGAAACGATGTCATTTGTTTAAAGTTGACATGGTAAAGTGCTTACATACTTTTTCTGGATTTTATTGAATTTTTCTAAATTTTTCTGAAGAAAAAGGTGTAGCCGATCCGGATCGGGCAAGTGATCCGGATCCCGAACGCAGGATTTTCCTGCGGGTAGCCGATCCGGATCACATTCTCGGCCGATCCGGATCACGGCTAGGGTTTTATATAGAAACATTCAGATTCGAGATTTCTTTACCCTAATTTCTTTGGTTTTCAAGCCTCTAGAGTTCTCTCTCTAGATTTCTTGCTTCTTGGTGCTTCAAAACTCAAAGTTCTTCGGATTCAAGTAAGTTTTCATGATCAAAACTCGGTTTTTCACAGTTTTTATGGTTTTTCATCAAACGTGAGTTGAAAGTTGGAATTTTTCGTTTGTGAATGGTTTTTGATCAAATTTCTTTTGAAATAAGAACTCTGGGTCAATTAGTTTTGCTTTTATGCTGGGATTTCACTTGATTAACGAGTTTTTAGGCTTCGATTTCTAAAAATTCGTTTTAGGGCATAAAAGAGGAATTTTTGTAAATCATGGATTTGATCTATTTTTAAAATTCTTTTTGGAAAACTAATTTGATTCTTGGCTTCTCTATATGATTATGATTGTCTAGGTACAATGTTTCAAATTTTTCAAAATTGACAATTTTTCATATGTTCTTGAGTTGGTTTCACAGGACATTTTCTAAAAACTCAAAGCACTGACAAAATGGTGATCACCTGGATCATTTTCCTGCTCACTGCCATGGTTCATGTGAAGGACTCTGCAAAGCCGAAGAGAAGCAAGAGGACAAAAAGAGCAAAAGCTGACTCCGATACTGAATCGGAAACTGAATCGATTGACTGGGACACAATTGAAGTTGAAGGGGCTGTCCCAACTTCTGCAAAGGGGAAGGCTCCTGCTGAAGCTCCCAAATCTAAACCTCCTCCTACTGCAGCTGAGAAAGGAAAGGCGCCAATGGAGCCTACCGGAAAAAGAGTGAAAACCTCGGCAAGGAAAGAAGTGGTGCCCAAGGTATTTCAATCAATGAACCTATGGACAACCTGCCACCATTTCAGGGATTCGTCAGCTCCACACGAATCAAGAATTTGAAAAGAGGGAATGCATAGGAGAACGACATGTCAATGTACACAGATGAGGAA